>JAGFMF010011454.1:1597150-1641456 GCA_019455555.1 Galemys pyrenaicus
GGCTTTCATCTTGATTTTGATTTTGCTCTTTTCCTCCCAGATTTGTCTGACTCTTTCTGACCCTTTTCTATGGGTCTCTACTGAAAGGTCCTTTAGATGTGTGCCAGGTTTTTGGGCCTTGCTTTGGGCCAATCCTATTTGGCTGGACTTTTACCCTCAAGGAGATGGGTAAGTCTGGATGCTTATTTTAGTAACTATTCTTTGTCCTTTCTGTATTGTCCCCTAATTGTATTAAAGCTCCTTTCCATTAAAGGTTTTATGTGTTTGTCTTGATGTGGCAGATGGTAGAACCTATTCAGAGAGGGCAGGTTTGGGGGTTCTGGGGTGCTCCTCTCCCGGCCCTGTAACGGAACCACAAATCCTATAAGGTCATCATCAATGAGTGGATCACTGGGACCTGAGTGTGGAGTTAAGCAGCCAGGCTGGCTATAAAAGCAGACATATAAAAGGCTCTCTATGTTCACAGCCAGCTCCCAGCGTGCTGTTGGCTTCCAGCTCAGAAAAACTGGTAGGACATTTACAAATTTATTGCCCTCTCTTCTCCTTATTCATTACTTTATTTCCCCTTCTTTTGTAAATAAGACCCTTTATTAACCTTTGTCATGCATATCTGCAGTTTTGCTTATTAAAAGTGCCTTTCAAGCACGTGGGTGAGGATCCACAGCCTGGATAAAAGCTAGCAGAAGGTTTTTCTTTACAGTGAAAAGACAGACTATCTCCCCTATGAATGCCAGGTGTAATGGCCCAGATGAAGCAGTTGATATGCTTCCTGTGAAAATCAAATGGGGAATATATTTTAAAATGACTGGGATAGTCACCCCCTGAATTTCCAGTAAACTAGGTTATGGTAAATACTATGATTAAAGGGGCCTCTTGCATGGACAACCAACTAACATTGCAGCAAGTCTTATCAAATTTGCTCTTTCCCTTGTAGATCTTACAGATGCTAATAAAAACATTAGGTTAAGAAGAGCATGGAAAGAGGCCAAGTACAGTGTTAGGAACTCGGTAGAGAAATTTTTAAAAAGTCATTAAGAAGGTGAATTTAAACAAAGCCACATCACAGCTGGGTAGAAATCATTCAAAGTGCTTTAAAATATTGTTTTATTTATACCCATAAAAAATCTGATGGCAGGATTAAAGTGTGAAACCTGACCAAGGATCTTTTGGAAGAGGTTAGGCCAATTACTCTGAGCGTAGTAAGTCAGGAGGAAAAGATATACCAAATGATTTCACTCATATGACTATAAAGCACCAAAACAAAAAACCAGACAACTAAGCCAAAACAAACCCTAGAAATATGGCTGTAGAATCCATGCTACCAGAGAAGAAGGAGGGAAGAAACCCAGTGAAGTGTGGGTGCTATGGTGGTTAGTGTGATGTGGTAATGATGGAGGCTTAGAGCAGAATGGTGAAAGGTCTTGATGAAGTTCAAATGGTGCTGGAGGGACCCTGAGATTCTTGACTTCTACACAGGAGAGAGTTCATGCTAGAGTCAGTACAGGTGAGTTGGAAATGACATTTTATTGTAGGTGAAAGTACACACTTAAAAAAGAGCAGGCAGATTCAGAGAAGAATGGTAACTTTGAGTCTAGAGGCTACAGACATAATAGGCTTAGTATTAACAGGGTGGTCCCCAGGAAAAGGGGAAGTTCCAGGTTCCCTGCCCCACCCAAAGGAGGGTGGAGTTGAACAGAGAAGAGAGGAAACTCCAGAGGAGACTGGGAAAAGGAAGCAGGATGGAGAGCATGGCACATGGACCAAAGATACATGTGAAGAATGTGCGCTTGATTCTCCATCCTGGACTGGTTGAACCGATACAGGTGAGTGACCCATGGGGAGGTTACCAATGGCAGCTTTTATCTTGGTTTTGTTTTGCTCTTTTCCTCCCAGACTTGTCTGTCTCTTTCTGACCCTTTTCTATAGATCTCCACCAAAAGGTACTTTAGACTTATGGCAAGCTTTTAAGCCTTATTTTTGGGCCAATCCTGTTTGGCTGGACTTTTATCCACAAGGAGACAGATAACTTTGGGTGCTTGATTTAGTAACTGTATTCTTTGTCTTTCCTACATTGTTTACTAATTGCATTAAAGTTCTTTTCCATTAAAGGTCTTATATGTTTTGTCTTGATGTGGCAAAGTGCAGAACCTACTTAGAGTGGGCAGGTTTGGGGGCTCTGGTGTGCCTCTCTCCCTGCCCTGTAACAGTTTGAGTGGACAGGGGCTCATAGTTGGGATCCTGAATGTGTTTTTGATAACTTCCTGCTTAAAAAACGGGGGCAGGAATTTATAGGTAGGGGTAATTTGTTTGACAAAAACCACCAGACCCTAAATTCCTCTTAGACAAGATAGAAGTCTTACAACTAGTGGTGCCCAATGTATGAGATAAACTAATAAGGTTAGAATTAAACTATCAAAATAGGGTTTAAGTCAGGTTGGATTTGGAAATCACATAACTGCTTTTTTAGAAATGCTAGATGGGGAAAATGGAAGCAGTTGCAGCCATTGTGTTACAGGGCAACCCTGAAATAAATGGGTTTGCTTGACTGGGTCCTCACCCGCATGTTCGAAAGGCACTTACAATAAGCACAACTGCAGGTATATATGACAAAGGTTAATAAAAAAAGAAGGGGAAATAAAGTAATGAAATAGCACAAGGAGAAGAAAGAGACAAATTTGTAAATGTCCTGCTAGTTCCTCCAAGCTAGAACCCAATGGCACGCTGAGAGCTGGCTCCGAACAAAAAGAGCTCCCAATGCCCACAAATTTGCTTTTATACCCAGCCTGGCTGCTTAACTTTATCCTCAAGGCCCAGTGATCCACTCTTCGATGATGATTTTATAGGATTTGTGGTTCTTGGATATTGTTGATCTTTGGAGTTTATAAACCTATTTGTGTAATTCATTCAGGACTACCTTCCTCCTAACAATTGTGCTAAATTCTCGCTCTACCTCACTTTGGTGCTTGTCCTGAAGAGACTGAGGTAGTGCAGGAGTTTATAGCAGAATGTCTGCAACCGGCTTCCACATTACCCAGCTAGCATCTCCAAGAAAACAGCTATGCACATTCCAAAACCAAGCTTACTCAAATAGTGTCAGTTTTATCTCACAATGGATGCCTTTAGTTGTAAAAAACTTCAACAGAAGATTAGGATCCAGTGTTCTTGTTTAACATATTGGTCAAATCTTATTAATTTACCTGTGAATTCCTGCTCCTTTTGTCAGCAAACTGGCCAAATCTTAAGGTTTCAATTTATAAATTCCTCCCTCATTTGCTTAACAAAATGGCCCAATCTCATTTTCACCAGTAAATTGTTTCTCCTTTTGTTAAGCAAACTGGTCAAATCTTACTGCCTCCAAATTTACCCCTTGTGTTAAACTGACCAAATCTCATCCCATCTGTAAGCCCTCTACACTCAATAACATCTACAGCTTCAAAACTCATGTCTCCCTTGAAATCTGCCAGCACTCTCTTGAGGAATCCTTCATGAATTCTTTCCTGGAAAGTTGTCAACAACTTTGATCAGGGCCTTCAACACCCCTGAGCTTCATCAAGAGATGGGGATAGGGATGATTAACAAATCTTAATTTAAGCTGCTGTGGAAGTTTCCAGGAATCTAAGGCGGGGTGAGATAAGAAGTAGGGGCAGGGCCTCCCTGGTGGCACGGGGGTTTGAACTCCACTCTGAGTTCGATCCCCAGCTAGGGAAGGGACCCACATGGCGCAGCAGATCTCTCCTGCCTCATCCCTGGTCACCTCAGCAGTAGATTTCCACCGATCTGCCTGTTCTACTCCCCACTCTGGTGAATCCTTTTTTTAAAAAAAGTAGGGGCAGAGAGGATTATTGATCTTAGAAGCCCTACCCAACCTGACAACAGAGCAACAGATTTTGCAAAGAGAAAAAAAAATTTGTAAAAAAACACACCCAGCCCTTGCAAGGCAGTTCTCTTTTAAGTTCTTCCCTGTGTCTGTGCAGGGATCTCTCCTTGTTCTCCTTTCCTCATTAAACTTGCCATGTGCTGATATGTGTGAGAATCCCTGCTGAACTTTTTCAGAGAGAAGCAAGAACCCCAGATACTGAACCCCATCATCTGAACCCCAACAGTAACATACTTCTGAAGGGGTGTGAATCTATATCACTAAATCTTACACAGTGTGGTAAACCAATATTAACTCAGTAAAAAATAATACAATTTATAAAAATTGATAAAAGAGCCTGGGCCCCTTTCTAGACCCCCCCGGGGATTCAAGTGAGGAGGGTAAGAGTAGAAAATTTAGGATGGAGGAGTCCACAAGACTAGAAACTGGAGGTGGGGGCAGAAATGATGAACAGTTACAGAAAATGAAAATCCGTAGGCATCAACTGTGATAGCAAATATCTGCTTTAGAAAGTTATCAGATGGGGGGTATGGAGACTGAGGGTCATTGTAGAGAATCATTTGTCCTTACAAATCAACTTAGTCACACCCTAGAAGTAATTAGTTTAAGAAGCGGTAACAATTTCACAAAGGTATGAACTCCTCCCAAAAGGAAGAACAGTACATAAGCACAATTTTTGCCCATACAAGATGGAGCTCTCCCAAGGCTGCCTGCCTCTGTCTGTACAGGCGTCTCTTACAAATCTTTCAGAAGCAGCTCTCCTGCTTGCCTGTGACTTTTTTTTTCCTTTTCCTAATGCACTTTTTTTAAATGTGACCTTTGCCTGCCTGAGTGTGTGCTAACATCTTCCTGTCTTAGACTTGCTCTGTGCCACTGAAAGGGGAATTCTGCTGAAACTTGTCTCAGAGGTAACCTAAGGACTCCAGTCTCTGAACCCAACACCTCTCCAAATCGACATCACTAGCAGCAAAAGCAAGGGCACAGCCTATAAGATCATTATGGTCCTTCACATTTAAGGAGGTTCTCTAGGACACTTATAATTTGTGTAGATGTACCATGATTCCTCTGTCAGAGTAGTGTGAATAAAACATGTCCTATTCTGCACTTAGTAGGGATAGTGACTATTTTAAATTGTATTTTTAACAACAAATAATGAAACCAGCAGAAGCCTCTGAGATGAGGCAGTGATTGCCTTTATTCCCCATTAACTTGTAACTTAGAAACCAGAAATAACCAAAGCACGTCCAATAGTAATGACCCCCTAGTACTTAGTAAGTGACTCATTTGCTCTATAAAGTCATTACAAACATACTAATATTCCTTCACTAGTTTAATTCCACCTTCCCTGCATCAACAATTACTTGTGTATTATAATAAGTTTGTGTAAAGCTCAATTAATTAGCTGGTGATTAGCGAGATTCAGTTCCTCCTCAGGCCAGTCATTTTCCATAGATGTTAACATACTGTTTTAATTTAATCTCCCAGTACATTTGATCATCAATATCAGTATTATACGATTTATTTACATGAGGTAACTGAATCTTAACAGTCAGTATTACATCATATCACAATTTTGTCATGGTATAATTCAGTTTGATTGCAGAACAAACCAGTAAGAATTAGCTCTGTAATTCCCAACAGAATCTGCCCTTGCCCATAAGCCAGTTGTTAAGAACTAGGGGCCATTACTATTGGACATGCTTTGGTTATTTCTGGATTCCAAGTTAACTGGGTTGATGAGCAGAGAAAGAGGAATTAAACTAGTGAAATAATATTAATGTTGTAATGGCTTTACAGAGCAAATGAGTTTCTTTAAACCTATACCTATAAGGAACTATGAGGAACAATCTCCCAGGCAGTGATGGCAATCTCAGCCAACTTGATGGTAGAAGGTGGGGCTTTCTAGACTCCCATACAAGAATATCCCTAATATCAACTTCAGGTGTAAAAGGTGAAGCTTTTCACACTGCATCCCCATGAGCAGGGATTGATGGGAAATAAGGGCAGAGCTGAAGCTTCTGTCAGGCTACTGGGCTTTAAATTGATGAGTTTTTGACCATGTAAGCTCCTGGGCTTTGGCAGTTATATCTGGTGGGAGGGTTGTTTGATCCATCTCTGCTCAGCAGACACTATCTGGGTTAGGACACATGCTATCTGACCATGTCCCAGCTATAATTTCTATTTCTCACGTCTTATGTAAATAAATATTAAAGTTTCACACTGCCTGCTTTTGGGTCATGTCCTACAGGCATAAGCTCATCAGTGAGGATGTGCCATTGGATCATCCTCTTCCATTCACCTGGAGTTTTAATTCCTACTGCACACAAACTTCTCCAAATAACAGCTATGTATGTATTTCCACTCTTGCTGTATCTGCTCTATAAATGCTACGCCAAGTATAAATGTTACAACAGGTATGAACATTTTCCTATAAGGGCTCCATGTTTGAAGACCAGGGGATGGAGTTAAATGTGATTTACAAGAAATAAATAAATTTGGTCATTCAGATGACTATATTTCTCATATATACTTATTCATCCGCAGTTCTTGACTCAGCCCCAAAACCCTTCCAACATCCTTACTGAGAAGAGCAAAGGAGGCATCTTCTCACCTAAAGTTTGGGCTCCATCCTTAGTTCTTGAAGCCCTATAGGGCCCTAAAAGTAAAGTGGTTATCTTGTTATTCAAAGCAAGTGCCTTTCCACCACAACTGGGCTTATGTTAATGAAGGTGACTTCTGGGAAGCACCTAAGGGTGGGCTGGTTGCCAGGGAAACCAACTTTGAATAGAGGCTGGGACCTTCAGCCTTGCCCCCAGATTTCTAGAGAGGAGAGGGGCTAGAGTTTGAACCAGTCAGTAATGGCCAAGCAGCTACTGGTCAGTCTGCTACTGTGTTGGACTCAAGCTTCATGAGGACAGAGCTCCTTTGATCAGGGTGCTGCTCTGTGCATCTGTTCACCATGCTGTTCACCTTTAATATTTGTACTAAGTCGGCAATCTGATGGGCAAATGAGTTCTGTGAGCCACTAAAGCAAATTCTTATAACTCAAGGAAGGGGGTTACGGAAATCTGATTTATGGTCTATCAGTCAGAAGTCAGGTACTAATAACCAGGGCTTGCCACTAACATTTGAAGTAGGGCTGAACCTTTACCTGTAGAACCTCAGAATTGAATTGAATTTTCAAATGCCCTGCTGCTGTATAAAAAATGTGTGTGTATAGGGGGGGAAGGAGGGTGTAGTGAAGCTCCACCCCCTACATGTTGGAACTGATAATTAGAATCTGGATCATCAAACACATTAAAAGTACATAGCTCATCCAGACATAATTAAAAATGTACACTTGAATAATTTTAGTTATTAAATAAAAGTAGGAATTAAAAAGATTCCCAAAGTTTATAGGCTAATTCTATATCACTTAACAAAACCAGAAAAACAGACTAGAAATAACCCAAATGCTTGCAACAGGAAACAGATAAAAAGTACTTTGGCATACTCAGTGTGATACATTACCCCTCAGTAAATATGAATAAACTATAGATGCCTGCAAAAATACAGATGCAACTTTACTAACATGATGCTGAACAAGAAAAGCAAGTCCTAGTGTGACAAGGGTTCTGATTTAAAAAAAAAAACAAGCAAAACTAAAAATATGTTTGGACTTGGGAAGAAAATACAGTAAACATGTTTTTAAGTTAAGTTCAAATTAAAAACATGGGGAGTAATAAAGTTTTAGATGTACAAGAAAGGAGGAACACATGGGTTATTATTGTGTATTTACAGTTAGTAGATATATTTATCTTAAGATTTACTTTTGTGTAGAAGAACTGAGATGTAGGCCACAGGTGTTAAAAGGGAAAGCCAATAAAAGCCCTCTTAAACATTCCAACCCTGGTGCAATTAGCATGTCTGCATTCCCTTATCACCTACAAATTCTTTTGTATGATGGACTTATGGCTGGCCTTTACTCTAAGAGGACTGCACCCTAAGAGGAGGGAGCAGATAGCCAGGCCATATGGTGCCCTGAGCCCCTTTCCGCCTTAGTCTGCACGAAACTTCCTCTTGCTAGTCTCCAGTATGAATCACCTGATCTACCCAAAATGTAAATCTGTCAAAAATCACCTATGACACCCATGTTAAAGTAACTGAGTATAAAAGGAGATCTGTGTACATTCAGGGTCCAGAATTTGGAGTTCTCCAGATCTGGTGCCTGCTAGCGTTATAATAATAAGCCTGTTACCCTCTCGCTCTCAGAGTGCCTCTTGATCCTTTCCTCTTAAGGCAAAAAGTTCCATAACTGTGTGGTGGTGGGAGGGTGGGAGAGGGAAGGTGAGAGGATTCACCAGAGACAGTGGGGAGCAGCAGGTGAGACAAGTCCGCTGTGCCATATGTGGGTTTACTCCTTGGCCCGGATCCAACTCAGGCTGTCATGGTGGGCCTTCATGGTGGTAGCACTGTGACTTAACCCCCAGGCCACCAGGGAGGCCCTACAGTTAGATTTAAATAACGAATAAAAAGATGACCAATATGGACCTACAATGACAGTGTCCATGAAGGAAAGATTATGACTTAATAGAAACCTGTGAGCTGAGGTACTTTCAAAAACAAACCAACTTACTCCATACCTAGAAAATCATCTCATATATGTTCAAACACATTAGAAAAGAGCTAGTTAATCCATGAGAACAGAATACTATGTCTTGGATTACATTAACACCCAAATAAAATGGTGTTTCTATCTGCTGGGAGATAAAAGATGGAGACACATTAAAGTAAACACATCCTGGGGCCTCCCTGGTGGCGCAGTGGGTTAAGCAATTCTATATGAAGCAAACCACAGTCACTGCCGCAGGAGTTCGATCCATGTGGCCAATCAGCCAGCGAGGGGTCCCACATGGCATGGCAGACCTCTCCTGCCTCACCCACTGCTGCCCTAGGCGGTGTGTTTCAGTCAGTCTGCCTGATTTACTCCCCACTCTGGTGAATCCTCTCACCGCCCTGGACTCTGGCCTGTACCCCAGCTCTCGTATGCATAAATAAATGAATCTTTTAAAAAAAAAAAAAAGAAAGAAAACACATCCTGAAATGATTTTTTCAAATAAAACTGAGGGCTATCTACTTTTCCCCCCAAACTTCCCTTATATCATGTCCTTTCTTTCTACTGATTCTCTAAATAAGATTTAGCACTATACAAAAATGTATTTAACATCTCATCACCTGCTTTTGAAAATTTTCAATTGTACATAAATTATGAAAGTTAAAAGTAATAAATTCAGAGAATTTCCTGTACTTTTCTGGAAAAGAAAAACTATAGTCTTGTTATATAGGTAATAGCTGTCTTTAAGTAGTTAATAGTCTCCTCCCAAAAGAACTGAAAGCTTATAATGCTAGTAATAGGCAATAAATTTCTACAAAATGTTAAAGACATACCACTATCATCCTCCAGTAGTTGCCGCAAACTATACTGACTACTTGCAACATCCCTATTCTCGATACAGAACACAGAGCAGATAGACTGGTGGGAAAAGAGCTGTGTCCATTCAGCAATACAGTCCATGAATGCAGCAGTCCTGGGCCATCTGTGCCATGGACTACCACACTTGGGCATGACTGAGTTTGACTTGGAGAGAATGAATTTGAAGTACTACAGAATGTATTCCAAAGCTGTTAACTAACATCACTTAAGCAAGTATCCTTTGAACAAATAAATTAATGTGGTCTTTGTATTCTTCTACCCCACTGATGCTGGGAGAACCTTACTACAAGTACAGAGGGCTCCTGCTAGCAATAAATGTAATAGAAATGCAAAAGTGAGCGCCTTCTCTGGCAAACACTTTGCACTTGGTTCTCATTTAATACTTAACATTCAGGCCTCCCTGGTGGTGCAAGTGTTTGAGCTCCACTGTGGAGCTTCTGCAGCTCCTGCAGCACAAGTTTGATCCCCTGCCAGAGAGGGGACCCACATGGCACAGCAGACCTCTCCTGCTGCTCCCCTCAGCATTGTACTTCAGTCTATCTGCCTGTTCTGCTCCCCACTTGTCTCTAGTGAATCCTCTCATACCCTGCCTCTGGCCTGTACCCCAGCTCTTGTATGCATAAATAAATAAAAACTTTTTTTAAAGATTTATTTATGCATACAAGAGCTGGGGTACATGCTAGAGGTGTTGGGGGGTGAGAGGATTCACCAGAGACAGAGCAGGGAACAGACAGGCAGATAAACTGAAACACTGCCAAGGGTAGCAGCTGGCAAGGCAGGAGAGTTCTGCTGTGCCATGTGGGTCACCTCCCCAGCTGGAGGCAGGGATTGAACTTGTGCTGCAGTGGCTGTGGTCTGCTTCATAGTGCCTTACTTAACACACTGAGCCACCAGGGAGGCTCATAAATAAATAAAATCCTTAAGAAAAAAATACTTAACATTTTATGAACCAGACTTAGAGATTCAGGAGCCTGTCTATGGTGTCTAATAAGTGAAACAGTCTAGGTTCGTAGATTCAAATCCTGTGAATTCACGAGTTTGGTTTTTTTTTTTAAAGATTTATTTATTTATGCATACAAGAGCTGGGGTACAGGCCAGAGTCCAGGGAGATGAGAGGATTCACCAGAGACAGTGGGGAGCAGAACAGGCAGATCAGCTGAAATACACTGCAGAGGGGAACAGCGGGTGAGACAAGAGAGGTCTGCTGCACCATGTGGGTCCCCTCCCTGGCCGGGGATCGAACTCGCGCTACTGTGCTGCAAATGCTTCACGTTGCAGCCCTCAACCTGCTGCGCCACCAGGGAGGCCCCCAATCTGTTCTTTTTTTTTTTAAAGATTTATTTATTTATGCACACAACTGCTGTGGTACAGGCCAGAGTCCAGGGAGGTAAGAGGATTCACCAGACAGAGCAGGGAACAGAACAGGCAATCTGACTGAAACACACTGCCTAGGGCAGCAGCGGGTGAGGCAGGAGAGTTCTGCTGGGCCATGTGGGTCCCCTCCCTGGCCGGAGGCAGGGATCAAACTCGTGCTGTGTGCGATTTGCTTCATAGTGCTTTGCTTAACCTGCTGGGCCACCAGTCTGTTCTTTTTAATGCTTATTAATCAGCAATAAATTCATGGTTTATATCTCACACTGAAGTTCTACATCACTTTTGCCATGAGTTATATTCTCTGAAATCAAGATACTCAATCTGGACCTAAAGACTACTCAATAAATTTATGTTATTACTAATGAGGGGGAAAAAAGATCTGCATGATTATCCTCTATTGAAAAAAATAATTGATGATAGTTCCAAAAAGAAAACAGCTTACTTTTTAAACCCACGAAAGATATGCTCTTAAGTACAAATAAAAATAATGATAAATGTGAAATTAGCAATAAATAAATTGAATGGTACTAATTTCAAATGTGAAATTAGCAATAAATAAATTGAATGGTACTAATTCTCTTCATTCCAGTGGATATTCAGGTTGGCAAAATATGGCAAGCTAGCCAGAAGCCTGTTTTTATAAATAAAGCTTTATTGGCACACTTGTTTTCATATTGCCTATGGCTGCTTTCACTAGCTGTCAAAGTCGAGTATCTATGATAGAAACCTGTCTGGGTCACAAAGTCAAAAAGACTTAATTAACATCTGGCCTTTTACCAAAAAGTCTGCTGACCCCTTGCACTAGAGAAGCCAAAAGTAGAGTTGTAGCTAAATAGAGAAACATCCTCAGTCTATAACTTAAAAATGTCCAGGAACTTTGAATTTACCTTGAAGGTTTTCCTTCTTCAACAAATAATTGAGTTGATTCATAGCATTAAAGATGAGAATAGCCTCAACAGATGCTCTGTATCGCCCAGAATGTTCAGTGCTCACATTCAGTCCCAGGCTTTGAATTCCTTGGCCAGTCTCTATCCCCTCTAGCAGTGGAAGCTCATTAGGAATGAAACTGGTAACTATGCTGTGAAGAGTAGGCTCCTTAGAATCTGGATCTAGTAACCAGCATGCCACCTGAATGGAAGAGCAAGTAGGACATTTTCTTGGCTTTTCAAGGACATTTCTGCATTCATATTATTTTTTAAAAATTTATATAATGCATTGAAGAACTGGGGTATAGTAAGGGGTGGGGGAGACTAAAGGATTCTTGAAAACCAAGTGCCTCTCAAGTAATTGAAATCATGTTTCTGAAAACAGATGGCCTCTTCTGCAATAGAGCTAATTTTGCTAGACTACTATAAGAAGAGTCTATATAATCTTAGATTTATTTAATTCTTTCAACATCAGAAATGAGACATAAATGTTTATCATCAAAATTTCAAATCCTGAGTTCATATCTATATATGAACAAGGACCATTCAACCGATCATTTGATGGCTATTTTTAGCTTTCCCATGAGACCAGAAGAGCTGTGGTTTTCAATATTAGATCTAACAAACCAACACTAGATTTATTTCTATTCTAAATTCTAACAACTACTATATGATTTACATAGTAGGTTAGAATGCAGTTTTATACGGAGTTATTGAATTAAGACAGTTTAATGTAAAAGTTGGCAAATGTTTTCATAAAAGTTAGATTTTATTAGCAGTCTATCTTCTTGCATCAAAAATACTATCTTACCAAATATGGAATAATTCAAGGTCTTTATGCAAAAAGGTACTACATAAGTCTGATGTGCCTTGTCCATTATACCCTTATTTTTATTTTAGACTCTGAACCATCAAAATTAAGTGACAACCTTTATAACCAGTAAAGGTCAGTTTAGAAGCTACATGTTATGCACACTTTACAAGCCTGGGTTGATATCTACAATAAATAGTCTCTTTAGTTCACTGATACTGCCTTTGAAATTTTTTGCATAAAAAAGCTAAAGAACCTAAAATTAAAATGATACTAGAATCAAATAGCATCATTCCTTAATTATAATAGTCCATATGTGTTATACATACCATATCAATGAGGAAGAAGGGAAATAATCTCCCTTTCTGGGCTATGATTCTGTACATAAGTATATATTGTAACAAATCCTTAATAACTCAGTCATCACTATGCTGTATCTTACTATGTTATTATCTAGAAAAGTTCTGACACATTAACAAGGTGATCTATCCCTTGCCAACTATTGTTTGTCCCAACTACTATTTCTTGCCTTGTATCTACACATTTTTCTCATTTTATGCCTCTATCTTCACGAGTATTTGAAGCACATGATATTATATATCATAAATTTGATAATTCACCTTTTAATTCTAATTTACTGAGACAGAAAATGTAGAACTTATGACTAATATAATTATTTTAATTCTCTGAGGAATGATATAAACATTAGTGCTTAGAATTAATGATATTTTTTTAATCAACACAGAGGCATCTGGTATATAATATTCTGTTCTGGGTGGATATTACTGTATAAAGAAAGAACTACTTTTAAAAAGTTAAGCTGAAAAAAAAAGTTACTGCCTTGTTGGAGGTAAACAGCAAGTTACTGAATAATTAACTTTAACATTAAAAAATACTTTTTTAAATACATAAAATATAAACATGACATAGAACCTTAGGATCTTCATAACTTTGTTCCAGGGAGATACCACAAGACAGAAGAAGAATCTTATAGTTCTGGATGAAGTCATAGATGATAACAGATCTTTCTTTATCAGATTCCTTTTGAAAACAGGACTGAAGGTGCCACATTCTGTCTTTCACAGTCAGGCTTGGATCCAAAGAAGGTGGGACCAAACTGGCACTAATTTCTTTAACGACAACAAAAATTATATGTATTAATTTGAAGGAGCAATTTTTAGTGGAAAGCCTGAATAGGACTCAGAAGCCTAAGAGTCTAGTTCCATGTAACCAATAACTCAGCATGATTTAATTCAGGTCATATTGGCTATGTAGATAAAGCACTTCATAATCTGAAAATTATGATTTGGCACAGGTGACTTATAATGCTCTAAATTTTTACCAGGGAGAAAATTCTAAATTTTTTTTTTAATATTTATTTATTTATTTATTTATGCATACAAGAGCTGGGGTACAGGCCAGAGTCGCGGGAGGTGAAAGGATTCAGAACAGGGAGCAGAATAGGTAGACTGTCTGAAACACACTGCCAAGGGCAGCAGTGGGAGAGGCAGGAGAAGTTCGCCTCCCATATGGGTCCCCTCCCTGGCTGGCGGCAGGGATTGAACTCGTGCTGCAGTGGCTGCTGTCTGCTTCATAGGGCGTTGCTTAACCCACTACGCCACCAGGGAGGCCCCGAAAATTCTAAATCTTAAGACGCCTAAAAATTATAGTCCTCCAAATGAGGAGTTAAAGATACACAGATAATTTGAAATGAATTTTAAGAAACTCCTTTTAAAGGAAGATTTAAATCAACACAGAATTTTACATCCAAAAAGAAATAGGATTTAAAGTAACTTACCACAACACACATTCTTGAAAAACAATTGAAAATATTAACGCTTACTCAGGAACAGACATTATATGACACCCTTTAAAATATTCCAAACTAATTCTGTTTCTGTCTAAAATCAATCAACCAGGTAAGTGCCCTATAACCACATTGAGGTAAGTTATTTTCAAACCAATCCTTTCAGTTCCAAAGACTTATCCAAAGGTTGTGTGATTCAACAACTACAGATGTCTAGCTCCTGACTGCCTTTACATGAGTTTTAGAGCCAATCAACTGGAGGAAAAAAACCTGAAAAACTGTGAGGATCTAATCTGCAACAGCAAACCCTGAAGGTGGCCAGGAGATCGAGGTTCCACTACCCCAAGAAAAAGCAAAGCATTAATAGCCCGAATGTGACAAGCAGAGAGTTAAAAGTGGTGCTTCTCAAAATATTCATTCTAGTTAATATATGGAATAATATACATACTTGCCACTGTGCAAAAAGGAAAAATACTTTAATCCTAAAATATAATTCTAGATAATTATCAGAAATCTCAAATAAGTCATTATCCTAACAGAGGGTAGGTACATTACAGTGACTTGGCCAAATAGCAATTACTTACCAGAATGTTTCTGTTCTGTTTCCAGTGAAAAATAATAGGCATCTCTTCCACCCCAGCACACTGCTAGTCCAACCACCAAGAGGTCATCATAACCTTTAACAGGAAATCCATCATTTCTAATAGGAATTTTCTGAGATGAATTAGCTAGGTAAGTCAAAAGTGAAATATGTTTAAAAAGTATGAATTCAGTACAATGAACACTACAATAATAAAAATCTGTCTGCCAAAATATCCAGATCCCTAACATATACATTATTTGAATATTTTTAGCTGTACATAATATTATTCTAGGCTTCCCATCAATTACATGTCTTTATGAATGATCTACCAAAGATTTCTTAAAATACCATAAATCTATAATAATGACTAAAATGGATATTAAGTTTGAAAACTGTACTTTGAATTTCTGTATCTCAAGACCACTGTACACTACAAAAGTTTTATTGGCAAACTCAGTAATTCTTAAAACTAAGAAACTGCAGGGAAAAAAAGAATCTTATTTAGTGAAGAACTAAGTGTGGTTTTGTATTTGAAGTCACCATTTTTTAAAAAATAACAGCTCACTGATTTTACAAAGACAAACATCAAGAACAAACTTTTCTTATATAACTGTATTCTCAATACCTGGAACATATCTAATGCATGTTAAATTTAAGTGAATGTTTAGCACAGAAAATATACTGGAATCTTGTTAAATGAAAAAATATAAAATACTAGTCAACACTAGAAGTACTAAATTTTGACATTAACATGTGTTCCATGAATTAAAAACAAAATACTCAAACTTTTATGAACAAATTCATTCACAAATATAGAAATTTAAGTAAGCTGATCAAATCTCTAATTTCTACAACAGGTTGTCAAGCTGACTACAGCTATTTCTCATGATACAGAATCCTTATTGTCATGAAGGCAGAAATATATATGCCATTATTTGACCAAAATTTAATTCTCTCAAAACCTATAAGAGCTTTGAAATTTTGAGATCATTTTGGTATAGCATTCATGACTACCATGAGGAGAGATACAAGCTCTACTTTGAGATAATCCTGGCCACCTATAGTGGAAAGCTTAGGACTGTTTAGATGGGCTCTTGGGTCTACTTAGAAGGAGGCAAAGACCCCTAGGTATAGCACTGAATTAGCCAGAGGAACAGCAGTGCTCTGGTGATTTGTATTTTTCCAGTCTTCCCAATCTCAGTGCTCATTAGTTCAGAAGAACTGAATAACAAAGTTGCTCTATATGTAAATCCATGTAGAATAAATTTATTAAAATTTGAATAAATTTACTATTTAGTACTGAAAAGTCTAATCCCACCCTGTCTATTGTTTTACATAGAAATGAAAAAAACTGAGAAATTTTTAAAAAGTCTTACCTTGTTTAAATCTAGCACCAATAGAACTTTTAGAAGATGTCAAGTTACTGATCTTTTCACAAGCTAGTGAGATAGAAAATCGCTTCTTGCACCGCCACTCCTTAATGAATGTTTGAAAGAGAGTTTGGTTACTTGCTACATCAATTATAGTCAAAGTCCCTGGACTGCATGAGGATGGCGTTAACTGTGACCCACCCTGTGACAACTGCCATGAGAAACTTGTGTTTCTAGCAGGGCTGTCAGCTTTGAAGACATTTCTTGTTTCTGGACTTATATTACAGTTTTTAGTGTCTGAGTCACATGAAACATCTTCACCAAGTTGTAAGATACAAGTTTTTTTAGGTTTTACGGAAGATGTTCCAAGAATACCTGGAAATGCCAGTTTAGAAGTAGATGCTGGAGTAGGTGTAGGAGGAATGAGACCATTATCATCAATGACACCATTTTCTTTACAAGGCAACAGGAATGAGGTTTCACCATGAATGGCATTGGTCTGTATTGGCTCAGTCTTGCTTTTTACTTCACTATTAGAGGAAAATGAAATTCCATGCACTTGATTTGGCTCCAAATTTGAAATCACTTCTTGTTTGTCACTTAACTCCATATATTTTTCATTCAAATTAGACAAATTAATGGTGGTTAATTTTAGCTTTTCATTTCCTAGAGGACTGGACACTTTATCTAAAATCCTTTGTAGTCCTGGACTTAAATCAATTGATGTCCCTGACCATATCAATGAATTATTTTGTCTTATCCCAGTAAATTTGTATTTTTGAGAATTTCCATCTTTATCTCCAATTACTTCTTTTTGGCAATACTCATTACTTATAATTTCTGGATCATTGAATTCTACTTCTCTAAGAGACACTGCAGTATTATGCTTCTCTTGGCTAGGAAATACAGCCGTACCGTCCAAAACTGCAACCATCTGAGCAGAATCCATTTCTGAAAATATAAGAGACTCATCACTGTGGTAAGTTAAGTGCTGATGCTTATCTTGATTCTCATTTATATTTAATTGCTTTATTGGGCCTTCTGGTTGTATACACAGAGAATCATTGTAATGGGTTGATTTTATTTCAGAAGGAAGAGGTTCTACTGCTTGTACATCAAGTGGTTGTTCTTTTACTGGGCAGTCATCACTGAAACTGTCAAACAGTAAACTATCACTCAAATTCAAGCTTGTTTCAGGAACTGGAAGACATGCTACTTCTATACCAGTGGGAGTACTCTTTTGAGGAACTGGAGGTATAACTTGTTTCATCGCTTCTTGTGTTCGATAACCTTGAAGAAAACTATTTAATTGGGAGTCAGTAACAGAAAGTTCATTCCTTTTAAAACAAGAACCATTTCCTTCCAACAGTACTGGAGAAAGAAAAATTGGGCTTTCTGGAGTCCAGATATCAACTTCATGTAAATTAGTACTTGGCTTCATAGTATCTACATTAACTTCCAAATGATCTATATTGGTCACTCCTGGAGAAAGTTGTTCACCAGGAAAAGTATTGTGAATTCTGTTCTGTAAAGAGTTCATTGAAATCTGTTTGCCTAAGCTTTTTTGCATGATCCCTGTTGACAGGCTGGTGTCCTTAGTTAATTCTTCTTTGATATTTTCCGTTGTTATCTGTTGTATAATTTTCTCTGATTGAGTATCCAGGTAGAAACTATCTTCAAAATCACAGAGAACTAAACTTAAGTTAGAAGCATGATTATTTTTAGCTTTGTTTGCTGCACAAATATCTTTCGTTTCTTGTAGTCTACAGACATTTAGAAAATTCTCGTGCTGGCCTCCTGATTTGCCAAATGTTCCAGAGGATAGAAGCAATCCATTGGTTATCTCACTGCTGCTTATTTTACCTTCTAATACCTGGAAAATATTTGACTTCTTTTCCTCAGCATTAAATTTTAGACTTTCATATCTGGTAACATTTGAGTCTCTATTTACATAACTACTCACAAATGTCTTATAGGGCATTTGTCTCTCTAATATTGTTTTCTCTTTGGTGAATGTGTTTATCTGTTTACCAGAATGCTTTTCCAGGCACTGGTTAACAGGATGGATGTCATGGTCTTCCCTACAAACATACTGGTTTCTTGAATCATTTTGTTTTAGTACTTCTACTTTTTCTGTCTCAACAACAGCTAATTCTCTTCCACTTTCACTAACCACATTAGTGGCTTGACAAGCCACTAACTTACTCTGGGGTTCTATGATAAAATGTTTCACAAGAATATCATTGGTTGTTTTTCTCTTTTGTGAACAACTTTGCTCTGCTTGTGATGGAAAAGATGTTTTGCTATATTTTCCCTCAGCACAGAAAGATACATTATTAGCAAATGGCTCTGGACTTCCAAATTTCATCTTCTTTTCATGTAAGGTAAACGAATTTTCACAACAAATGAGATTAGACATGCTCTGTTCTTGTAAATCAGTTCTACACATTCCAGTGCGTTTCTTAGGGCTATTGTTTCTGGATGGTTTCAGATGCGAAGTTTTATTTTTTGTTTTTTCAGATGAGGGAATCTGACCAACTTTCTTAATGCTTGTTTTTCTTTCATTCACAGCAGTTCCTAGCTTCTCTTTATTTATATTCAAAGAAGCCTGTTTTCTTGCTCTGGAAACAGAAAATATCTGATGTTCTTGATCCTCATCCTGGAACTTAGAACAAAAGGAATCTGTGTGCTCTCTACTTTTAAACAAATCTTGCACTGTATTTAATGAATGCTTAACAGAAGAATCACGAACTATGCTGTTACTATTTTTCTTTGATACTAATCTTTTACAAGAACGCTTAGTTTGGGACATAAGTGTGTGTTCCTTTTCTTCTGACTCACTGCTAGGCAATGACTGTGTATTAGATTTTAAAAGGGAATGCATATTCCATTGTACTCCCATTTCAGCTAAGTCCTGCTGTAGAATCACATTGGCTTCTTCCACTATTAGAGCTGCCGCTTCCCTTTCAGTTAAACCTTTTCTGCCAGTCACCCAAATTGTTCGCATGTTCCGTCGTTCTTCAGCTGCTTCCTCTTCCTCGTCCACTGCCTTTCGGGCACTGTAAAATAAAAACTAGGAAAATAAACAGACTCATTCTTTCATGCAATACTTTATTTTTAAAAGATTTTTTTATTTATTTGTAGGTGAACTGGGGTACAGGCCAGAGAACTGGGGTGGAGGCAGTGAAAGGATTCATCAGAGTCAGGAGCAGAATAGGCAGATCAACTGAAACGCACTGCTGAGGGGAGCAGTGGGCGAGGCAGGACAGGTTTACTGTGCCTTGTGGGTCAGCTCCCTGGCTAGGGACCGAACACATGCTGCAGAAGCAGCAATAAATTGATAACCTTGAGACGTTAAGCCCTGCGCCACCAGATAGGCCCCAACACTAGTTTTCTAACTCTTATGTACCAAGTACTAAAAGAAAAGGTGGCCAGTTGCCAAATATACCAATTTCAATTCAGAAAATGATTACAATACTATATATAATATATAACACTATATATAATATAGTATATAGTCTATACAATAACAATACTATATATTACAATACTATATATAATAATATTTACTCCAGTTTCACCAATTGCTCCACTATGTTCTTTTTCTAATCCAATCTAGAACCAGGTGGTGCATTTAGTGGTCATCCTGTTAGCCTCCTTTAATTAGAGCAGCTCCTCAGTCTTTGTTGTTTATGTCACTGATGTTTAAGGAATACTATGCAATTGTTTTGAGGAATGTCTCCCAATTTAGGCTTGTCAGGTGTTTCTTCATGATTAACTTCATGTTACATTTTTGATAAGAAAACTCCAGAGATAATAGTGTGTCTCAGTATGTCAAGTGAGGAGGCACATAATCAATAGAGGTTCTGGAATCTCAGAAGTAGCATATTTATGGCAATAACAGCCTTAGCATAATACAAACATGATTCCAAAATGTGTTAATACCTTTTCCCAGTTAAGTTCTTAAAAACACACAATACCTTCAGAAGACCCCCCTGGCAGAGTTAAAGGTGATATGTGGTATGTTGTTACCATAGAGATACTCCCACACTTGAATTTTTTTACCTCCAGTAACTGATATCAGAACATTTTTCTGAGAAAGAATGAATTTATCCAAAGATTCTGTGAAAAAAAAACCGGAGGCTCTAGAGGAGAGCCACACCTTTAGAGTAGGTTTAAAGCATACTCTAGATAGACTTTAGCCAGAAGTACAACCCAAAGTGAAAAAAACCAGGCCCAGGTGCTCTTCTGGTCTGGGGTCCAGGAGGCCAAATCAATGGGGACTCTTCAGAAACCTCCTCTACAGGAGTCCTCTGCTTGGGTTGCATACCTAAGGTTCCAGGTGATTTCATCCTTCAAAATCTAGACAGAGATAGCTATGCCCCAACAGCTAGGCTGGTTAAAGTGTATGCCCCACTAGAGGCTGATGAAATGTAGGAAGCAGAGCCTATAATGTAAAATGGTTTTGGCCTTTGTGCCCCATCCCTTCCCACATATATTATAAGTTTTACAGTTAGGCCAAAACTGAGAGAAAAGGAAGAAGCATTGAACTAGAAATTACAGTGATGTTTTAACTTAGACAAAATTTTAATACCTGAAAATAAAACTGTTAATACCATACCTAAACAATTATAGGATTAGGATGTGATTTCTTTTATGAGAGAATTCAAAGAACAGTGGTTGAGAAAATAACTATTCTTTGATTATATGCTGTGTCCAGCCCATACAATGAATTTGTCACAAAGACACACACACGTGGAATCCTATTCCCACAAACTGTTTTTGAGGGATAAGTGTTTCAAAGAACATTCAAAATGTGTATATATTAAAGTGCTCTTGCCTAGAGAAAGTTGAAGCTGAGCCCTGGGTGTATAATGAAAACCAAAATCCATCAAAGCAGAAAGCATTGGTAACTTCCCTTTCTTCAATCTTTCTAGAAAAGAACTGATACTTTTAGAAAAGCCTGTTAGGTAATGATATATTTTTAAAATACTCAAAAAATAATCCTCAAGAGGGGAAAAAATAGTCACAGGTCTTCCATTTACACCAAGTATATACTACCTAAGAGAAAATTATTTCAATACATTATCTACCTATTTAGAGTCATGATTTTTTATTCACTAACCATACATGCATAGAGGTTTCTTACCTTTTAAAAGGCACAGCATTTTTCAGAATAGTCTCCACCTCAGCAACATCTGCCATGGCAAGATCTGCCACAGTAAGAAAACCAGAAGCATAAAGGACCCTGGCTCGTTGTGCATTAAGTAAGGACACCCGGATCAGGTCACACAGCTCCCTTTGAATACCAAAAGTGAGACGCTTCTGAAATTGGGAAAGTAGTAGTTCCATGTTGTGCCAGCCGAGGCGGTTGGAAAATACTGTGATCATCCCTAAAATATTCACAGAATATTCATTGAATTAACATTTCTTTAGAGACACATTAAACGTTACTTCACTTATTCTTAATCGTGAGCCTGACATTTAAAAAAAATTGAGGCAGAGCACATAAACATACAAACAAAAAGTCCTCACCCTAGTTCATTCCTCTCTCTTACTCTCAGTTCCTTTAATTTTTTTTAAGGAAGAAAAAACTACTAAAAACAGAGAAGGAGTTCTTTTCACCTAAAAGAAAATAAGAGAACTAATTTAAATACTTAAGTTAAGCAAAACTACAAAGGGTAAAGCTCCTATTGATAATTTCTTCTGTGTGGTTTTTCTTTTTTAATTTAAATAACACTGATATGTAATATTACATAGGACAGGTTTCCCAACTCAACAGCTATAGCCTCTGAACTAAATAGGTCAGAGCAGCTAAGTGGTAAGACATTAAGAAAAGCACTCCCCTATGAGAACATTAACACTAAAGGCAATCTGACATCTTTGATGCCAGTAAGTTGAAGGGGAAGTCTCTCACATTTTATCATCCACTCCTCCCATCTTTACCCCTATACTCTTATTTGCACACACAATCACAAAGAAACCTCCTTCACATATAAACTGACAGTCCAGGGTTTTCTTTCTAAGGGCTTACAAGGATTTCTTGATAAAATCCAACCCAGAACTTCCCTGTCTGCCTGGCTTAAAAGATACGGGTTTAATTTTATTAAGAGACCAGTGGTTCCTTAAAGAAGAGATAATATTTAGAATGATCAGATATCAGTAGAAATCCCTATCCACTGGTATCCTTCTCCTCGGTAACAAGTACTAATCAGTAACCTGATGAAAAAAGTGAGACCATGTCTCATCAAAAGTCTGCCCATTGTGGGGCCTCCCTGATGGTGCAGGGGGTTAAGCACTGCACTAGGAAGCATCCCCAGCCAGGGAGCTGAACCACATGGTACAGCAGACCTCTCCTGCCTTACCCACTGCTCCCCTCAGCAGTATACTTCAATTAATTTCCCTGTTCTGCTCCCCATTCTGCCTCTGGTAAATCCTCTTACCCCCCACACCTCTGGCCTATACCCCAGTTCTTATACACATAAATAAATAAATCTTTAAAAAAAATTGAGGCAAAGCACATAAACATACAAACATGGAAAGGAAGGAAAACATGGAAAGGAACGAAAATAAGAATAAAAACAAAAGGAATGAGAAAGCCCAGACACTGAGCTGTTGCACTTCTACAGCAGAATAACTAAGCACAAAGGAACCACTGTTTTAGATGTTCTGATGATGACAGGGACTATACAAAATTATCACCTGACAGGACCCCTTCATTTTGAGAAAAGTCTACAATAATGGAATTGGAAAAAAAGTAAATCTTAATTTGACCTCAAATCAGGGTCTGAAATAAATGTGAAAACCCTTGATTAACTGACCTGCATAAATAGCAGCTGACTGTTGTAAAGACTGAATCTGTCCACGACTGCATCCATATTTGCGATTAATTTCCTTTAGGGGAACTTCACTGATTAAATCTAATAGCACAAGACTGGTGAAAAACCTGGGAAGTAAATCACCAAAAGTATGGTTAGCAATCACTCATGTCTACTATGAAAGTACAAAGCATATTGTGAAACAACCAAAAGGGCAAAAGAGGATTTTATAAACTCTGAAAAGAATCCCAATGGGATATAGAAAGAGTGGACAAAGACTGGGCTTAAGGTTTATAAAGTGGATTCTGACATATACATTGGTAAGTACTACAAGCAGAAACTAATATCTGTATAACAAAGAAATTTCCTCCATTTTTAGTGCTAACAAATTTCAAGAAATAAGAATTGGTTCAAGTGAAGTAATATGACACAAAATTATAAAGAACAGTTAGTACACAGTTACATGATCATCTAATCATACTTGGATAAAATAATTATTAAAACTAGTTTTGATTTGGAAGGGACAGTATCACAAATAAGCCAAGTAAATAAATCCTTAAACAATGTATACTGATGTTGTAATATAATAAAGATAATATAATAAATATTATAATAATAAATAAATAAATAAATAAATAATAAATAATAAATAAATATATAAATATATAAATAAATAATATATATATAATATATATAAATATATAAATATAAATAATAAATAAAAAAAATAATAAATAAATAAATAATAAATAAATAAATAAAGATAATATAATAAAGTTTTAATAAAAATAATTTCATTATGTTTTTTAAAGATGTTGAAAGTCTGTACAATTGCCTCATATGAATCTTTTAATTGCTCTTCTTTACTGTTAATGAATCACTTCTAAGGATACAAAGCATATCCTTGAATGAAGCCACAGAAAGTTGGCAGTTCTGATTTACATCTTATCTAAGGAAAGGAAGTAATTAAATGCTAAGGTCTTCATACATAAAGGCTTCTAAACTATAAGTTGCAAGGAAAAACTAAAATATCAATAAATTCATGAAATTGAGAATTTTTACTACACTCAGCCAAAACTTTGATCTTAATAAAAAAGTGACAATATACTGAACATCTAGCATAGTCCAGGCTCCTTGATCTTTACCTTTTATGAACAGCCATTTGCCGATGCTGTCTCTCAGTTCTGGTTACTACTTTTCCTTTCACACATTGAGCCAAGAATCTTTCTTCAATTCCCACTAGCTCTGCCACCCGTTTCATAGATGTTGGCAACTTTTCCCATAAACAGAAATAGTGATACCAATCAATAGTAATCCAATCCTCAAACATAGGTGTAACCTAAAGACAGGAAAAAAAGTCAGCTAAAACTACTACCAAATGTAAATGTTATACTAAAAAACAAAAGCCCTGGTATTTAGAAAAATTTCAAAATGTGATACCTCATTTACATGGAAACTTCAAAATAAATTACAGGGTGACATCAGTGGCAAGAGAATAAATAACAAATTTAACATGGGGACCATGATTAGAATGAAGAAATCAGTACACAGAAAGGTGCTAAGAAGGCAAAAACGGACTAAGAGTCAGAGCAGCAGCAAGAAGAAGGTTTGGACCAGTTGAGCAATGCCTGTAAGACAACCACACTTTCTAGTACTCCAGGTGAACCACTGGCAGCCTCAACTGCTAACATAACTATGACCAGATTGACACCTTTGCCTCCTGGGACCACTCCTGAAGGCGTTATAGCCATATGATACATCCCATAGGAGCTAACAGGCCAGTGATGTCCATCTCATCAAAGAAGGGATTAAACCAAGAGGGAGGATGACAAAATGGGAGCACCATCCCACTTGGAAGAGCTTGGCATCCCACTGACAGGGGAATCTCATCCTGGCCACACTGGGGAGACAGTTCATGGTTGAGGAGTCGTGACCTTTGCAGCTGTGGTCTCTGTCAGATTTGAGGAAGGCATTCTTTTAGTAAAAGGTAAAATAGTTATAAGATCTGAAGAGAAACCAGAGTATTGGCATTCTTTTAATACGGAATAAAACAACCAAGCAACCAAAGCATGAATCTGCCATATGCTTCAGCCAAGTGCTTAATGAATCTGCCAACACCATATGGAATACAAAACTCGCACCAACTACGTCAAGGACAATTCCAAGTTTTGAAATGCGGAGATAATACTTTGAAAGTATATGAGCTGGCAATAATCCTTCTGTATGTCTATGCTTGTCCAAAATGGATGAGAGGTCTTTACCATGTTCCTCTATCTGCTCACTGAAGGGAAATCCCTGAGTTGTATATTCTCCTTTTGCACTCATTCTTGGAGGAGGAGGTTACACTAGATAACCCTCAAGCATTGATGACTATAAAATGGAAAATGTGACTTTGTAACAAGCAAATTCTTCTTTTTCAAAGTGGTTCTGTGGGGGGCGGGGGGAGTTCAATCTTCTGTTTAGCTATGTGCTGCCCAGATGCATCTTGGCAGTTCTGTTATACTCTTCACTGACATAAAGAGGATATTATAAGCACATATATAAGTCAGACCTACCAACTGAGAATTATGAATATTACAAATGTCTGTGCATCCAAGAAAAAAATAGTTTTGTTGGACATCAGCTGTAATGATCTTTTCTTGCTCTGCCACTAAATTATCGGAATATTGTTTTTTAAAAATAAAACAAAAACAACTCACAGCCATGACAAAATGGAGACTACTAAAATTACAAAAGAGATTTACAGAAGCCATTAACTTTAACCAAAGATACTTCAGTATCAATATTCTGACATTCATTACAATCTTAAGTATTTTATATGATTTCCAAGAAAAACACCGGGAAAATAGAAAAAGGGAGAGGAAGGAGGAATCAATATTTATATTTACCACATTAGCTAAATGTCCAGGATTCAAGCTATAGTTGCTAGAAAGCCCAGAATAAAAGTTAGACATAGCAACTGCACATGACTTAATGATGTACATGTTATGTAGCAATCTTTGTTTTGAGTTTTACATATGATCTTAGCTTTAATCTCCTGATATATTTAATTTCCTGATATAGCGTTGTCCTTATTGTCTTATATATTATAAAACATGATTTTTGTAAGTTACTTCAAATCCTTGAAAGGAGGTTGAAAAAAATAAGTAGGTAAAAAGATTTAAAGGTCATATTTAGGTCATTTAAGAAAAACCACAAAACTTAGTTGTATTCCCCCTACAACAATCCTTGTCAAGGAAAATAGACAAGATGTTCTCTTAAAGTATCTTTGATGATTAAAGTTATATAAATGTAATTTCCCCATTTTCACAAATAGAATAGCAAAGAAAACAACTTACCAGATAGACGATATGTAGATCATTCTCTAAGACCAAGCCCTTCATTGCTCTCTGGAGGTCAGCAAAAATGTCTAAAGTATCAGTTGGAGAGAGTGAGGAAGAAAGAGTTGCTGAACCAAGATGTGTTGGATGGTACATTCTTCCTGGTTTGGGAGTGGTGTGAGTAAATAAAGGGAAAAAATGTTAAAAAAAAAAAACAAACCAAAAACAACAACAAAAAAAACCATTGTCCATATTTTGCAACTACCCTTTAGACTAATAAATTTTGCAAACAGAATCTTGCCCAATGTATGGTATTTGTGAGTACACCCTAATTGTCTAATGTTGCTTAACGCAACACTGACTTAACCAAATATGAGCTATTGAATGTGACAGACTGCTTGAAAAATCAGTTTCTTTTTACAGAATTTGAAAAGTTAATTTTTATTTTACTAAGCAGTCTTAAAAATGAAAAAGTGAGTAAACTGTAACAAAGAAGTAATATTTACCTACTGATCCATCACTAGCTTCAGTAATCTGGATGAATTCATTTTCTAGCAGCCACATTACACAGGCCTCAATGGCTCCAAGATGATTCGAATCTTGATTTTTTTTAATTTCCTGCCTCCCTTCTTTCATACTTGAGGCCAAAAATGTGCAAGAAGCATAAGTTTGCATATCTCCTGGTGTATTTGCCACTCCACCAACTATTATCTGACAGAAAAAGTTTGAAATTTCTGGTAACTTTTTAATAAAGACATGTAGGGGCTCATGATATAAAAGAAATGATTCGTTTCTCTTAAAATCTTCTCAGTATCTTAATGTACAGACTATTAATTCTTCCATCATCAGTCATAGGTAACAACCACTGACAAAAGTAGATACAACATTTTCTCATAAATGAAATCAATGAATATTTATCTGAAATACAGGAACTAACAACATATATAAGGGAAGTATTGATGGCTATGAACATGAACCAAATCAAATCTTATCATCCTTCCTCCTAAAACAGAAATGCTATTATGGACTACACTTCCCACCCAAGTGTGAGGTAAAAGTAGGTATAGAAAAAAATGAGTGTATTTTGTAGATATCATATCCCCACAGCTTATCTATTACATTTACTACTGATTTGTGTCTTGCCATCATGTTTGGATCATCTTCATTTAATATATATTAAAAATAATTCAAGCCACCCTGAACAGAGCCATCTCATTATTTTTACTAAGCACAAAATATAGTTTTACAAAGATTTATTTAATATTGATGTATTTTGGTTATTTCCAGTTTTTTATGACACCAATAGTGCTCTAAAAAAATAACCTCGCATATTTGATATAATTTCAGAAATACAGCCACAGGTAAAATCCTAGATATAAATCTGCTGAATAAATGGCTATGTACATTTTGCTTTTTATCTTAGTAGGCAGTCAAAAAAGTTTGACTTAGTAGGAAACAAAAAATAGTTTTAGTTTGTGAGAGTGCCTACTTTCAATATCCTTACTAATCATATATAGTCAATTATTGACTTTTTTTCCAAAATGAGACCTAAAGGGGAACAAATTAAGAATATGAGTATAGGTACCAGTATGTCCTGCACCAATACTGAAACTAGTATTATGGCATGTTAGTATATGAATAGAAAACTTTTCTGGATGAATACATAAAACATTTAAAGTTACCCTGAGAATCTGAGCAAAAGCTTCATTTTTCACTTGACATGATTCCCTGTTTTCTGAAACTTCTAATCTTATTTACTGTAATTTGAGTTTAATGTCAACAGGTAATACCTGAAACGAGGATCTAGGGTCCATTTTTATCACATGTTTCATAAATTCAGAAAACAAAAAATAGCTAAAAATAAAAAACGATCAGGCATTTGGGTTTTAATTCTCTCTTGAAATTAACAGAGCACTAGTTTTATAGCTCTAGGAAACAGGGGCCTATCCCTAGTGGCACAAGGGGTTAATTTGCAGCACTATGAAGCTATCTGCAGCATGAGTTCGATCCCTGACCAGAGAGGTGACCACATGGCCCAGCAGACCTCTCCTATCTCACCCACTACTCTCCTCAGCAGTGTATTTCAATAGATCTGCCTGTTCTGCTCCCCACTCTGTCTCTGATGAATGCTCTCACACTCTATACCGCTGGCCTGAACTCCAGCTCTTGTATGCATAAATAAATAAATCTTAAAAAAAAACCTAATAAATAACTATATATAAAACAAAGAGACAGACATACAAAGCTATAAATATAATAGTCTCATAAAGAAACACAAACTAAGATTTTTCATATACTAAAGTTCTACCATTGTATTATAGATACAAGGGAACAAATGGTAATTTAATAATCCCTCTCTTACCTCCAAAATAGCTCGAATCATGCTAGCTGTGACTTCATCTCCTTCTTGTCTTAGACAGCTGCGAACAGGTTTTAGAGATCCCTGAAGTAGAGCTATGCCTTTCGATTTCTCAGAGTTCTTACAAATTAAGATGCTCTCACCTATAACCAAAAACAAAACATCACTAGCAAAAATCCCAACACATTTCCAAAAGATATGGCTAAAGAGAGTTTAAATTAATTTAAATTCATTTAAAAGGAGGTAACAGTGACAGTGGTTGTTATGGTCATAGAATTATCACTAACATTTTTATTTTCTGAACTTTGGGTTGAAGGAGATTAATGAGAAGTAATACTACATACAACTTCTGGGATGTGCCCTTCAAAGGTTTGTGCCCTTTGCTTTTCCATCTCCTCTTCCTAAGAGCTGAAATATGGATGTAATGACAGAGACTGGAGTAGATATCTTTTATCACAGGATAGAAACGATATTGCTGAACATGGAAAACCAAACTAGAAGACTAGGTCCTTGTCATAGGAGTCATAACAGCCCCAGATTATTCACAATCATTGTTATACAAGAAGAAATTAACTTCTACCTTGTTAAATCTGTTGACTCCTGTTATAGCAATGAGCTTATATTCTAACTAATCCAGTCACCAGTAAATTAGTTGATTCCAGTTATTTGCAGTATTTATGTTCCATAAAATCACCATAAGCACTGAATTAGGGAAAAATGAACCACTGGATATAAGGGAAATACATGGTTAACTTCCTGCAAACCTCTAGTCACATTTTCAATAATCAGTCAACGCGAAAATCTTGTTTTATGTGTGTTGCTATTTAAAGACACCTTATTCAATATATACTGATTTACCAAGATTGAATTCACAGCCAAAGGTACTGTATTTCATGGCTGAACAACATTTATCTATTATATAAATTTTTTCAGTAATAGAGCACTTCATTTATGAACACTATTTAAATAGCACTTCAGCACTATGCTTTATGGTCATTTAAAAGAACTAAATCAGCACAAAAATTGAAAAAAAAAATTGTGGCACTAAATCATCTGTGAAAAGGATACTTGTTTAGTATGAGAACTGAAACAAGTAGGTATAGTGGTGTCTCCTTGTCCAGTATCAGCAGGGAACATGTGCTTCTTAAGACTCAAGTTTTTCATTATTCTGCACATGCCTATTAAAGCCCCAAAGTACTGATTTGGGGTTATGAATAAATTTTATAAGTGGGCAAATTCACAACTATGAAATCCATGAGGAGTGACTGTATTTGACTTCACATGACAAGTACAGTATTCTAAAAGTCACTTCCTCAGTATATTGCCCAGCTTTTTGGGCCCAGAATATTCCATCTATTTTTCTAGCAAGACTTTCCTTTTCCTGGGTGTCATGATTTCTCTTCATTGCCACAGAACTGTTTGACATATATAATATTAGAGTCAATAAACTACATCCTAGAAAAAAAGATGAAGTAACAGAGAAATGTTCCTCCAAAAGTTTTTTTTTTCTTTAGATTTACTTATTTATTTATGCATAGAAGAACTGGGATGTAGCCCAGAGGTGCAGAAGGTGAGAGAATTCACCAGAGACAGAGTGGGGAGCAGAACAGGCAGATCCAAATGAAATACACTACTGAGAGGGGCAGCCTGCCAGACAGGAGAGGTCTGCTACACCATGTGGGTCAGCTCCCTAGCTGGGGATCACTCTCGTGCTACAGTGGCTACCAAAAGCTTGACAGTGGTGAGACTTAACCCCTTGAGCCACCAGGGAGGCCCAATAGTCAAAATTTAAGTACTTTGATGCTGTCTTTAGCAATGCCACCATAATTAAATTCAAACTCACCTAGTGTGTCTACTCCTTTCCTGCCGGCACGACCAACCATCTGCTTATAAGTAAGAATATCAAGAGGTCGACCACTGAAAATAGGAGTTCGAATAATTACACGACGTGCAGGTAAATTCACCCCAGATGAAAGAGTGGAAGTTGCTGCCAAGACCCGAATCCGACCTTGACGGAAGGCTCCTTCAATGATATCCCTCTCCTCAAAAGTAAGACCTAGAAAAAGGGGGAAGATTCAACTATATGTATTTATCAACATATAATAAAAATACTGTGTTTGATTACTTAAAAATGGACCTGAGAATCTGCTACAAGCTAGTTATTTAATTCAGCAATTATCATAATCCTGGCAATTTTTGACAACCTATTTGATTTTTAAACACTTCTATCACTCTCAAAATACAATATGGTAATATCTAAAATTAATTTGAATTTGAAATACTGGTGAGAAAATTTCAATATATGATGAGATAAAATGAGACACTGAGAGGGGCATAAAATTAGGGTAGACAATACCAGTCTACCCTAAATTTTAAGGAAACAGTTTTATATAAAATGCTTCCCCAAAGGTATAAAAAAGCCTATATCCTATACTATACAGATAAGTAAACCTAAACACACTGTCTTATATTTGTTTAATCACACAATTTCTTAAAATGTAGGAGTATTAAGTGTGGGTTACAAGAAATCAAATGTACTCAAATATTATATAAATTATGAGGACTTTTAAAGGTATCTTAATGACAGATTATCAATATGGATACCTGCATGATGAAATGCTACTCCCCATGGTACAGTTTTTTGTAAAACAGAATCCAGTCCTGAAGGCAAATGTTTTAATTGATCCATTACTTCTGAGAGACCCTTTTGCTCCAGAATCACTGGTGGAAGTTCAGATGGTCTTATCAGTCCTGTTACACATACACACACACACACACACAAAATGATTAACACTGCTTACCTGTGGCTGGACTCCTTTAAAGTGCTGCCTATGTCATGACAGAGATCAATACAAGGGCAACAGTTCTGAAATTACTACACACAACAATCATCTAGACATCCTTTAAAACTACTGATGGTGCCTCTAACCCCTGCACGTTGTAATGTAGTAGTATGCAATCTAGACATAAGGAATTTTAAATCTCCCCAGGAGATTCTAATGTGCACCAAAGTTTAATAAAAAATGTACTGAAGTGAGACCAAGTACACAGGAGGGGAGCAAAGGAACCAGTTGAAAGACTGGGAAGACTACAGCTACTACTCACGCAGAGCATCTGTAAGATTCAGGGTCTAAGAAAACCAAAAGTCAGATAATAAATAAAAATCAGAAGTCTTGCTCAAAGTTGTGTCTCCTCAAGCAACAGTATCATAATGACACAAGAACTTAGTTCTCTGTGACAAATTTTTTAGATTCCTTGGTACTAATGTGGTAACTCACCCTCCCTTACCTGTTTTTTCCTATCTATGTAGCCATCTCTCTGAATAATAACTTTCTTAAAAATACATATTAAATTTTCTTAACTAATTTCCTAAAGTTTTAGATTTCTGACTGGTAAACTTTTCATAATAGTGGAGGGTTTTTGGTGCTCCAGTGAAGGGCATAATAAGGTAACATCTAAATAGGTATGAACTTATACCTCTAAATAATCATATACATTGTTGTAAACCAATGATACCGCAGCAAAAAACAGTACAATTTAAAAATATATATACCCTTGGGGCCTCTCTGGTGGCACATAGGGGTTAAGTTGCAACACTATGAAGCCATCCACTGCAGCACGAGTTCAATCCCCGGCTAGGCAGCTAGCTCTGATGGCACGCAGACCTCTCCTGTCTCACCCGCTGCTCCCCTCAGCATTGCGTTTCAGTCGATCTGCCTGTTCTGTTCCCCACTCTGTCTCTGGTGAATCCTCTCACCACCCCCCATCCCTGTACCTCTGGCATATAACCCAGCTCTTGTATGCATAAATAAATAAATCTTTTAAAAAAAAATCATGCCAAATGAAAGAATTCAGAACAAAAAACACCTATGTACTACATGACTTGATTTACATAAAATTCTTGAACAGTCACAACTAATCTAGAGTGTCAGGAAGTAGGTAAGTTGTTGCCTGAAACTGAGGAGTGGAAGAGCAAAGTGACAATAAAAGAGCAGAAGAGAACATTTTAGAGTGATAATCTGTACGTTGATTATAGTGGAGATTAATCAGGTGTATACACTTGTTTAAATTCATTAAATTATACTTAAAATGTTACTTTATTGCATATAAGTTATATCTAAACAAAACTGACTTTAAAATGTATTTATATACATATATAGATATATGTATATGCCATTCTTTTTATAGAGTTAGAGTTTAAAATATAAAGAAAGACAAGGCTCTTTTCACCGGATAAATGTGTATGTTTGAAGTCTCATATGTAATTTAGGGGCTTCAAATATTCACCTCTCAAAGTCCATGGAGGGAAAGGGTTAGACAACAAAGCAGAGTGTTGTCAAGGAGTACCTGGTGGGCAGGCTGAGGCCAGGGTAACAAAAGCCATGATTTGCTGAAAAAATTATTAATATTACTTTCAAGTAAATGCACTAAGTATAGAGACTTCCATTCCCATCCATAACTTACCTTCAGCTTGATGGTGTAAATTATAAAACTCACGGGCAATGATCTCTGCCAGTTTCTCACACCATTTCTTTGATGGACAGAAAAGCAATACTGAATGGTTATCACGAATGGTCTCATAACATAAACTAACAACATGATCCTCATCTCCCTAAAAAACAAAGAGAAATAGTCATTCCAGTGGAACTTCCCAAATATTTTCACAATAATTTAAAGTCATTCATTTTGCTTCATAAAAAGTATAATAGCTAGTAGAAAAGTATAATAGCCTAATAGAAAAGTATAATAAAAACCAGTTATAAAGTCAGTAACAAAACAAAAGGAAAAAATGAGGAAAAAAAAAGAGAAATAAACCCTATACAAAGTGAGATGGAAATATTTTCTATTCTTTCTATTTTTATTGATCTTCAACCCTTGGGTAATGGGTATATAATGGTGAGTAAAAGAACAGCAAGGTCTCACTGGGGAAACATTTAAGCATTAAACAAATAAATGTAAAATATAACCATAAGATACAGAACAACTGTATGGCATTTTGAGGCCTCCTATTTGACAGAAATTTAATATAGAAATCTGAAAGAAAGGTTTCCCTGAGAAAATCATGTTTTAACTGACTTATGTAAGAGGCAGACCTTATCTCAATGAAAGGTTACCTGGGGAAGAGAAGAAACATAAGCCAGAACAAAGAACACATATGAATAGTCAGTAGTGGCCCAGTGAGTTATCAAAACTAGGTCAGTGTGTGTAAATGAATTAAATCACCCATCAATTTATTCATTAAAACAAATATTTAGGGCCTCCCTGGTGGCACAGTGGGTTAAGCACTGCACTATAAAACAAAACTCAGCCACTGCAGCATGAGTTTGATCCCTGCCCCGGCCAGCGGGGTGACCCACAGGGCACAGCAGACCTCTCCTGTGGCGCCCGCTGCTCCCCTCAGCAGTGTGCTTCAGCCGATCTGCCTGTTCTGCTCCCCACTCTGTCTGCGGTGAATCCTCTCACCTCCCATGAGTCTGGCCTGTACCCAGCTGTTGTATACATAAATAAATAAATCTTAAAAAAAAAAAAAGAGTCGAAGTCTACTACCATTTAAATAAAGTGGCCAAGGATGATCTGAGAAAGTGACATTACAACAATATTAAAATACTATATTCAGTTCTATAAAAGATACTACATTCAGAAGGTTTTAGACTTAACTAATATCACAGCCATATCAAGTAACATCATTAAATATCAATTAGGTTTCTGTGACTTCAAAAATGACATTCTTTCCACTCTACACTATACCTACCATTTAACAAAAGGCTGATTTTGCACATTAATGTAAACTAAGTCATAAGAAGATCTTTTTCCAGTTAAAAAGAAAAATCTACAGAATTATTTTTTATTATATGTAATTGAAAGCAGTTACATTTCTTCTCACCATCACTACCAATAATTTAAGATCAAACTCACTAGCTTAATATTAATATTCTTTCTAATGGCCATGTAATGCATATTCAATTACTTTGCCATCCCTAATTTATATAACTCCAGGAAACTCCATTTCTGCTGTTAAATGGTTAGAAAATAGTCAAACACAGTGACTGTGGCATAAAATTAGTAACTTACCTTCACTTGTAGCATAGGTTGAAATTCCCTCAAAAGCTTCATCGAAGAATCATATATGGAATTTCCAATTTTTACTGATTCAAGCAGTGGTACAGGACGAAAGTCAGTGTGGTACAGTTCAGCATTCAACCAGGAAGCCACAAGCTCCAAATTAGGAAGAGTAGCACTCATGCCAACAATCTGTATGGCATTAGACAGGGGACTGGCTAAATCTGTGTAGCTATGAAAAACAAATGAAAGTGATATTAAAAGATACAGAATATTAATTACAAAGAGTGCTGCCAACACTATTTTGGATGATGTCCCTTGACCCTTACATACATACATTCTTTAGGGTATATACCTAGGAGTGACATTACTGGATCATATCTTTAACTTTATTAGTCTTCCAAAGTGACTGTGCCAAAGTAACACTCCCATAGCTCATGGTTTACTGTTCCATATCCTCGTCACTAATATTTTCAATCTTTTTAATGCTAGCCGTTATGGAGGGTGTGGTAAAAACTGAGGATGTTTCTTGATTACTAGTGAGATGAAGCATCATGTAATATATATGTATCATTTGGATATCCTTTTCTAACTGTCTGTTCAGGTTCCTTGCCCATTAACAACAGGGTTGCAGGGTTTTTGATTGGTTTATAAAATTTTTTTAATGTCCTAGATAATTACCTTCCTCTTTCATTAAAAGCTCCTTATCTTTATTGTTTCTTTCTTGCAGCATTATTCTTTCTCTCTGTCCTCGAGATTAATAATTCATTAATTTTTCAGTTTCTCATATCAATTTCCTTTTCAAAACAAGTTTAACTTAATTTCACCAGTTTTCATAGGACCTATTTTCATTGTATTTAACTCAAACTGTCTTTCAATTTCTACTATACTTGCTTTTTTGACTCAAAAATGGGGCAAAATATATTTCTTAATTTCCAAATATGAGCATTTTCTAGTTATGGTTTTCTTATACTTATTTCTAGCTTAATTCCACTACTGCAGAGAATATTTTTTAAATGACTTAATCCTTTAAGATATGTTGCTCAGTATATGATAAATACTTTTTGTAAATGTTTCATGTGTAACTGGAAAGAACATACAGTATGTTGTCATTTGGTAGTTGTTCTACATTCACCCCTTAAGTCAAACTGTAGATTGTATTAGTCAAATTTTCATGTTTCTATCGATTAGTCATATCTTTCATATTTCTAAATGAATTATCTGGATGTTTTCAAATAATTTTATACAAAAGATGAAGCAGCAGTATGCTATTGGGTCTCTCAAAAATTAAAAGAAAATGAAGTAATATCTTCAAAACTCTCAAGGAAAAATATTTAAAATCGGGTTTTTTACCTGGGCAATCTGTAAAATAATTACAAGGCATTTTCACATACACGCAAGTTTTCAAAAAAATTATGCCCATACTGAAATAAAAGTGTATCTTCCTGGAAGTTACCTACATCCAGATGAGGAAGTAAATCAAGAGAATGACATGTAATCCTAAAAAAGGAGGGCCCTGATGGAAGGAATAGGCATAGGGATGATAACAATAGAGATTTGAAGATAACTGGTGTAGCTCATATACTTACACAGATTAAAACCACAAAGAAGGTTTTAGGAGAAACTTCAATAAGATGAATTGTTAGGTTAGCAAATGTGTTGAAATATATTAGGTAAAAATTTATACAAGTGGGGAAAAGGTAAGGGATAATTCAGTGATAACTTCACAAAACACCAAACAAACAAAAAAACCCTTTATTAATTGTGGAGTAACAAAGAGTAATTTAGAAAGTAAAAGTCATTACGCTCCATGGCTCAGCTGACAAATGTATTTATATAGTCATAGTAGTGTAACACTAAAGACAGATATAAGCAAATTTAAAACTATTATTTGGAGAATGGAAAGAGGATAAAGAGATGGAGGGTGTCAGTGAGCAGAGATTAGGTAAAGAACATAAAAAGCAGATCACTATGGACTTCTTTTATAGGGAATATAATGTTTAAAGTTCAAAACTCAAGTAGACGCATTTAGAGACATCGATGATAAGAAAATGTTTTTTAAGACTATGAGTTGAAAATAACTGCTCTGGGAGTAAATGCTATTTTTCAAAACTAGCTTTGACAACTTAAATAAGATGTGTGTATAACTGATAATTGTGAAAATTGAGTTTTAAAATTCTATCATAAAAGTAGTGAGCAGTCAGAAATTCAAGAATTTTTTTTTTAAAAGATTTATTTAGGCAAACAAGAACTGGGGTACAGGCCAGAGGGTACAGGGGGTGAGAGGATTCATCAGAGACAGAGTGGGGAACAGAACAGGCAGATCAACAGAAGTACACTGCTGAGGGGAGTATGGACGAGACAGGAGAGGTTTGCTGGTTCATGTGGGTCACCTCCCTGGCTGGGAATCGAACTCACAAAGAAGTGGCTGCAACTTAACCCACTGACTGCACCACCAAAGAAGCCCAAGAACGTTTTTAAAACATTTATTCTTTGGAACAAAAATGAACTGCTGTACACAAATTTGTTCTAAATAATTATTACTCTCCTTTAATTTATTTAACTCATACTTAATGCACTTTTGCAGACACTTTCAACACTGTTTGGAATCTAAGGAATTCAGTTACTTCAGAGACTCACCAAGATGCTGATTTCTGAGTAATATAGCAAATCTTCGTCAGTAAAAGTTCCAGCAGATACCCTCGGTGAGAATCTCCCAGCATATGTAATTCATCCACAACCACCATTCCTAGAGATTTTTCAAATACTAGGTTTTACAGAGTTTCACAAGAGAATTTTTAAATACTCAATACCTTATATCTTAAACAGTAAATAGCTAGTGTTACAAAATATTGCAGGTAATGCGAATTTCTTTAATTTTTTAGTATTTTACTTATTTTTGCATAGAAGAACTGAGGTATAGGCCAGAGTTGGGTGGGGGAGTGGGGGAAGTGAGAGGATTCACCAGAGACAGAGTGGAAAGCAGATCTAATGAAACACACTGCTGAGGGGAGCTGTAGGCGAAACAGGGGAGGTCTGCCATGCCATGTGGGTCAGCTCCTTGGTCCAGGATCAAACTCAGGCTGTCAGAATGATAGCGCTGAGACTTAACTCCCATGCCACCATAAAGGCCCAATGCAAATTTGTAATCATAAGACAAAAAAATCAAGACTCCACATAATGGGCAATAAGTTATTTCAGATATCATAAATGATGCTATTACAATATATTCTGAATCTAAAAAAAACCCAGTGATTAACCTACCCAAGGTTAACTACCTCCCTTTACTCAGGCACTTTTTAATTGGCAACCTTGTAGAAATAAATGTACTATATAATATATTAAAGACATCTATGACAGTTATTCAGTATATTGACTTTTCTACAAGGCAAACCGCCAAAACAACCACAGTCATGTTAGAAAGTTGCTCATAAAAACAGAATCAGCAAAACCAAATGATTTTTAAGGGATGTTTTTGTTTGATCATGGTAGACTAATGAGTAACCACAAAATAAAATATGGTCGTAACCCCTTCTTTACTATTCGGAGAATCAAACCAGTCTATGCACTTGGAATAATGCCCCCAAATTATTGAAAATTCATTATCAACCAATGCCTTCTTTAAACATTTTGATAACATCAGTTTGTACTGGTGTCCCCACAAATTCTCCCAGTCAAAATCAAGATCTTTTAGACTATTTCCTAATGATATATGTTCCTTTCCTCATCAGTCACCTATCCCAAATTATACTGTAAATGAGTTATTTCAGCATTCATTCATTCATCTATCCAAAAATAGTAATCTACCTAGAATGCCAGGTTTTGTGCTAGGTATACTGGATATAACACTTAATAAAATTCTATTGCAGTACTCAAGATATTTAAAGTCCAATGGGGTCACCACAAGACAATTCTGATAAAACGATGAATGTGATTTCTCTTCAAGCTTTATAAAGCAGTGTCCCTATCTTATTAATCTTTAATTTCACTGTCCACCCCTATCAACTCCCAACTTTACTATTTAAGTTCACCAAGTTTTCAACTAGTAGCTAACTGATACACTCTGCTGCTTCAGTTACTGTTATAGCCATTCTCTATCTGTTGCTATTTATATATAGTAGGCTTTCCTAACAGGCAAAAAAAAAAAAAAAAAAAAAAAGCATATGGTAGAAAATCTTCCTGGAGTCCCAAGCTCATATATAGTATCAGTTTCTATACCTCCCTACCATTACCCTGCTGAACAGTAGCTCCTGGATGCAGGTCAAATCTAGAGATACCAATACCAGCATGTGATAATGAAACATACACACTAATTGCAGAGATGGCAGATCCAGCTCTAGTACATTTCCTATTTCTGGTCAAGTTTACATAGGAAGAGGCAATGAGAAGTGACTTTGGGGTTCAAGGATATCCACCCTATTTTCTAAAGTAAAAAATACCAGAAAGTACAGTCAAGAATATCAGCAGAATACAAAATTCCTTCTCCCCCATCCTCTGAGAATTTAACATTACAGATGCTTATTTTTACCTCCAGAATCAAATGAGACAACAATAAAAAATTGTACATCCAAAATCATAACAGCGCCATTCCATCCCATCAAAAAATTGCAATATAAAGTATTTTTCATTTCCTAATTTTCTTACCTAGTAGATCCATCTTCTTTTCCTCTATGAGGCGATTGATCAGACCATTGGCTCTCTCAATTGTGCAGACAGCAATATCCAAGGAAGTGAAGCGTACTGTTGGAGAGCTACTACCCATATAACCATCAACTTTTATTCCTACTTCCTGAAACAGACTCTGAATTGAATAGAACAACATAGGTTAAGTTATTTTAAATTTTTGAGTTGTAGGTTGAGTCTATCCCAGAACACAGACTAAGTATATAGAGATACATACCAGGGAAGTGACTGACATGGCACAGCAGACCTCTTCTGTCCCACCCACTGCTACCCTTGGCAGTGTATTTCAGTAGATCTGCCTGTTCTGTTCCCCACTCTGTCTCTGGTGAATCTGCTCACCCCCAGCACCTCTGGTTTAGACCCCAGTTCTGGTATGCATAAATAAATACATAAATCTTTAAAAAGATATCTGACTTTAAAAAAATGCCTCAGAGAGCCTCCCTGGTGGTACTGAGGATTGGGCGTCAAACTGTGGAGCATCCTATGCACAGCAGCACAAGTTCAAACCCTGGCCAGGGACGGGACCCACATGGCGCTGCAGATTTCTCCTGCCTTGCCTGCTGCTCCCCTCAGCAGTGTATTTCAGTTCATCTGCCTGTTCTGCTACCCGCTCTGCCTCTGATGAATCCTCTCACCTCCTGTGACTCTGGCTTGTACTCCAGCTCATGTATGCATAAAAATAAAAATAAATAAAAATCTTTAAAAAAAAAAGCCTCAGAGTCAATGTGTATCATGCAAATGAAAAATGTTATTCATTTTTGCAGAACAGACTAACAGACCACAGCCCTACAAAGGATCTTGTTCTTCATCCCCTTAAATATTTCCAAGTGACCCTCAATTAGGATGGGATACTTACTTAAACCATTTCCTTTTCAGGTTTCAATCTAGTCCTACAACATTCAGTATAATGTCACTACTGTGAAGGCAGTGAACTTCCCCAGCCTCATTTTGCTCCCAAGAAGTTGGATATAGAATAGTAGGGCCTCCCTGGTGGTGCAGCACGTTGAGCACCGCACTGTGAAGCATCCACGGCACAGCAGTGCAACTTGGATCCGGGCCAGGGAGGGGACCCATATGGTGCAGCAGACCTCTCCTGCCTCGCCCGCTGCTCCCCTCAGCAGTGTATTTCAGTCGATCTGCCTATTCTGATCCCCACTCTATCTCTGGTGAATCCTCTCACCTCCTGCAACTCTGGACTGTGCCCCAGCTCTTGTATGCATAAATAAATAAATCTTTTTTAAAAAATACAATAGTAATTGCTGATATTAGTTGTGGAGAAACATTATCTCCCTTAGAATTCCAGTTCTGCACAAGTGTGTGTTGTTTGTGAAAAGTATTGTTTTCTTAAAATGCACCTTTCACATCTGTTTCTAGGTTGTGATGAAAAGATTATCCTGCCAATTTAAGTATTCTATTTATTTCCCAAGAAAAAGTTTATAAATTTAACACAACTTCCACCAATGACTCTTTCAATCTGATGACCAACTTTCTCTTTATGCAATATTTCCCTTCATAAATGGTCAACTTTTAAAGCTATTCTGAGATGCAATAAATTATTTTTCCCTTATTTTATAAATGTATTTCAAATGAGTAAACCACAGATTTCAATAACCATAATTTCAAACTCAATACAAGATTACCTGGAGATAGTATTTCTTCTCCTTAGCCACAGAGACAAAGGGAAGAATAAACAAAGCTTTCTTCCTCATTTCCAAAACTCTCTTCAAAATAAGTAATTCAGCAACAAGAGTCTTCCCCGCACTTGTAGGAGCTAAAACATGTTAATTCAACAAAGTTATCACAAAAAGAAACAATATTTGACAAACTGCATAACGAATATTTTAAACCATCTCTAGTAACTACAGAGCCTAAGACTAACCTATCAATAAGGTCCCAACTAACATCTGAAGACTTTATTGCCCCTGACTTGAAACCAGTTTTCTAAATAACTGTTCTCATACTGAAGAGAAAAATATTAAACAAATTATCAATAGCATCAGATACTGAACATCACTGAGTACCTATCTTGTGCCTAAGACCCTTTCCTTTAAACACCGAATGGTTTAAGGCACGGCTTTTAGTAAGGCGAACAACTTCATATATCATAAATGCAGTTATGAGGTCTTCCTGGTCTTCCTGGTGGCGCAGTGGGTTTAGCGCCACACTGTGAAGCATCCGCAACACAGCAGCGCGAGTTCGATCCCCGGCCAGGAAGGGGACCCACATGGCTCAGCAGACCTCTCCTGCCTCACCCGCTGCTCCCCTCAGCAGTGTATTTCAGTCTATCTGCCTGTTCTGTTCCTCACTCTCTCTCTGGTGAGTCCTCTCACCTCCCATGCCTGCGGCCTGTACCTCCCAGCTTTGTATGCATAAGTAAATAAAATCTTAAAAAAACAATAATAAATGCAGTTATGATACAAGTTGAGAAAGAGAAGTTAAGAGCTGCTAGTATGGAAAGGAAACAAAACTTATGAGACAGAAAGAAGAAAAAAAGGAGTGCCAGCCAGAAGAGTGTATGTAAAGGCCCGGAGAGAAGTCTGGTTTGTTTGCATGATAGTAATTTAGTAGGCCTGAAATATAAAACACAAGTTGGGGAGTGAAAGAAGAGATAAAACTGCCACACGAAAAAGTCTTATCATCCCATCATATAAGGAATTTAGAATTTATCCTGAAAGCAATGCAGAGTGACTAGTGAGTTGTATGAAAAAGGAGTAACAAGATCATGTTTGTATTTTATAAATATCGATTTGGCTGCAGAGCAAGAACAGAGAGAAAGATAAACTAGTTATAAGGCTATTGCATAATTTAGAAGATGATAGTAAACTAGGTAGTGGACTATACACAGAGAATTGGTCAGAATCAAGACATCTGACAGAAGACACTGGACTTGTTGATTCAGTGACGTGAGTTGGTGACCAGAGTTACGAACGACACCCAAATTTTAGTCCTTACCACTAGCCATCACTGTTTAGCATTTACTGAGTATTTTTGTGCGTCAAAAACTGTTCTGATCACTCTCCCACATTCTACTAATTTGCAAGGCTGGATAATACGTGGTACAGTTTCAAGACTGTCACTCTGACTCCACAGCCTGAATTTTTATCTACTGGTAAGTCGTTTGCTTTTTGCAGTCAAAATGAAACATGTGGATAGCCAACAATTTCAGAGAAAATTAATAGTAAGAAAAATGCGTTTTCCCAACTGATTAGTTTCTAAAATCAGTAGAGTAAGCTCATAAATTGCTTCTGAATACCCATGTAAATCACCTGTAAAGTGTATTACATATGGTTTTGGGTATACCACTCTGTAAAAGCAGGTCAATTTATAAACATTATAAATTAATTGTGTGAACATTAGAGCTGTATAATTAATATTAGAGTATAATGTTTATACAATAAAAGGCAACTAAGATCAACGGGGAACATTAGATTTACACCTTCGTTGCACCCTCTCTGGAAAATTTGCTTGTTGAGCGAAATGGCAGACAAATAGCTTTGTTTAATTCGTTGTTTTTCCTTCTCCCTGCCCCAGCTATATAATGGAACTTGCATAAGATATAGGCATGAGCCTCTGCTTTTCATGTTCTTTTTTTACTTTCTCTAGTTTTAAAGCTCTCTCATCCACCTTAAAATCATAACTACCTCAGTAGCGTATCCTTTCCATTCTATAATTTCTATAAAATAGAAAAAAAATAAACTTGTACAAAATTGAATACCTGAATAGACTAAATTCTTTCCTTCCAGTACTTGTCCAAGCAAGAGGCACTCTGCCTGCCATTCAAACATATTTTTTATGCCAAAGCTGTGGTATTTCTCCAAAACCGCTGCAGGAAGTCCCCAATTTGCCAGTAGCAGCTTGTCTGTTTGGTCGTCAGAAACTGTCTGTTTGCTTTCCCCTTTCAGGAAAAAAGAAAAGAGTTAACAGTTGAATTTGATTCTTAACATAGGGTGTTAGTAGTAAGTCCTCCACTGTGTTTAAGAATTCCTAAGTGGTGGAAGAGACTATTTAAAGTACATCCAACAGAAGTGTTAGGAGAAAAGGTGGTCCTAAATAAATTATGAGTGTATAAACTCCAACCCCCACTCCAAACCATCAATGTTCCAAAACCACAAATCCAATAAAATAATTATCAAAGAGTGAATCAATAAAACCTAAGGGTGGAGTTAAGCAGCCAGGCTAACTATAAAACCAGAGGTAAGCCTTTAGCTGGCCCCTTCCTTTAAAAGTGATTTCTCTTCCTTTAAAGCCATCTCACTTGACTCGGAGCCAGCTCTCAACATGCCATTGCTTAAAAAATCTAGTAAAATATTTGCAAATTTATATCCCTCTTTTTTCCCTTAATATTATTACTATTTTATTCCCCTTCTTTCGTAAAATAAAACCTGTTAATAACTTTTGTCACATGTACCTAAAGTTAAAACTTTTTAAAAATCTTCTAAACACACAAATAAAAAACCCAATAAAAAAAACCCCAATTTACATTAAAGTTACCTTGTAACAGAAGGACCTGTAAGAAATACTGGGCACTAAAGGGAATGAGATTTGGGGAACTAGTAGGTTGTTTCTGTAAAGGTAAAAAGACTCAGAAACCACTTGAATGTCACTAGGAGGAGGTTGCTGGATATGCACTGAAACTGATGGAGGATAAAGAACAGAGGAGAAGGGGCCTCCCTGGTCGTGCAGCGGGTTGAGCACCGCACTGTGAAGCATCTTGGCACAGCAGTGCAAGTATGATCCCCAGCCAGAGAGGGGACCCACATGGCGCAGCAGACCTCTCCTGCCTCGCCTGCTGCTCCCCTCAGCAGTGTGTTTCAGTCCATCTGCCTGTTCTGCTCCCCACTCTGT
>JAGFMF010011454.1:1662991-1711102 GCA_019455555.1 Galemys pyrenaicus
GAGGGGACCCACATGGCACAGCAGACCTCTCCTGCCTGGCCCGCTGCTCCCCTCAGCAGTGTATTTCAGTCAGTCTGCCTGTTCTGTTCCCGGCTCTGTCTGGTGAATCCTCTCACCTCCCTGAACTCTTGGCCTGTACCCCAGCTCTTGTATGCATAAATAAATAAAATCTTCAAAAAAAAATTAAAAAAAAAAAAAAGAAAAGAAGAAACACTTATCTGTGTTCCCCTAGTCACATCTCCCTCTCTCAAACCCATGGCAACCACTGGTTCCTTTTACTATGTCTACAGTTCTACCTTCAAATCAATAATTTTTCAGCTTAGGAAAATTGAAAAAAGAAGAGCCAATGAAGCCCAAAGCATGCATAGAAAGGAGATAAAGGCTGGAGTAGAAATAAATGAACAGAGAATAAGAAAAAAATAGAGGAAATCAATGAAACCAAATGCTTACAGGGTCAACAAAATGACAAAACTTTAGTTAGAATGACCAAAAAATAAAAAAGAAGACTCAAATTATTAAAATCAGAACTAAAACATGAGACATACCTACCAGACTTACAGAAATAACAAGCATCATAAGGAATACTATGCACAACTGGACTAAGCAATGTCTGAGTCTCTCCCTCCCTCCAGTTCTCTTACATTGGACTTACTCTACACCTGATTTCCGAGTTACAAACGCTCCCTTTCTTAACCACTTGGGAAAAAAGAGGACCAGGAGCCACTTACATCGCAAGAAACAGGAGAAAGAGGGGGATCTCGTGTCACTTACACAAGTTGCTGTTTCAGCCAGTGATGGTTTAAATGAAAAGCACAGTTATAATTAGAGCAGCAGCCTGCCCTGAAGACTCCTCCCCGCACCAGAGCACAGCTGGACCTGCTGACTGCACAGGAGGCTGAGAGGCCTCTAGGGCCTTGAAAATGATCTTTCTGCAGAGGATTTCCCTCCTTCCTCCAGGGAGAGAAGACACGACACATTGGTATAAAACCCCGCTCTCCTTCCTGCTTCCCCTGCTAAACCCCACTCCGGTAGAGACTGAGTGTTGATAAACACGGGGAAGGAAAAGAGTCGTAAGCTGAGCCTGGTCACACTGCCCCTTGTGATATAGTTTTATTTTTAACTTCGAAACACTTGAACTATTTCTGTTGAAGTTTTCTCTCCTTTCCTTGCCTCCCAAGCAGAACTCTGTCCTAGTCCGCAGCTGAGGCACCCCAGCCGCTTCCTCAACTCTGCTTGCTCCCAGTCAAGGGACACAGGTACAGCAGATGCTGACTCCGCCCAGGCTCTTCAGGTAAGCTTTTCAAACGTGAGCAGGTGCACCACCTGGACGTTCAGAGCGGTGAACACGCAGGTGCGGGCTGAGCAGCACATCACCTTTTTGCTCTGAGCAACAAGGTTGTTAAGCAAGTCAGTTACATGTTGACATTGGTAGGGGGACCCTGGCACTGAGACTGAGACCCAGCGAATGTGTAAGTCCCTGTTTTGAAAAGCTGGATAATTTTACCTGATTTCTGACATTTAAGGTTCTTTCTTCCACAATGAACAAGAGCGCTTATATGATATTTCTAAAATGACACAGTGGTGAGGGGGAGGGCCGGACAGAATGGAACCAGGATTTCTATTTTCTTAAATTCAAACGCTGTGATTGTTTCAAGTAGCATGTGTTTTGTTCACTTAAGTCATTCTCATGCAATTTAAATGTCACCCCTTGTCACACTCCTTGTTAATGTAGCAAATCATACTTATAATATGGACTATTTAAACTTTGCCTGCAGAGTTTTAGACCTGTTTTTCTCTAACAATATTCCCCAAATATGGCTCTCTCCTCCCCAGCTCTCTTGAATCCAAAATGCACTCACGCAATAGAACTAAAAATATTTCACAAACTAAGTAACTTATTTAGGCTTTTGCACCCAAACCGAAAGTTACTGCAAACTTGAAGCTTATATATCCAGAGAGACAACAGTAAAATGACTAATGATTCCTGAGGTACTGAAAGCTTTAAAATGTAGATGGATAATTTCTAGCTTGCAGAATAACTGCATGGTGTTGCATGCATAGGCAAAAATCATCAGGGAGAAGAGGGCAGTGTTTGTTTTCTTGTTTTCCTCTGGGCATCACTTTAGTGTTAGTACAAAGTTCAGCTAAGGACATCCAGTGAAGTGGCCTACAAAGCAAAAGGGATTCTGCACATTCAGAACTCTAGCGTACAGGCTAAACCCACCAATGCCAAGTAAAAGGAGACCTACCCCCATTTCTTAATTCTTCCTACCTCTGTAAGTTCCAGATGCATCCTATAGCTCTGCCGTAGGTATCTGAAATAGAATTATTCTTTTTACTCTGCACAAATTCACTGTGCATATGTAATAACTTCATTTAATCTTGTCAGGGTTTCCTTGGCACTGAGGTTTTCAGGGTGTATGCTGGGTGCTGGCTGAGTGAGGGACGGACATGTCAGTTGAGTGACTCAAGGTAGCTCACAGTTAAACCAGATAAGTCAGTTGGTTACCCACTTCGCTGGCCAAAAACAAAATGGTAGTTTAAAATGTTGCTCCTAATTATATAAGCACCAGATAGGAAAATTAACTAAATAAATTACTAGAAAGTTTAAAGAAAGAGGTATTTCTAGCATAGATGAAGAACTGCATGTGATTGTTGAATAGGTTTGCAGGAAGGTGGTTTTGGGTGTCTACTGAAGAAACTGGATCCAGAAGCGCACGATCATGGAGTCAGATGTGGAGATAGTGCTCAGTTAACTGGTTGTGTTAAAATCTCAAGAGGTATAGGGGTTACCTAAATACTTAACTTCACATATTTTCTTTCCCTAGAATTAAATATCTCCATAGCAGGGAAATAGGTTAATAATATAATGAAAGGAATTAGTGAATTGGCTGGGTAATTGGTTAAGAGTTTAAAAAATATCTTTGACCTTTAACTTTTGACCTGGTTACTTTCATTGAAGTGAAAGCTTGGGAAAAATAATTATGGCCAGGGCTAGCCACATGAGGAAGCAAAATAGTCACTGACATCATGTGAGGGGTGCTGAGAGGCCCCTTGCCTAAAAATATCTTCCTGACATCAACCCAATTTGCCTACTAACTTAAAAATTATAGTAAAGAATGTTAAATCTATTGTCTGTTAATTCCATTCTTTTTGGCTTGGGTCAGTAATTGAAATATGCCTGCTATATGCCTTTTCATGACCTAGTTGACAAGTGACACTTGGTCACCACCTCATCCCCATCCTTCCAAGCTCTGTCCTTCTTTGCCCTTGGTACCATCTAGGTTGCCCTCATGCCCTTGGCTGCTAACATGCAGGTGGCTTGTGTAGTGCTGCTATTTCAGCAGAATCTCAATAAAACATCCAAGTGAGTCTTGTGCAAGCAGGCACAGGGCAGGTTTACTATCGAAGGCCGATAAAGAGTCCTGGAGGCCTGGGTGGATTTTTCAGGCTTTAATGTTCTCTCGGGTACACAAGCACACCAGGCAGGGAGGCTGGAATGTGAGAAGGCCGGCATGGGCTTGGGAAGGGGTCTGGGATGCAGGAGGCAAGCCAGTGTCTCTGTCTCTGTCTCTCTGTCTCTCTCCCTGCTCTTTTGTACTCAGGCCCCTTGTCCCCCTCATAGAGCCCCACCTTCAGGCTCAGGTGTGCACACTTACACTTATGCGTACCCAGGTGTTCACAAGCAAATATGCATGCCCCACACCCACACTCCCAAGCGCCTTCCACCATTAACACAATCATGGCCACAGGTGATAGCCACAGAGTAATAGCATAAAACCTGATAAATTCACTTACCCTACGGTGAAGTTAAAGAAAACAAAAGTAGGTCATTAGAGCCAGAGACTCTGGGGCCATAGGTGAGATACCTTACTTCTCTGGGCGTCAGTTTCTCTTGTAGGAGATCAAGAGGTTAGACTAGACCCCCTTTCCTGTCACAGTGAGGTCCTGGGACCACCACCATTGACTGCAACTGCTGTTATAGAGGAGACTCAGGCCCCCCGCAGTCCTGCCAGACCAGAACCTGCAATTCAGTAAGATTGCCAGGTGGTTCCTATGCATGCAGAAATTGGAGAAGCTTCACAGTACAGAATTTCTGATTATCACCCTCATCAGATTTCCGATTGTATGACTGCAAGGGTTAAGAACCAGTACTACACCCACTGAAAACAATTCTGACAGCATGCAGCTCGTTCCAACTCCAACCTGCTGAAGTCTTTTCTACTGAGTTGCTTGAATCTAATAAAACTGAAAACATTTCTTTTTCTTCCTTAAAAAAACCCAGAATTAATTATCTGACATCACTGTATTTTCCTCCTAAATTTGTTTCAAATTACTCACACAGTTCTTTCAAAATTCTGCCTTCTTTCGGGTCCTGTTCAAATTCAGTCAATTCAGTCTTAATAAATGTTGACTGAGGCAGTGTGTACTCACTCGCTCAGTCCCTAGGAACCTTCCCCACGCTCCTGGAGAGGCATTCCTGCCCTCTGCTCCAACTCCTTCTGTGCCACAGAACACCCCAGTGGTCTCAGCCCTCTGCTCCTTCATGCTTTTCATCAGAAGGCTCACGGCCCACAATGTCACAGCCCCTTCCTTCAGGTGTGTGGACTCATGCAGCCAATGGCAAGAGAGAAGCCTAGTTTCAATTGGCACCTTCCTTTTTACTTTATTTAAAACAAAAATAAACAGAATAATGTAAGTAAACAATAAAAACTAAACAAAATAAAAAAACAAAAGCTTAGGTCTTGGGAATAAAGATGCCCTCAGGTTACCTTTTTGACCTCTAGACCTTCCAGGCTGATGCAGTCCTGTTTGAATTCCTGAGTGCTTAAGGAATGAATGCTTTGTGGTAATTACAAGGGGCCAAAAGTTGGTGGGGGAGAGTCTGGGAACTCACATTTTTAAAGGAACTAGGGGAACTTTTTAAAAATGGGGTTTGAAGATTATTAAGCTGGCAGTGGTATGTAAGATAGGAGTGAGGGAGAACTGAAAATTCAAAAGCCAGCCAAGGGCCATGGGAATGATGCAATGAGAAGAAATAAAGGAGGTGGAGAAGGGAGAAGGAGGTGACCTTCTTCAGAGAGGAAGGACTAACAATTAGATGACTCATATTTAGATACTTTTCCTACTTTATCTCATTCATCACAATCACTTGGGTTTTTATGAGTCCTATTTTGTAGATAAATAAATTCACTTCCAGGAGATTAAATAACTTGTCAAAAATCATTTGGCTAATACGTGAGCGTATTCATCGACTTACTTTATAAAGGGGGTGTCAGATGAAGCCTCTTTGTGAAGGTAACTTGTGAGGTGAAATCTAAATGGCAACAAGGAGTCCATAATGCAAATAAGTAATAACACCAGGAATTTGCAAGCCGGGAACATTGGTCACCCCACTTACCTCCCATCAGACTATTAGGAATTATGAATTGTCCTTTATTTCAGTGGGAACAGGTTCCTCCAGTAATACAGCAAATTGTTCAGATATGATTTTTTATGCCTGTAGGCTATTTTTATCCTTCTTCCTTTTGTCAAACTTTCCAAAGAGTGGTCTCTACTTACTCTGTTCTATTCAGAACTCATCCTCTCTCACAGTCATTCATCTGATGTAGCTCCAGGGCTTCTTTGGAGAAAGGTCTTTAAATAGCAGCATAAACAAACAAAAAATGGCATCCTTATTCCCTGCATGCATTTTTCTCCTTTTTCTTAACTTTAAATAGATAAAAGCAGTAAGGTTTCCAGCTTGCTAAGACCCATCCTTCATAATGCTGAAGAATTAGAAATGATTGAGCTTAGAGCCCTTCCATCCAAGGCATGCCTGCAACGCACCTATTCATTCACTCAGACTGGGGAAAGTTCTCTAAATGTAAGATCTGGTACACATTCCACATGGAACCAATTGAGCAGAGCTGAGGAGCTGAGTTCCCCTGAAAGCAAGATATCTCTTGCCTATCAGGATCTCTTGCTTGCTTCTGGGTCTGTGGAGGGGATGACCTCTTCTTTAACCACAACATAGCTGAATACACCAAACTGAATGATGATGACTGGTATTTCATAGGTGTCTATACACTGTCCAGGCTCAACCCAGATGTCAGGCTAACCTCTAAGTAGAACAGAAACACCAATGGCAGAGAAGGCTCTAGAAGGGTAACTTGGGCCAGATGTATTTTTCTCCTTTTCTTAACTTTAAAGAGATAAAAGCAATAATAAGGTTTCCAGCTTGCTTAAAGGGGCTGTTTTGGAATGCCAGGATATTGGTAGACAATGGAGAAATGTTACAGGAAGTGGAAGTTACACATCCCATGACTGGCAAAATGCCCCATCAAAGAGCAGTGTGGGTCATTGACTAGACACAGCCAGCAAGTGTTGCAATGGAACCTGATTGCTTAGCCTGTATAGCTTAACCTGTATGGCCGTAGACAGATAATTTAACTTCTCCAAGCTCCCTTTTTCTCATAAAGTGGGAGCAATGATACTTATCCCCAGGCTGGCAGAAGGAATTAAAGAGAGTAGATGATCTCTGATGTTAATATAGATAACCACAATATTTTTATTACTAATCATTCATATTCATATTTTCCCCTAGAGTTACGAAGCAAGAAGAAATTAGGAAGTTATGGTAAGTACCAGGTAACTTCCCGGTAAGACTTCATTTAGCCTCTCATCCAAACAGCTGTCAGACTTGTTCTTATGGTTTGAGGATAATTATTGGCTTTTTGGCAAACTAGAAATACTAGAGCAGAACCGAGACAAAATGAATTGGAGTAGGGGAGAAGGACAGAGCCGAGAAAGATTTCAGAACAAAGAATTTGAGTAAAACTTTTAAAATTAGAAAAGAAAAATCTATCAGTAATCTAAATGGCTAAATTCAGCAAGTATAATTGAGTACAATGGTCCAGGTCCTGTGAGATGTGCTATGAACAGATGGGAACAAAACGAGACATAGCCTTTGTCCTCCCAGTACGCCCCCTGGTGGTACTAAGTTAAATGACAACACGCTCATTCTGGAAGCTTACACTGCAATTATGAAGTTTGCAAAGAATAAGAAAACAGCCTAGTCTCATGGTATAATAGCAGGTTAAAAATCATATTCGTAGTATGGTATGATTGCATTCATAGAATTAGCTGTGTGATATAAATCACCTATATTTTGCTACTCAAAAATAGCAATTGTCAACATTGTTCATTCCATTCAGCTTTATATTTCCTTTTTCTGTTTTAAACACACCTACCATACACATAGAATTAGCTATTGAAAAATAAAGAAAAATGTTTTTAAGTGCTATTCCTGAACTGTGGAATTATGAGTCTTTTTTTTTTCTTCTCCATGATTGTCTATGATATTTAAGGTTCCCACATTAGACATGCATAAACAGGAAATTAAACTTCTCTGGGAGCAGTCACTTGTTCTCTCTTTCCCCTTGCCGTTGGTGTCTCCAGGGCCGGGCGCACAGACCCCCTCTTGGGCAGCACAAGCATTGTGAGGGATGTTTCAGCCGGCACTGCAGCTTTCCTGTGGAGCCCGAGGTCTCCTGCCTGGTGATAAATTGCCGTCTGCTCTGTGGCGCCACCTTTCACATGTGCAAAGAGGCAGAGCATGAACTCCTTTGCCCTTTAGAACAGGTTCCGTGCCTCAACTCAGAATATGGCTGCCCCCTTTCTATGTCCCGCCACAAGCTGGCCAAGCACCTGCAGGTGTGCCCTGCGAGCGTGGTCTGCTGCTCCATGGAGTGGAACCGCTGGCCGAATGTGGACTCTGAAACACCCCTGCATGAGAACATCATGAAAGAAACCCCCAGTGAGGAGTGTTTGGACACAGCCCTGGCCCTCCAGGACCAGAGTGTCCTTTTCAGATCTTTGAAAATGGTAGAACTTTTCCCAGAAACTAGAGACCCCACCGAGCAGGAACCAGCTATAAACGGGGAAGCTAGTTGGAAGGAAATGGGAGGAGCAGTGGGTGGAATGGATGCTGGTTTGGTACCACATGACTCTCTGTCAGCTACTAATGGGGAGATGGCAGAATTGAGCCAAGAAGAAAGAGAGGCATTAGCCAAAACCAAAGAAGGGATGGACTTGGCCATGTTTGACAAGTGGGAAAATATGTTCAGCAAAGAACATGGGGCCTCTGCCTTAACCAATTCATCAGGGATCAGTGAGAGCAAAAGCATGAATGGTCCTGGGAAAGGACAGATTTCCAGCAGCAGTAACATGGTAGGAGAGGGTAATGCCAAAGGGGAAGAACTTCAGGAAAACCAACAGCAGGGCGATCTTCATGTAGCTGTAGAAACAACTGGGCTTGCCCCTTGGCAGGACGGTGTTCTGGAAAGACTGAAAACAGCTGTGGATGCCAAGGACTATAACATGTATCTGGTGCACAACGGGAGAATGCTTATTCACTTTGGTCAGATGCCTGCTTGTACCCCTAAGGAGAGAGATTTCGTTTATGGCAACCTTGAGGCTCAGGAAGTTAAGACTGTGTATACCTTCAAAGTTCCAGTGAGCTACTGTGGAAAGCGGGCTCGTGTTGGCGATGCCATGTTGAGCTGCAGGCCCAGTGAACACAAGGCAGTAGATACTTCAGATTTAGGGATCACAGTGGAGGAGCTACCAAAATCAGATCTCATCAAAACCACTCTCCTGTGTGCTCTGGAAAGAGAACTCAAGGGTCACGTCATCTCCGAATCCAGGAGCATTGATGGGCTCTTCATGGATTTTGCTACACAGACATACAGTTTTGAACCAGAACAGTTTTCCTCGGGGACAGTGCTAGCCGACCTACCTACTGCCCAAGCGGGGGGGCTCCATGTGGAGTTGCACAGTGAGTGTGTGACCAGGAGACACAACAAGAGCAGCTCTGCCTTCACTTTCACTTGCAACAAATTCTTCAGGCGGGATGAATTCCCCCTCCATTTTAAGAATGTCCACACAGACATTCAGTCATGTCTCAATGGCTGGTTCCAACATCGATGCCCCCTTGCCTACTTGGGGTGTACATTTATTCAAAACCATTTCCGTCCCCCAGGGCAAAAGGCAAAGGTGATCTATAGTCAAGAGCTCCAGACCTTTGCCATCAAGCCAGAGGTTGCTTCAGAGCTCAGTGAGGGAAGGAAGAGCAGCTATCTCTCAGGCCCTGGAAGGAAAAACCAAAACTGTCTCACCAGCCTGCCCCTGGAGGTTTTGCAGTACATTGCTGGGTTCTTAGACAGCATCAGCCTCTCGCAGCTCTCCCAGGTATCTGTGCTCATGAGGAATATCTGTGCCACTTTGTTACAAGAGAGAGGAATGGTCCTCCTCCAGTGGAAGAAGAAGAGGTATTCCCATGGAGGCGCTTCCTGGAAAGTCCACAGAGAGGCAAGTAAAGTCATCTATTCATTCATTCAACAAATAATTATTATGAACCTTTCATGTTCCAAGCACTGTTCTAGGCCCTGCGATTGTACCATCCTCATGGTTGCTAGGAATAGACATAGTCTCTGAACTCAAAGAGACCGGTCTACCAATGTATAAATGACTATACAGATGGTGGTGGTGGTGTGGTTGTTCTCAGTCTTTGTACACTGACCTTGTTCTGTTTGCTCCCATAAACCACCCCCCAACTTCTCTGCCTGGGTCCGTCCCCTTGCAGGCTGAGTGCCAGTTGGTTACTTTGACCTCCAGCTTCCAGCTGAGTTAATCTAGGAAGTGTATCAGAGAGAAGAAAATAATTTCCCACCCATGAGATGGGAGGGAGAAATAGTAAATTGGAAAGAAATGTAAGGTTGATGTATTTATTCTTCTGACTTCTTCCCTACATGCATTCTCTCCTCAGTGACACTTTGGCTGGCTGCGACCCTCCACAGAGGGCTGTATCAGCTGGCTCTCTCCACACAACTACTCCTTCTGGGTTCTCCTTCCCCTTCAGGCATATGGAAGGAACCCTCTAGAGATTGCAATCAACCCCAAATGCTGCACTGTACCTTGTGGTTTTCCTATCCCCCACACACATTTAAATCATTCCTTTTAAAATTAGCCAATTTTAGCAGCCTTTGCTTCCTTCCTGGAACAAATTCTCCTCAATCCCATGTCAACTAAATTTTTTTAAACAGATTGTGCCTTTTATAAATTCACCTTGGCATAGTAAACTAATTTTGTCCACTGAATTTCCCTAGTCCAAATACCTATTTTTTTTAAACAAAATATCTTTTTTTTTTAAGCAAAACTCTCCTGTATAAATCAAAGCATCTCTCCATTCAAAAGTCCTTGTTCCTTTTCCCCAATCAGGTATGTTTGCTTAAATGTGTTATAACTTGCCTCAGCTTGTACCATACAGAAGTGAGACTTCTAATTCATAGTGTCCAAGGTGCTCTTAGCATCCTTTCCCAAGGTAAACACATTGGTGACATGAATCATATGTTTACAATGCCCATTTAGGTGAATAACTCCATAATCTCCCTGTTGAGTTTCTTCCCAGTATCTGGGTATGTGCAAACTGTCATTGGGAATTAGAGTTGTTTGATCTATTTTTATTGCTTATATCTAAAATTTTACATATTTTCCATTATTTAGTCTCTGAGCAGTCTTTTTCAAAAAATAATCCTGAGATTCTCCTTCCTGTATCCATACCTTTATCCATGTGTTAAGTAAGACTACCAACCAACATGCATTAGAGTTAAACATAAGTTAGACTAAGACCATGCTCTTAAGAATCATATACACTTGAACTGTATAATACCTTCCCCTGTAAAATCAGAGGCAAACGATGAATGGATATACTAGGAACTCCATTATTTTTTGGCTCAAGGTCTTCCCCAATTAAATGATTGCTGGTCATGCTTGACTATCATTTGGAACAAATTAATTTCTTTTCAGAGTAAGTAATTTAGTTAGGGTTAAATGACACTCATAGTAAAATGTCTTTTTAAAATGAAAGTGAAAATGGTTCTAAGATCTCAGGAAATACTTTTCTTACATAGGAATGATAACAAAAACTGAGGGTGAAATGATGTGATTGAAGGGGTCAGATTATGCCTATCCTCTAGCCAAATTTCATAACTAAAGACTTTGCTACCACATTCGTGATGGGAAGTGCAAAGGGTATGTGAGTACCAGAATCCTGGATTTTTCCTGTGGGGTTTCATTCTTGTGAGATTCATTAATTACGATGCTTTCTAGTTTAAGAAGTAGAAAATCAACTTAAAGTGGCGTAGACAATAAAGGGAATTAATTGGCCTCTATAACTAAAAATCCAAAGAGAATGGCTTCAGGTAAGGCTTTATTTAGCAGGTCAAGAGAATATCCCCAATGACCTATTTTCTTTCTATTCATTTTTTAAAAGGATTTATTTATTTATGCATACAAGAGCTGGGATACAGGCCAGAGGTACAGATTGTGAGAGGATTCACCAGCGACAGAGCGGGAAGCAGAACAGGCGGATCAACTGAGATACACTGCTGAGGGGAGCAGTGGGTGAGGCAGGAGAGGTCTGCTGCGCCACGTGGGTCCCGCCCTGGCCGGCAGCAGGGATCGAACTCGTGCTGCAGTGGCAGCGGATGCTTCAAAATGCGGTGGTTAGCCCCTCGAGCCACCAGGGAGGTCCCTCTTTCATTTCTGTTGTTATCTCTACTTCCTCACCAGTGGCACCCATCTAAGACAGTTTTCCCTTGCTGGTCCCTGGTGGCTGCCAGCAGTTCAAGTGGCCAAGCACGTGGGGAGAGAGAGCATGTTTCTTGGTGTCTTAAACAGACGTTCCGCATTAGCGTCTCGTTGCCACTAATTACCCTGATTTGACTCATGTGTTTATTCTAGAAATATTCCCTGTTGCTGGGCGGTAGGAGGGGACAGGCGGGAGGATGTGTGTCAATTTCCAGACTGGTCCTAGTCATTCACGCATAATTACATGGCTATCTGGGAAAGTGCCAGTCGGGAAGGGGAACTACGAATCCATGTTGGAGAAGGAAACAACAGTGCTCAGCAGCCTCTGAAATTAAGGACAGGAGGACAACAGAAAGGCATTTCCTTATGCGGGTCAAATAAAGGCAGCCTGAGGGTATTGCCCCAAAACTCACTTTTGAGCTTTCCTTTTTCCAACAGATCTGGCAGTTCAGCAGTCTCTTCTCCAAAGTCAAGAGCTGGGAGTTTAATGAAGTCGCGTCCATGTCTGAGCACCTGAAAACCTGTCCTTTCAATGTGGTAGAGCACAAGACTGAACCGGTTCTCTTGACCAGCATGTGTCAACCCCGTGAGCAGTCCCGAGAGAGCTTAGTAGCCACCTTTAGAGCCAGATCTCGAGGAAGACACACCTACTGAACACTCAGAGCCACATTCTTGGATTCCGCGGCAGAGTTACTGAAAGTAGGGTTTTGAGGACTTCTCTCTGTATGCTGCATGCATCTTGACTGGGTGCACTGGTATAAGCAGTGTTCTGTTAACCTGAGCAGTCTAAGAATTCTAAACCATGGCTTGTACAATTGCTTAGTGCCGTATGGATGATTTCTTTCCTTTCTGTCTTGTTTTCTAAAATAAATTAGTCTGAGGAGACAATAGGTAAGTTGAGGCCATTTGGAGGATGAACAAGACTTTAGGAGATGATAGAGCAACAGAAACAATGACCTGCACTAGCCTGTGCTTTTTGTGGAGAGCTTTTTAGCTTTTACAAAGTACTTTTCAAAATTGTGGGGCAGACAAGGCAGGGATGCAAACTGAGGTACCTCCCAGAGCACCCAGGATGAAGGTTCACAGTGTGACAGTTCTGGGTCTGGGCTTGTCTCAATAGTCAAGTCCAGGGCTTCTTTTAGTCACCTTGTTACCTCTGAGCCCAGACAGTACCAACCTCACCTGACAAAGTAGACATTGACTGGTCACAGAAGCCTCAAGGACACCACAGGCCAAAGGATGAGGAGGCCAAAATGAGGCCATAAAGTTTGTTATATAGAATCATGCTAAACATGCTACATGTTACACAGAATCATGCTACCAATTGACACAAAATATTTTTAGGAAAATATAGGACAAACAGCTTCAAGCCTACTCATAAACGTTTTAATAATGACTAAGAATCAAGGTTCTTTTCTTCTAAAATTATAATCTAGATCTAGATTATGGACAGCACATGCATTGTCCAGAACCACCCCATGCTATCTGAAATGACCTCAAGGCTTAAAACCAACAGTCAGTGTCATGCTAGAATATTCAAGGTAGCCAAGGACACCAGACTTTTGGCAAAGCTCAGACAAGGCTGACTTCAGTATTTGTGGTACCAGTCACCAGGTCCTAGACATCATTACCCATGGGGGACCTTGGAATGGAAGACATGTGAGCATAGTGGTTTTGTTAGAGTAATTTCCATTAAAAAAGGGGATGGTTTCATGTTCATAGTCCACCTAATGAAGGGTGGAGATGAGCAGAGAAAAGACTTGGAGAAAGAGACTTAGAGGAGGCAGAGACAAGTGAAGAAGACAAGTGCGCTTGCTTCTCAGAGGTGGGGGACGTGAAGGCAGACATGTAGTTGACAGACACATAGATACTTGGAAGAGGCATGAGTGAGAGAACTGGGGGAGGCTGACAATGGCAGCCATTACCTTAACTTGTATTCTAATTTTGCTCCCTTTGTCCCAAAGTTGTCTGCCCCCATCTGCCCGTTTTCTGTGGTTCCCAGCCAGAAGGTGCCTTAGACTTGTGGCAAGTTTCCAGGCCCACCCTGTTTGGCTGGGCATTTACCCACAAGGGAATGGGTAACTTTGGGTGTTTTGTTAGAAAATTACTATCCTTTCTTCTCTCTCTGTGCACATTACCCTATTAAAGTTCTTTCACAGTAAGAGTATGCTTTGTCTTTATGTGGCGGATGGCAGAACCTGTGTAGAGTGTGCTGGTTTGGGATCCAGGGCACCCTGCATTCTGCAGTCTAACACTTCCTTATAATTGCTCCCATCTATTTTCGGTCAAGACTCCAGCCTATCAAAAGTGGATGATACTGCTGGTTTTTGTTTAGACCGAGTTCTCATGAGAACAATGTCAAAGAAAACATACACAATACTAAAGCAGGGTTTCTTGGAATTATCAAAATCCTGAACTGGATAATTCTTTTTGATAAGGAATTGTTCTGTGTGTTATGTGATAAGCAGCATCTTTCACCTCAATCCAAAAGATGTCGGCAGCACCCCCACAGATGTAACAACCAAAAATGTCTCTAGACATTGCCAAATAGCCTCTAGGAGCAAATGTCACTCCTGGTTGAAAACTGTTGCCCCAACGGTTGACATATCAGTGGGAGTAAATAAGGCTACTCTTTTTAGTACTGCAAACTATTATCTTGCATGGTTATCTACAATGTTTAAGATTTCATGATGGAGCTGATTTGTTTGATGAAGTAATTAGCCATGTGATGTGGAAAAGAAGTGTCTGTCTTAAAAAGGAAAAGTAAAAAGCAAGGGGGAACTGGAAGATGTAACAGGAAAACCATTGTAAAAGCCTGACCTATGTGTGATAGTAAATCAAGTTGAAGAACTAGATTGTGTGTCTAGGTTGACCGACTATATTGGATAGAAATTGCTATAGGATAGAAACTCCATCATCTCTATAGGTAGAAATGAAAGCTGCTTTGTACTTTGGAAGGCTAATCGGGTGAATATGATAAGTCAGGTCTACGGAAAGACTAGTGATTTGCTGGAAAAGAAGTCATTGTTGAAACAGAAGATTGCGTGTCTTGAAAAACCAGGAATAAGACTGAGGGACGCAGTACTCTAGGTACATGGGCAGCTCACCAACTTTGTGAAGTACTAAGCAAGCACAGGTCTCAGTCACTAATCTCAGCTCCTCTTTGATTACTCCGTCTTCCCCATCTTTGAAAAGCTGACCTGTCCTACCAACCAAAACTTCCCTACAGCAAAACTTTACTTTTGTTTTGATTTTGCTTAGGCTCTCCCATGTCTGGCCTTAATGAGGCCAATGGCCTGGGGCTGGGTAAAAACTGTTATGCCCTGGTCTCTTATGTTCCACCATCTCTATACTTTGGTGATTTGTTTTTTGCCCATCACTAGTTGTTCAATTTCCCTCACCTCTTTTTCCTATCAGCCTTGGCCCTATACCACACAGAAGTTTCATGAGCACCCTCCATCTTCCCTCTTACATGGCCATTAAGGAAGGTTGGACTTTCTTAAGGAAGTTGGACTTTCATAAGGAAGCCTGGACTTTCTTAAATAGAGGCCAACTCTGAGTCTAACTCCTTCATTGGAACTTATGTTCTCTTAGCTTTAGTCTTTTTTGCTGGGGAAGAAAAAAATCTTCCTTTCTTTCTGCCTTTCTCCTAATTTATACTTCTTCTTCAAGAATCATCATCTCTTAAAAGAGCATAGTCATTACTCCCAGGAAGGTGATAGGTTTCTCACAACTATTGAAGCCCATAGAGGCTGACCTGCCTTAATTTGGACACCACCTAGCTTCCTGTTACTGTCTCACCACCAGTGCTCAGGCTGATCTGCTTTGGCCTGGGTTTAAGTAAAGCCTAAGGAAAAGACCCAGCCCTTGACATCAGGGGAGCAGGGGATGGGCAGTGGTAGGACTGGGTCTTCTGGATATACCTGAAAGAGGGAAAGAGAACTGGAATCATGAGAGTTATGGCTAGTGAGGCCTGCACAAAAAAATACTATTTTCCTCAGCACAGAAATGAACTATAATCCCACTTTATTTCCAGTTTTAGGGCTGGACAGAAAGAAGATTCAGAGACATTTCTTCAGGGATGGAAAGTTTGCAAACAACACAACAGACACACCAGGCAATCTAGATATACTTTCCCAGGTAAACAAAAAGGGAAGATCAGGGTTCATAAACAGAGGAAGGTAGAGCTTGGGGTATCAGAGAGAGCATTTATGGGGAAAGAGGCAGGACCACCAGAGAAACATTCATGAGCCATCCAGAAGCTCAGACAAGTAATGACCTACTAGACTCTTGCAGCAGAAATGCAGAGGCAGGGAGGCAGTCACTTTGGACATAAGAAATCATGGCACAGAAGCCAGAGAGGGTCCATTACTAAAGGAGCTTGACATAATTTGCAGGGAAGAGTCCATATTGGCCACGGCAACGGCCCCGCCACCAGCCTTCATCCACCATCTCAATGTCAGTGATGATGTCATCTGGATCAAAGGAAATCTCATCGCTTCCCTCTGGGGAGGAAATTGACAGGATATTAGGGTGGTCTGACAGGCCCTATACCCACTCTAGCCTTCCGTGAGGCAAGTAGAGCTGTTCTTTTTGATACTAAGACTGGGTCCTTCTTGTCCCACAGAAGTCACCCCCTCTCCTGTATCAAGGATCTTCAGGCGCCAGACCCCTCAGGCCATTCACAACCTACCTCCTTGGTAATCATACAGGGCTACAGCTGAGATTCCAGCCCCAGCCTGAGCTGGGCAACTTGATGATCCTGCATAATGAGAAATATAAGCATGGTCTTACCAACACAGAGAAGGAACACAGACAAGTACTTCTGAGTAATAGGGGAATTCTTCTTGCACTTCCTCCCCCCTAGACCTCCGTATCCAAAAGTTGCTTCTCCTCACACCACTCACCAGTGGAGGGTAAAGAGGACTCAGGCTCCAGCACATCCTCATAGTCTCCCTCTGGTTCATTATCCTGCTCACGTGTGTCCACCTCCCCAACATCTTCATAGTCATTCTCAGGCTCAGGCTCTGGCTCAGGTTCTGCTTCATACACTGGCTCTTCTACAATCTGGAAGATTTCTGGAGTCCTGGGGGGCAGAGCTGGAGGCTCGTCATTGTCCTGAGAAGAGGCAAAGTAGAGCAGGATGACTTCCACTCACAAGAACTTCTCATTCAAAGCTCCCAATGGAGTATTGCCCAGATCCCACTTCACCATCCTACCACTTCTACCCTCTTCCCTTGCTTCCGCCTAACAGCCTTTCCTAGAGAGTACAACCTTTCATCCATTTTCATTCTTCATTCTCCTCCCATATCTAACCACTCAAGATCAAGAGATGATGCAGAACCATGTGTAAAAGGTGTGAGGAAAAGGAAGTAGAAAGCAAATCATATTCTTTGGAAGACCAGGACAAAACTGAAGTGAAAGTATATTGTTGGGAGAACTACAGCTAGGCTGACAAACCATCCTAGTCTGCCCAGGGTTGGGAGGTTAAAATGCAGATTTTTTGGAGCTAAGATCATGTCAGACAAACAAGGATGGTTTTCTAAGACGCAAGGGTGTGCTCTATTTACCTCTGGTTGATACTGCCTCGAGGGCAGGGTGGGCACTGGCTGTTTCTCGCTGGTTTTCACAGGTTCAGGCTCTGATGGTGCATGATGCCCTGCTGGAGGCCAGGCCTGCGAAGAAGGAAGCATCTCTCCAGTAAGCTAACAAGCCTTCATCTTCTCTTATACTACTGGGATACCCCAACTATATCTGTGAATCCAAGTAAAATCGATCTCTCAAGATGGGCTCCCACCTGAAATGATAGCTCCTTCTCAGTTTCTTCCCCATTATTGGCCACGTGGTTGGTGATCTTTTTTCTGTTATACTATGAAAATCGTAACTTTCCCCTAATAACCTGGTACATATGAGACCCAATTACACAGGATTAAATCTCCCTAAAGACAGGGACAGCAGTTATAGCCTTTACTTAGCACAGGGGAGGCCTTTGCCTTATTTTCTACCAATATTTTTAACCCCTTAATCTCTTGGGTAAGGAATCCTGGATGTGGATTTTGGCGGGCTAAGCACTCACCTCTGAGGAGATCTTCTTGGGCAACGGGGCTGGCACCACTGGCTCTTCCACAGGGGCTACTGATTGCTGAGCCTCCTGGCTCATCTTTACCAGAGCCTTTCTCTCCTGTTGCTGCCTGGCCATCTGCTGTGACTTCTCTATTTCCTCCTGCTTCCTCTTCTCCTCAGCCATGGTCTCAAATTTTGCCTTCAGCCCACGTGCACCACTAGAAGCTACAGGTACAGACAAGAAGAATTATGGTTGTTTTGGATCAGAGGTGTGCTTTGAGGGAGGTGGGGTGAGTGCTTGAACAAAGAAGAGGAAGGGCCAAATATCCAGGAGGAGGAATGGGTAGAGAGGGAAGAAAAGTACAGAGGTCCTGATGGAGGAACAAGTGGATTATAAGAGCATCGTAACCCTGAAGCCTCAGCTTTCATATGCCAAGCCAAGCAACCTCAGATTCTTGTCTTTTCCAAATGATAAATCTTGGTTCCCTATTTAGCACCCTTCCTTGAAATCTATATGCCCTTCCTCTGACCACCCACACTCCCCTTCCATCCAAGCTCTTATCCCCATATAGTCTTCCTAATAGCTCTCCATCCCTTACTACTTGTGGCTTCTTCTTCTTCTTTTTTTTTTTTTTTTGGCCATTGCTTCCTTCTCTAAAGTCAATCTACCTCACAAAAAGACAAAGACAAATCAAAAGCACCTTGTGTGTGTGGAGGGGGAGGGCTGGGATGAAGGTAGAAAGAGCACAAGGGACTGAGGTGATGGTGCAGTGGTGAAATGGTGGTGGGAATTCCATGGGAACTACAATTGATGTCCAATATATATAAATAAATTAATTTAATATAAAAAATAAAGTCAATCTATCCACTTAACCTAGCTTTTCTACCTTGGCTGATCTAGATAGCTAAAGGTATGGAGGAAGCAGTCTGGGGAGAAGAAGGGACAAGAAGGGAGAGAGGGCTGAGGAGCACCAAGAAGGAATTGTGAAGACTCACCAGCCTCTACGGGTGTTGTTTTCTTATAAGCTGTGGTTGGAGCCTCCATTTCATTGAACCCAACAGCGCTCTGTGGGTAAAACAGTATGCATAGTGGGGAAGGAAGCGGGAATAAGAGTGATCCAGAAGGCAGATTGGGGATTGGGGTCATTGTAGGAGGTATCCTAACTGTGAGATGCTCAAAAGTTGGACAGGATATTCCAGTATTTTTGTTATTCCAGTATTTTGCAGAGGGTAAAGAAGCTCTAAACTGATAGGCTCACTTTCTCTGTTTGAAGCCTCAAAGTATCTAGAACCTCATATCTACAATCCTGCTACTCAAAACGCACCAAGATCTCTAGCTAGTGCATGAAGAGGAACTGGTATGATGGGGGACAGTGACATATTTGGTTATACCAAACACCAATGAAATTTCAAACACCATCTTTCCCTGGGGTGGTCTCTCTCTCTCTCTCTCTCTCTCTCTCTCTCTCTCTCTCTCTCTCTCTCTCTCTCTCTCTCTCTCTCTCTCTCTCTCTCTCTCTCTCANCTGGGGGTGTCTCTCTCTCTCTCTCTCTCTCTCTCTCTCTCTCTCTCTCTCTCTCTCTCTCTCTCTCTCTCTCTCTCTCTCTCTCTCTCTCTCTCTCCTCCACTCTCCTTAGTTAATACTCAGACTTCAGAAGATATGTGCATTAGATCCTGAAGGCAGTCGGTAGAGAGTCCAGTATATCAGGTAGGTAGTTCAGGGGTCTTGGGTCTTCCCACCCCTTTCCAGTTTTGCCTCCCATTCTTCCTGTGCACATCCAGTGCAGGCTAAGGCAACCACTCTCAGGACAGTGATGCTTTACCTTATCCACTCGGTCCTTTTGGATTCCATACTGACCACCAAAGCCCTTGGAATAATCTGTAGGATGGAAAGATATGTGAGTAATAAAGGAGTTAAAATACTAAAAATCTGTGAGGTGAGGGAGCAGTGGCAAGAAATAAAAGAAGACAAGGCTATGGGAAGCAGATGCATGAAGGAGTGTGAGAATCAGAGGATAAAGAGAAGCTAGCATGGGGAGAGAAAGAAAAGGATGGAGACAGGGCAAGTTGGAAGAGAATGGAAGGAAGAGAAGAAAAGGGAAACAGAAAAGCAGGAAGAGATAGAAAAGCAGGGAGCTATAGGAAGAACAGTAGACGTTAAGGAGAGCCCCCCAGCCACCCCCAGTGTGCCCCAGGGAGTAAAGGGGCCTTTCTGGCCTCTGTAAGGCACACAGGCACCAGGACTCATCACCAAGTCACAGACTTGCCAATACCCAACTTGTCAGTCTGTATCTCTCTCAATGAGTACCTTTTTTTTTTTTTTTTTACCTTCCTTCTGTTCTCCATTCTGTCTCTGTCTCTGTCCTGCTTCTAATTTTGCTATCCTCCATTTTACCCACTTGATCTCACACCCCACTCCCCAACATTCATACCATGACTCTTCCTCCAACCCGTGTGTCATGGTATCATTACTAAATTGACAAACTAAGCCCTCACTCCTTGCCCAGCAAGCAAGTTTGGGGGGCACGAATGGGTAAAGTGAGTGCATGGGACTGCCAGGACATTAAGCTGATGATCTGTTATGCTAATTCAGACATCAGTCAGGACACACGAAGACTAGTCGCCCCACCCAATCAGTGAGGTCTGGAGTATGAAGAGAACCTCAGCATGCTCTGCACAGCAGACCTCTCCTGCCTTGCTTGCCACTTCTTTTAGCACTGTATGTCAATAAATCTCCCTTTTATATTCTCCAGTCTGTCTCTGGTGAAGTCTTTCATTGTGTGCCTCCCCGCTCCTGCCTCCAGCCTACACCCAGTTCTCCTGCATGATAATCACCACCGCAGTACAGCTGTCTTTTTGTATCTTGGGTCTCTTGTTTTCAGTTTCCAGAAAGGAAAGAAGAGCTCCGTGTTATTCTGTATCATCCCACCTCTTGTACCCCAACTCACCTCTCTGGGACTCGTGTTTCTCTGTCTCTCCCTTGTAGTCATATCCCAGAGCTGCCTTGTCCCGTTTATCCTTCTCTATCCCATAACGGCCACCAAAGCCATGGGAGTAGTCTATGGTGGAAGGAACAAGCGTTAGAACTCACGCTCAGCCTAGAGTGCAGTGCTATAGAAAAGAGATGCCAAGGGGAACAGGCACAGGATAATAGGGGTCTGGGAAGACAGCAGGGCCCCAGTATGGATGGATAACAGCTTGAGTTCAACCTTATTTGTACCTTTCTCCCTTATTTCTATGCCAAGATAAGAAGATTATGTCAGTTTTCTCCCTTGTTCAAGGAAGAAGAAAGTATAGAGTGTAAGGAGAGGGGAAGAAGCAGATATATATGAAACAAATGCCTTCCCTTATTTCCATAGACACATTTAGAAATGCTAGCTAAAATATTACAATCTGTTTAAAATAGTGAAACTCAAGGGCCTCCCCGGTGGCGCAGTGGGTTAAGCAACACACTATGAGGCAAACCGCAGCCATTGCAGCACAAGTTCGATTCCTGCTGCCGGCCAGGGCGGGGACCCACATGGCACAGCAGACCTCTCCTGCTGTGCCCGCTGCTCCCCTCAGCAGTGTACTTCCGTTGATCTGCCTGTTCTGCTCCCGTTCTCTGTGGTGAATCCTCTCACCCCCCACACTTCTGGCCTGTACCCCAGTGCTTGTATGCATAAGTAAATAAATTTAAAAAAAAATAATTAAAATAGTGAAACTCAAAAGAAAAAATTCCTGACTTTAGAAACAAAGAGATGAATCAAAATAGCAGAGATGAAGGTGTGAAAAGAACAAAAGAGTAACAAGACATGCTACCTACAAAGGAATGAAGATTAGGCCAATACAACAGAGATGCCAGACACAGTGAAATAATATCTTCAAACTAATAAAGGAGAAATAACAATGAAGAGCAGAGCAAAATAAAGGTTTGTTTTTTTTTCCAGACAAAATATCAGCGTTCTTTCATAGGTTCTTACTGAAAAAATCGTTAAAGTATATACATTTTAGGAAGAGGAAATAAAAGAAGCAAAGCAGAAACAATGAAGTTCCATAAACAATTAGTTAGGAATTTGGTAAATTTGCTGGTGAGTTTAAATAAGCATTCACTAAGTAATGATAATAAAAACAATTGTGGGGTTTAAAAACATGTAGAACCAATTTCTTGGATCATTGTCCAATTGCTACAAAGACTGTAGAATGTAGAAGGAATGTAATTATTCCCCTATAACTAAGGAACAGATAGTGATAATTTTTAAATTTAAGTCAAAAATGCATGTTAGAACTTAAGGAGAGCCTCTTAAAACACAGAGGTAGAATTGCTTATTTCAAATAGAGGGAAGAGGGGACTAAAGAAACTCGACCCATTTTATAGAAAAGCAATAAAGGAGAAAGAAAGAAGCAAGCACATACTTGGGTTTAAAAATAACTAAAAGAGTGGGGAACTAGCTCGTAGAACAGGAGTGGGAGGGTGGCTCTGATAATAGCTGTTAGGAGGTGAAGTCTGAGCAAAAAAGCAGGTCAGGGTTCTAGGGTCAGAGTGCAGAGTCCTTACCTTTTTGAGATGCGTGTTTCTCCACTTCTCCTTTGTAATCAAAGCCAACTGCTGACTACAGAGAAAAGGAGAGAGAATTGGTTAGAGTCAGTGCTGACATTGTTTCTGCTCCCTCACTTCTCTTACTCCCAGCCCAGGTTATAAAATGAAGACAAGTATAAATTGAAGACAAGTCTTATTAACCTCACATGCAAAATAAGAGAAAGGATCACTCTTTATTTGGGATATTATGTGAACTACATGGGGTAAAGTAAGTAAAGTGTCTGTACTGGGTCATGCAGAAAATTTGTGTCTTTCTTTCTAACTCACATGAAACTAAGTGTCTCATAAACAATAAAGCACTATGTGCCTGTAAGATAGTATCCTATTCCTAGTTGGTTATACTGTGTCTTTTCTCTTACCTTATACAAGAGTGAAAACCAAGAGGGGTAATTTGGTGAGAAGAGATGAGCCAGAGAGTCTGGCACTGGGAACAGACATATTGGTGATTACCTACATCATACATGTCAGTAACTTGGGGTCTCTAAGCAAGTCTGGATTCTGCACCTCAGGAGTTACTAGTAAGTATTGTCTCTTGGTTTAACTTGACATACTGGGTGTTAAAGTGATTCAGTTTATGGCTTATGAGGCAGAAGATGAAACAAAGCACAATGGAAGGTTAGGTAAATGTAGGAGGGAAGCTAAGACGGAAGGGGCGTTCCATCCTGATCAGTGAGTGTTCTAAGTCCCATATGATTTGAGGTGGCCCCTATCAGGGGGAAGTTGTTCCTTACCTTGTCTGCCCTATCCCTCTCAACTCCGTATTTGCCTCCAAAACCTCTGGCAGCATCAGTCTGAGAAGAGTGTTTTTCCACCTCGGCAACATATTCATGGCCCACAGCACTCTGAGAAGAATCCAGGTCAGAATGAGCAACAAGAGAAAAGTGAGTATTTAAAAAAGAGAACCATATAGAGACGCAATGAAATAGAAGAATACCAGGGCTTTCACTGTGGGTAGAGCATAGCCTCAGATGGTGCCCAGGGATGTCTATATTAGGGGAGAGCAAAGTGACTTTTTGTGGAACTTTTCATATCCTGATTTTTCTTTAATACCACTGAGAGTCAATCTTTCAGGAAACTGATGGGCTAAGAACTAGGAAGATAGAGACTAGGTAGACAGAGCAATTTTATTTTTTATTTTTCTCTTTTTCCTTATTTATCTATAATTGACATTAATTGTGATCCCCATGGATTTCCCACCACCATTTCACCAGTGCGCCATCACCTCAGTCCCTTATGCGACGGAACAATTTGAAACCAGAAACAAAAAGGAGAGCTTCAAAATAGAAATGAGGGTAACTATGATACAGACCAAAGAGAAATGACTGGATACCATAGCAGGAATTGAGTTTTTCATTAAAACAACCTACTGCTTTTTGTTCCAAATCTTGGCTTCCACATGGCCATTAAAGTTCAAAAGTGCCAGCTGAGCCTTGCTATTTGACAGTGAAGGGCTTGTTATACCAAAGGGGTAGACAATACTGTGAGTGGCCCAAGATAGCACATAACTTAAATCTCTTCTATTCCCCTTCATTTTTTACTCTGTTTACCTATTGTATTTTTACTTGATTTTGAAATACATGTCTTTTCTAACATTTTGACCTGGATGCTTTAATAATCTGGAAATTGTGTAATACTTCAAACCAAATAATGATATCTTGAAGAAGAAAGAAGATACCAGGAAGAAATCAGAAAGCTTCTCTCTCCAATATTTCTAAGTCCATGTGGGATAAGTGACATCACTACGGCAACTGATATAAACTACCACCCTACACCGGGTCCTGGGAAGTCACTTGGCAGTATTTTGCAATCCGTGTAGATTAAATTCGCTTGTTGAATGTGAGAAAGAGTGACTACTTATCTATTTTACATTTTCAAAGTATTTGTAGGAGAATATAATGCTTGCACTGCATGTAACACCAATGACAAAGCAATATCATTAGATATGTTTTTGCTCCTTAGAAAATAAAAGCCTCTGTCTTTGAGATTAATAAAGTCAGTGAAAATATGATTCACAAGCATTCTTTTATCATGCTTTTATAGTATCTAATGGATAAAGGAGCAACAATATTCACACTCAAGAGCATCTAATGAACAAAATCATATCAATGTTTATCACACCAATGTGTACATTATATGAATAATGTATAATATAGATACAAAAAGAGGACTAGCTAGAGAGTAAGGAAAATAAAAGAAGTTATAGCATAGACATAGTAAATTAACATATAAAAGTATTAAGTTATTTAAAACATATTTGACTTTTTGTATTTGTGTTTCCTGTCTCCTTGGTCTAGGAGCTTCGGTGTGGCTAGGCTTACAAGAAAGAGGTCAGCCTTCCTAAACCCTTGCCTTACACTTTCTGCCATTTATACTTTATATGTTACAATCAGGAAAAAAAGGGCAGAGACAATATGTGGACACTGTATTTTAGAGCCCAAAGAATTATTGTACCTTTGAGAAATGTTTAAACCATAAAAACAAATAAGTGAATCAATTTACCTTTTTTTTTTTTTTTTTTTTTAGTAAAATTCTTTCAACTCACCTTATCCATTCGGTCTCTTTCCACCCCAAATCGACCTCCATAGCCATGAGATGCTTTAGGCCCTGATTCCATCTCCTTCTTCTTGAGCACATCATGCTCCTCTGACACTTTGCTCCTCAGTTGGTGGATGCTGGAAGTAACAAAACCACAGAGACTTGTCTGGCTCAGGGAGTCAGTGACCATTCTTCTCCAGAGAAGTGGGAATCTGGGAGTATGTCCTATTTATTTTGAGCTGAACCCCCAAAATATGAGTGCTGAATTGGAGAAAAAGACATTAGTATGTTCTGAAGATAACTGCCTGATTTAAACTCTCCATTAGTCAATAGTATTTCCTCTAGTCTGTTATCTTGCTCACTAAATAATCTTCTGACATTTAGCCCCATTGTTTCATATTCCTAAATAATAAAGGATAATTATACCAATATTCTAGTATCTGAGAAGGTATTTTCCTGTCTGAAAGGACTTGCTTTCTACCAATTCAGTAATTTATCTCAAGAAGCTAAAAAACATTTATGTAGCTTTTTGCTAACATATTTTAATCTGGGAACCTACCCTAAGGAAATAATTTTATTTTATTTTTTAGGGAATACATTTCACTTTCTTATAAAATAGATTTGGAAAAAGTAACATTTTTTTAAATTACACTATTTTGTTTAATTGCTTATTTATTTATTTTTCTATGGAGGTAACATTGGTTTACAATATTGAGAATGTTTTAGGAGTATAGGGTCATACTTCTTTGAGTGTATTTTACCATACCATTTCCACCACTAAAACACCCAAATTCTCCACCATAGACCATTGGGTCTCTTTTCCTTTGCTCTCATCTTTCTTCCCCTCTGGTAATTAAGTCTTAATTCTACAGTTAGATTCCAAGGATCTATTTTGGTTTGGTTTTGTCTGTTTCCAAGGAAATAATTTTAATTATGGCAAAGTTTAATATCTAATGACATTCACTACTACATGGTATATAAGCAAGAATGCAGAAACAGTTATATGAATAATATTGAAGAAAAGTTAAGTAAATGACAATATAACTTTCAATGACATACTAGGAAGCCATCAACAAAAATGGATAAAAAAATACTTACCATTACAATATATTGTGTATTTTCTTATAAAAAGATGAATGCTCTTCATCCCACCTCTAAATCTGATCATTTCTGAGAAAACTAGGAACTGGTAAAGGTTAGCTAATAAAATTTAGTCATCATTAATTGTGGTAATACTTTAAGACTCCATAACCTTGATTTGGGATACCTCTATCTCTAAGCAAATGTAATACCCAGTAAGAAAAACATTCTCTTTTGTATTGCACTTTATCATAGGATAAAGAACACCTCTGCATCTCTCTTTGGCCTGAGGATATGATGCCGTGACAATCAGCACTGACACTCGGACATATATAAGAATCCCTAAGAGTATATCTTAGGGATTCTTAGAAACATTTGAGCAACAGAACCCTAAATTAAAAAAATAAATAAATAAACAAAAACACACAGACCCTTGGAAAAAATGCTCAATACCACTTAATATAGGGGAAATACAAATTAAGACCACAGTAAGATATCGCCTCCCCATCACTTTGCATGGACATAGTGGCATATCTGTGAGAATGACTATATCAAAGAAATGAGAAACAACAAATGTTAGCAAGGATGTGGAGAAAAAGGAACACTTATCCACTGTTGGTAGGAATGTAATCTGGTACAGCCTCTGTGGAAAGTGGTATGAAGATTCCTTTAAAAAGTAAAAATGGGCCTCCCTGGTGGCCCAGCAGGTTAAGCAACGCACTATGAAGCAAACCACAGCCACTGCAGCATGAGTTCGATCCCTGCCTCTGGCCAGGGAGGGGACCCACATATGGTGTAGCAGACCTCTCCTGCCTCGCCCACTGCTCCCCTCAGCAGTGTGTTTCAGTCAGTCTGCCTGTTCTGCTCCCCGCTCTGTCTCTGGTGAATCCTCTCACCTCCCGTGACTCTGGCCTGTACCCCAGCTCTTGTATGCATAAATAAATATTTTTAATAAATAAATAAAATAAAAAGTAAAAATGAAAATACTACATGATCCAACAATACCATTCCTAGGTATTTTCTCCCAAAACATGAAAACACTAATACAAAAAGATTTATGTGCATGCTTATTCATGGCAGCATTATTCACAATTGCCAAATTATGGAATCAACCTAAATGTCCATTAACAGATGACTGGATAAAGAAGCTGTGGGGTATATACACTCAACAGAATACTACTCAGCTATTTTTTAAAAACTGAAACAATGCCTTTTGGGACAAAATGAATGGATCTTGAAGTGATTACGCTTAGTGAAATAAGTCAGAAAGTGAAAAACAGCTACCAGATAATTTTACTCATTATGGAGTAGGAATAACTAAATAAAACAAACTGGCACGGCACAGAAAAGTAATTCTTAGACTCTGTGAAAAATATACTGGTTACCTGAGGGAACGGAGGGGGAGGGGAAAGGAGAGAAAGGAAGGTAAAAGAAAGGAAAAGAGAGGGGTGAATGCGATAGGACATCAGTGCTACAGTTTTGGTGGAAGGTGAGTATGCACATACGGAAGTGTGAAGATGTACACCCCAAATTAGATAGTTGTGTCAATGACCAACTAATAAAAGTTAAGAAAAAAATAAAATGGTAAAGATAGTTTAAGAAAAAAAATTCTCGTTCATGGAAGAATAGATCCACCTGGTGGCCCTTAGTATAATTCCACTCAAGGTCTTCTGAAATAGCCTTCTCGATTTTAGTCCCAGCTAATATTAGAAAACTGGCTTTAGACCAGATGAAATTAAGCTAAGTGCTGGAAGAACCTTCTGTTCCTGTGCCTGCTCTAAACCCTCTGGCAACAGTGAAGGCAGAGCTCTTGTGTTGTTAGTTCAACAGCACCAACACTTTAGAACTGCCTGTGTCAAAAAGCCTACTGGTTCCAGAATAAGCCTTTCTGATAGTCCCCAGCCAAAGTATTCTGATGAAACTGAAGAAAATGAGGTTGTTATTTTCAAGTGGGAAAAAAAAAATCTGTGACGTTTTAGTGAGTCTAGTGATTGCTACATGGATCTTGACTGCATCACAGCTGAAACAAGATCTTAAAAGGAACTAGAAAATGAGATTCAAGAATACTAACCTAGTGAATGACAGCAAGTCTTGTTAGAGGAACATATTGATACAAAGAGAACTGGAATGAAAGTTTTGGCCCAAGAAGTTTTGGTCCCTTCATTCAATGAATATTAATTAAACTTTTAAGTGTAAGTCACTTTTATACTCTGAAGACATAGAAATGATGAACGTAGGGACATAGCGGTCAGGTGGACGAGACAGAGAAAGGATAAGAAAAAATTACGATTCAATGTGCCAAGTGGCCTATCTATCAAACTTCTGGCACATCATTCTTGGGTGCCTGTTTAAAGTTGGAATTGAGAAAGAAAGGCAATTTATGGGATCCAAGTGAAACCCAGGAAGTCAATATGAGCTTAGAGAAAGAAAAGATCTTTTTGGTTTTGTTACGAAAGGAAAATTATGAAGGTGAGTGAATTAAACTATAAGATTTCATTCACAGACAAGATGATCATGTATGTAGAAAAATCTACCAAAACAATACTACTTGAACTATTAAATATATTTGGCAAGGTTGCAGGATACAAGGTCACCATATCAAAATCAATTTTATTTCTGCATAGCAGTTGTGGGCTTTGAAAACCGAAAGTTAAAAATAAATACCACTTATAGTCACATGAACTATTTTAGCATAAATTTAACAAAATACGTGCATGAAGCAAACTCTGACAATACTTTCAGAACAAATTAAAGGGCACCTAAATAAATGAGGGGATGTCCCTTATCCGATGGATTAAAAACTCAGTATCTTTAAGATCTGTCAGTTCTCTCCAAAATGGTTTAGATTCAATGCAATCTCAATCAAAATCTCAACAGGGGCCTTCCTAGTGGTGCAAGGGGTTAAGTCACAACACTATGAAGCTATCAGCAGTCACTACAGCACGAGTTCGATCCCGGGCCAGGGAGGGGACCCACATGGTACAGCAGACCTCTCCTGTCCTGCCCACTGCTCCCCTCATGTGTATTTCAGTAGATCTGCCTGTTCTGTTCCCCACACTGTCTCTGGTGAATCCCCTCACTCCCTGCATCTCTGGCCTATACCCCAGTCCTTGTATGCATAAATAAATAAATCCTAAAAAATAAAAACCAAACAAATAAAATCTCAATGGACATATTTGTAGGAATTGGCCAGCTTATAAAAAATGTCTATGAAAATGTACATTTTTATTTTTGAAGGAAAACTAAGTTGGAATACAACTTGATTTCATGACTTGTCATAAAACTACAAAAAATCAGTGCAATGTGGTATAGGTTATAGTTGATATACAGAGCAACGAAATGGTCTAGAAACAGACTCACATGTATATGTTCAAAAGTACCAAGTATAGCAATGGGGGAAATAATAGCTTTTAATGACATTGGGATAATGAAATATCCAATACTCAATCTTTGTCTCGTACTGTATACAAAATTAATTTGAAATAGATCATAGATTTAAATATAAAACCCAAGATTAAAAATTTTCTGCAACAAAACAGGAGAAATATCACAATTTCGAGATAGGTAAAAATATCTCAGACACATAACACATAGGTTAGACATTGTAGGAATTCAAAGCTCTGATCTTCCAAAAATGCCATTAATAAAGTGAAAAGGCAAGTTACACTCTTGGAAAAATTATTTGCAAAACACATATCTCACAAAAAATTGTATCTAGATATAAAAAACTCTTACAATTCAGTAAGTAGACAAACAACACAATTTTTTAAAAAGGTGGACACTTCACAGTGAGGAGACATGAACGGCACATGAAAAGATGTTCAATAAGATTAGTCATCAGAAAATTACAACTTAATCCCTGGTGGCACAGGGGTTAAAGTCCCAGTGCTGTCAAGCTACAGCCAGCCACTGTGGCATCAGTTTGATCTCTGGCCAGGAAGTTAACCCACATAGTGCAGCGGACCTCTTCTGTCTCTCCCACTGCTCCCTTCAGCAGTAAATCCACCTATTCTGCTCCCCACTCTGCCTCTGGTGAATCCTCTCACCCCTACACACTCTCCTACACACACCCCACACCTCTGGCCTAGAGCCCAGTGCCTGCATACATAAATAAATAAAATCTTTTTTAAAAATACAACTTAAAATCACCACATACCCACAAGAGTGGTTAAAATTAAAAACAGCAATACCAAACTAATTGAACTGTTTTCTCAAAAAGATAAGGAATAATTGAGATCCATATTTACTGATAGGAATGAAAATAGCAAATTCCTTTTGGAAAACAGTTTGGCAGTTTCTTAAACACTTAAACACAAACTTAAAATAGGACTCAGAAAGTCTACTTCTAGGTATTTCCCAAGCAAATAAATACATATATTAACAACCAAAAAAAAAAATTGCATCTAAATGCTTGATATGGGCCCTCCCTGGTGGTGCAGTGGGTTGAGCAACGCACTGTGAAGCAAAACGCAGCCACTGCAGCACGAGGGAGGAGACCCACATGGCGTGGCAGACTTCTTTTGCCTTGTCCGCTACTCCCCTCAGCAGTGTGTTTCAGTCGATCTGCCAGTTCTGTTCCCCAGTCTGTGTCTAGTAAATCCTCTCACCCCCTGCACCTCTGGCCTGTACTCCAGCTCTTGTATGCATAAATAAATAAATCTTTTAAAAAATACTCGATATATAAATGCCCCAAATTGTTAACAATACAAATGTCCATCAACAGGGTACTAGATAGACCAAACTGTGGCATATCCACAGGAATGACATAGTACTTGACAAGAAAAAAGAGCAAAAGACTGGTAGACACCAGCAGTAGATAAGTGTCAAGAACAGTATGCTGAGTTAAAGACAGAAACCAAAGAGTACATTCTGTATTATCCCATTAACATGAAATTGGCAAAAGTAATCTATTGTGACAAAAAGATCAGTATTTATATGCAGTCAGGGGTGTGGATGAGGGATATTGAGTATAAAGATGTAAAAAGGAATTTTTTGTGATAATGGAAATATATATCTTGATGTGTTGCTGATGATATGTGTATATTGCCAAAGCTAATTGAACTGTTTTCTGAAAAACATTATGCCTCGGGGTCTCCCTGGTGGCACAAGAGGTTGAGTCACAGCATTCTGAAGCATCCATAGCCACTGCAGCATGAGTTTGATCCCCAGCCAGGGAGCTGACACACAGGGCATAGCAGACCTCTCCTGTCGCGCCTGCTGTATTTCAGTTGATCCGCCTATTCTGCTCTCCACTCTGTCTCCACTCCACTCTGTGACTCCTCTTACCCCCTGCACTTCTGGCCTGTACCCCAGTTCTTGTGTGCATAGATAAATAAATATTTTTTTAAAAAGATTATGCCTCAAGAAAGTACAGGTTTTGGGGGTTTTTTTAGTAAGAAAGAAGAAAACATGAAGTGAAAATGGGCTTTCATTTCATAGACTCCTAGAGATAGTCATACTTATGAACATGATTATAGGTCACTACTGTGACCGCCCTGTAAGGTACAGAGTAAGGTACTCTTTGTAAAAAGAGGAACATCTTTAGGAAAAGGTTACAGTTTAGTTCATAGGAATTCTTTAATTTCAACAATAAAATTATGGATATGGTAATATATGTTAGACAAAGAAGCAATATGATGTAGTGGCCAAGAATTCAGCCTGTGTAATCAGATAGCATTAAATTCAAATTACTCAATATGTATCGTTGGACAAACATCAATATATCTGTTTGCTTTTCTTTAAAATCAAAATAACATCATCCCTGATATATGGCTATTTTGAAAAACATTTATATTTTGCATATCATAACTCAATAAATGTTAGTCATTATTCTTAAGTCCTATCCATAGCTCTTCACAGAACTCCTGTGAGGTAAGCAGGGATAGAACTATTATTTCCAGTCACCACTGGGAAACAGAAACAGCATAAAATCATTCTCTTCTATACCTCGTGCGCTTTTACAGTAGAGCTAGGACCGGTTCCTAGACTTCCAGAATGCTGACTTATTAGTCTTGGCTATATACTATTCTTCATTTCCACTTGGTATAAAAGGTCAGGGCACAAGAAAGTAGACATGGCAACCATGGCAGGTTATAACTGTGTTATAACTCATAAGCAACTAACCTAAAGCTCAGAGGGTTTCAGAGCACTGAAAGCACTCCGTTCTACTAGGGCAGCGCTTCTCAAAGTGAGGTCCACAAGCTTGACTGTTTGTATTCCACAACAAAATAAGAACAAAAATTGAGAAGATCTGGAGTTTTTATGAGGAATGTGACATAATAGTTTAATAACTATTGTATCTAAAAATATAAAGTGTACTTGTATTTTCCATGGTTTTTCATTATGTTTTCAAGCAATTCAATTTTATTTTACAGAAAGGTCAGTCTGTGACCTCTTTATTTATTTTTTTAAAATATCTATGTGCATTACTTTCTTTTTTTAATTTATTTTTAAAATTTATATATATTTGACATCAATTGTAATCCCCATGTATTCCCCATCACCGTAACACCAGAGCACCATCACCTCAGTCCCCCGTGCTCCTGTCTGCCCTTAACCCCCCCCCCCCCCCCCCCCCCCCCCCCCCCCCCCCCCCCCCCCNATCCCCATGTATTCCCCATCACCGTAACACCAGAGCACCATCACCTCAGTCCCCCGTGCTCCTGTCTGCCCTTAACCCTCCCCCTCCCCCCTCCCTACCAAGTGGACCCAATTTATCCTTGTCTTTTCATTTTTGGTTTTTGTGTCTTTATTGTTATTATTAATATTGTTCTTATTCCTTTCCTTGATCCTTATTTGGTTCCCTTGTATTCCTCCTAGGGGAGGAGCCATCTGGTATTTTTCTTTTGCCTTCTGACTTACTTGTGACCTCTTTAAATAGAAATAGCACAAGGGACTATGGCGATGATGGTGTACAGGTGAATTGGTGGTGGAGATTCTATGGGGACTACAGCTGAGGAAAGAAAGCAAACATTGTGAAAAAAAATACAAATGGTATTCTGGAGGGTAAGATGCTAATTGAAACAAGTCCCACAAAGAAAGATAAAGACTGTACGATCTCACTCATTTGTGGCAGATGGAACAAAACAAGTGACAAAATAAAAACAAACTGCCTAGAAGAATAAAACAGTGGTAATTAGAAGGGAAGGGGGTGCTGTTTGAGCAATTTGGGCATAAAGGGATCAATTATATGACGAAGGGTGGAAATTAGACTTTTGATGACAAAATGTAGTAGATAGATATGTTGACATGTTTGTGCACCTAAAATGTATATACTGTAATAAACCGATCTTGCTTTAATATAAAATTAAAAACCTGGTCCTTTGTCACAGATAGTTTAAGAAACGCTGACCCAGAATAATAAGGATCTTTTACTAGTCCCAGGAAAAGACAGCAAAGAACATGAGTAGAGGGTATTGGCAAGGAGGCCATGAAGGAGAAGAGTCCTTGAAAACTAGGCATTATTTAGGAAACATTGGCCTACTTGGAGCACCTGGCCCAGAACTCTGTTATACAAAACCTGTAGACTGGGTTGTATCATTTGAGAGACAGAAAATTACTAAACCACTACCTAGACTAAATTTACTTCAGATAGACCTAAAAAGGAAAGACCATGGTGAGGGGGGAGGTAGTGAGATTAGTGAGAACCACAATCACTTCCTTTTCCTGATTTGAGCCATCTTAGCTCTCACAGCTACTGTCCTCCACTCTAACTTCCCCTCCTTCCCTAGGACCTTGGTGGTTTCCATCTGACCTTAAAGATTGATGGATTGACTTAGACCCCCTAGCCAGACAGCATCCCAGAGTATTAAACTTAGTACTGGTTTTCCTCAAGAAGTCTTTTTTTTTTTAATTATTTTTTAAAAAATTTTAAAGATTTATTTATTTATACATACAAGAGTTGGGTGCAGGCCAGAGGTGTGGTGGGGGGCGGTGAGAGGATCCACCAGAGACAGAGTGGGGAGCAGAACAGGCGGATTGACTGAAATACACTGCTGAGGGGAGCAGTAGGCGAGACTGGAGAGGTCTGCTGTGCCATGTGGGTCACCTCCCTGACCGAGACCAAACTCATGCCACAGTGGCTGTGGATAGCTCCATAATGCAGCAACTCAACCCCTGTACCACCAGGGAGACCCCCAGAAGTCCTTTTATTTTAATGAGGAAAATGAGAATCAGATGAAAGGTGATTTGTCCAAGTTTACTTGGCTAATTATCAGCAGAGATCCTGGGTCTTTACAGAGGGTAGATGGGGAGTGGGTATTTGTGTAAATGTCTGCATTTAGCCCAAGGTATTTGCATCCAGTTTGGGCAAACAAGGAAACATCTAGGGGTCCCACACTATACAACTCCAGGTATCACCAGTCAAGTCAATGGATAGACTGGTCCATGCAATGTAGCTCTTCAGGGAAATACTACTTCAGGCAGATTGTCATCTACTTACATGTTTACGTTAGGTTTGAAGGAAGTAATACAAATTAAAGTAATCTATATTAACAGGAAAGAGAAATAGCTTTATTGAATTGCTAAGAGGAGCTAAGCACTTCATTAGACATTGATATAAGCTAACCAGCTAAATTCTAACCACACATCTATAAAGCAGCTACTATTATGTCCATGTGATAAATAAGCTGAGATTCAGAGAGGATGTATGTCTAAATTCACAATGCTAGTAATGGCAGAGATGAAAATTAAGTCTACATGCATTTGCTATCCAAACTCAAGCTCCTTCCAGAAGATCATGGTAGGGCTTCCTTAATATGTGCTCCCACTAGACGTGAGACAGACTGTGGGAGGGGGAAGGTACAGGTGAATTTGTATCTTCCTCTTAATAATTCTAAGGGCTGAGAACTAGGGCTGAGGAGCCTTTACTCAGAAAAGGGAATGGGTCTGAATTATTATTGTTAAATCTACGAGCCCCAAATAATCCACATTAGATGATTATGAATAATCTTCAAGGAAGGAATCTCTTGATCCTAATATATAGTATATTCCACAAAATTCCTGGATTCCTTCTATGCTATCAGTTTTTTTGTTTTGCTTTTTCTTTCCTGGTGAAATAGTCAGGTTATACATTTTAAGTTTATACTCTTTAAATTTATACCTAAGCACCATTGTTAAAGTAGTTTAAATCAACAGGCTTTCCATGTATCTCATGTCTTAAAATTACAGTCATGGTTTTGTTCAATAGTTAAATACAAATTTTCATTTTAAGAATCATTCAGGTCAGGTAAGGGAACTGATATTCTTTTTATAGCATTTATTCTGAGTTCTCTATCTTGACATTTTACTGAATCCTCCAAGGCTCGTGTGTTTGGACACACATTTTTATTTATGTGAATAGACAGATGAAAGATAGAGAGAGAGACAGACAGATAATAAATGATACAGCCTCAGCATTTGAACTACTTCCTCTCTGACTTCCTCCTGCTCTATGGAAGAAAAAGAGGCAGTTAATATAATAGACCCAGTTGGCAAGAGAGCAAAATTGTTAGAAATAAAAGATAATAGGGTTGAGGGATAAGGAGAGAGACATGAAATATAGAAATACACCATGTCACCATAGGGACACAAAGAAACGGATATAAGAAAAAGCAAACAAAAACATGTAGACTTGAACTACCTTCCCTTTCCTACCTTCCTCACCTTCTCCTAGTCTCCACATTTTCCTTTGGTGCTTCCTACAGCCCTTCCCCTGTCCCCAATCCTCTTAGCACCTACTTGATGTGCTCTGCACGTCCAGAGCCCTCAATTGTCTTGGCTCCCCACCGTTGTTCCTTCTCAGAGATGTCATTCTGCAAAACACAACACAGCAATACCCGATAGCAAGAAAGATGGCGCATATAAGCTCTCCATGCATCTGCCGTCTTGGGCAGTCCAGGTCTTTATTCAGACCCTTCTTTGTGTTTAACTCACTGTGATTCCCATGTTAAAATTAGTTGGATGAGCTATATGACACCTTCCTTCCTACTTTGCATCCCTGGCACGTTCCTCTTCGGATCTCCTAGATTTCTCTAATTCCCTCCAAGTTTCACATGTCCAGTCCAAATCCTGGTTCATAGGCCAAAGGAGAGCTAGGTTAACGGGCTTCTCAGCTTTGGCATAAACTGTCACAGCTTGTGGATCACAGCTGAACTCCTCTATGCCTGTCTCCTCTCTCCTCCACACCACCGGAGAGGCGTGCCATGCTCCTGACAGTCAGTCAGTCCCACCATGAAGACTACCTCAATCCGAGGCCATGCTTTTCTAAGTCCCCTTATAAAGTGGTAGAGTGGCCCATATGCCTCCCCCACCACCCACCCTTCAGTGTCCAAATAAAACTCTTCCCAAACTCACCACAAAGTCAGGGTCTGTGTCCCAGTCATCACCCTGGGTCTCCACAGAAACAGATACATCATGTCCTACTACAGACTTCCACATCTGAGGGGGACAGAAGATTGAATCATTGGTGAGGTGGATTAAAAGGAGGTAAAATAAGAATGCTTACGTCAAGACCTAGCAACCCAATCCTCCTCACCATCTTAGAGAAACTAGAAGTTGAAGCAAAACAGATGAGGGTTTTAGGAAAACAACTCTGTTCCATTAGGAGAGGGGGGGATGGGTTATATTTACATACACTAATATGGCCTTGGCCCACCTGAGTCTGGAGAGAAGTCATCATGGTGTAGGGAACACTAAATAACCTTGGAGTCAAAGTTACTGGGATTACTCTTGTGTCAAATGGTCAGCTAAGCAGTGGCTTGCAGTGACCATCAACGAGGGCTGCTAGAACATTCCATTTCATTCGGGTTTCTACATGGTTACTTTGATAGCTGTTGAAATATAAGTTGGTCCGGCTCCTGGTGAAGTGAGTACCTACCCTCCTCTCTGCAACATGCTTAACTCCATTAAGAATTCTTCCAAATCATTATGCAAATGCTGTCCTACCTCAGTTCTCCCACCAGACACTGCACAGCTGCCTGAGGTCAGAAGGGGCAGTCAGATAGAACTCCTGCACTGAACAGTACATTAGTAAGTCTTATTTGTTGGGAATAAGTCATTTATTTTACAATATTTTTTAATTCAATTTTATTCCTGAAGAAGATAATTGGTTCAAAAATAACATGCAATAAATTTTTGGAGTGTTAGTAGATTTTTAATAACTAAATACATATTGAACAAATGTTTAGGAAACACTACCCTGAAGGAGAACCAAACGGTTACTCTACTGGACACCCACCCTCTATATTTTTGTTGGCTCTTCCCATTGTTTATGAGGGTGAGCTGTGCATTTGTTCTGCACCTGTGGATCGTGGACCATGGGGTGAAGAGGCAACGCCAATAATGCTTATCTGCTCTGTGTCCACTGAGACTTCTTAACCCTGATAACTCTTGCTAGCTCACCCCTGCCCATCTTTCCCTACTCATCCCACAAGTGTCTTTCCCCCCACTCTTTACTATGTCTTGAAGAGTCCCTTCTGCAGCCTCCTAAGACACTCCAGTTTCTTTACTGAGGTCCTCAGACTTGGTGAGCAATAAGGAAGCAATGAGGACTGGTGTTTTCACTGGAAAACTCCATCCTTCTACATGCTCTTTGAAAAACCCCTTGGGAATTGACCCAAGGGAAGTTTAGGGTTATACTGGTTAAAGAGATGCAAAGAAGACACTGAGGAAGTATTTATTGAGTCAGCAGCACAGGGGGTGAGTCACTGCTGAGAGAGCGCTGACTTCCCCTCTAGGGCAACATTAGGGATGGGGTTGAGGGTTGGGGCTGGGAACTGGGAGGGAGCAGGTAGACAAGACCTATGGTAACAGCTCCTGAGATGCTCTGCAACAAGAGAACGTATACAGAAAAGTGGAAAGGAGAAGTTTCCAAAACATTCACGAGCAATAAGGAAGCAATGAGGACTGAAGGTCCTACGTTCTTTTCTGTTATTCTCTGAGGCCTGAACCTGACTCTCTCAGAAACCTCCCATCATCACATATTTTTTAAACTGAGTTTCTGATACAGTAACAACTTAATACCTTTGACCTACTGACCAGAAATAGAGAGACTGAGAGGTGCTATATGGCAGTGGGAGACCAGAGCAGGAATGGTGAGGTGTGGTGGCCAGGATATTGGGGGCAACCAAGGGCCTCATCACAAGGCTGCCTTCTAGCATCAGAGCTACATGACCACAGCCAGCGGTCACCCAGCTGTTAGTAACAAGCCCCTGAGGGAAACAAGTAGTGGACTCGACAGAGTGTATACCTACTTGTCAGGGACCAGGCTAGGCAATTTACAAATATTAACTTAAAAAATTTGTGAATCATTGCAAATCTCTGCTATGCAGCTTTTCTGAATGGGAAATACCTGAAGAGGTTAATCTAGCTAATCTATAAAGTCCCTCCCTATCTGACATTCTGAGAGTCTAGGCTCCTACAGTCACAGAAACTAGTTCTAGTTCATGCCTTCACTGGGCTTCCATCACCACTGGTTCTTAGCACTGGTGTACTGGTAACTATTTCCTGTGTACAGTGTCTTCTATGTGGATTTTGTCAAGAGACAGTATCTCAGTGCCTGTGCTCCTCCTCCTAACTCAGCAACTGGTTGCAACAGGCCTTAGAAACAGGTGTCAGGAAAATCAGGGTCCTGGATAGCTGCTGAATCAAGTTCCCTGGGCTCCAGCCCACCACTTGTTTCCAACCCATTGCTCATTATCTACAGCCGCTCACAGCCAGGTCTCAAGGCCATAAAAGGCTAAAAGTCTACTGGTAGTAGAGAGACTTCATCTCTCATCAAGGACCAAGAACCAGGTAGGCACCCTCCTACTTCAGCACTTGCCCCGTACCCCCCAGCTTTCCCACTGCTCAGAATACCCACCTCCAAAAGTGCGAGGATCTGCTTTGAGCTCCTCACTCCTCACAGCGACACTGGGGTCCCTCTCTGGCAGCTGCCACTTCAGAGCAAGAAATTCTGAACTGCGGCTTCAGTTCCGTATTCAGGTTTTCTGTCATTTCCTGCCACCCTGTCCTAACAGTTACTTCCTGAAGTTTGAGTCAGTTCCTTCTGCTTAGGCACTTAAATAAAAAGGATTAAATTACTCTGTGTCTAATTTTTTTTTTTGCAAGGTTTTAAGGGTTATGGGGAAGTCATAAAAATGCTCCTCTTTTCTCAGAGTTTATAACATGGTCAGCGAAGTGAAACTTTCAACTAGAAATCAAAAGAATGTTGTAGAACAGTATTTGTGTCCTAAATAGGTGAGAAGTTGCATCTGTTATAGTAATAGAATTTAGAGAATTTGGTGAGAATGAATGGGAAAAATTATTTTTAAGTGGATTTTGAAGGGTAAGGTTTATTATTTTAAAAAGATTTTATTTTTGCATAGAACTGGGCTGTAGGCCAGAGGTGGGGGTGGGGGTACGACAGGATTCACCAGAGACAGAGTGGGGAACAGAACAGGCAGATCAATGAAACACACTGCTGAGGGGAGCAGCAGGCGAGGCAGGAGAGGTCTGCTGTGCCTTGTGGGTCAGCTCCCTGGCTGGGGATGGAACTCATGCCTTAATGGTGCACCTTTGTGGTGTTAGCGCTGACTTAACCCCTAGGCCACCAGGGAGGCCCCTGAAGTGTAATATTTATGTTTTATATTAATTTTACATTATTTTTCATTTTTGTAGAGTGTATATTTCTTGTCCCCATGAAATTCCCATCACCAGTTCACCCGTGCACCATCACCATAGTCCCTTGAGTTCTTCCCACCCATTTTATTCCTTCTCCCTCTTCCTCCCCTAGGGAATATCTCAGATTTATAGTTGTTGGTTTTCATTCTTATTGTAATTAATTTTTCCCCTTAGTCCTTTGTTTCATCTACATTTGAAGGGTAAGATTTAAAGAGATATATTATACACAGCATTTATTTGCATATATTCAAGTAAAATCAGTCAATTGAATGAGGGAAGGGAACAACTCACAAGAGGAGATAAAACATAAGAGGAAGAAAGTTTCCGAGACCTGCCTAGGGGATGGTGAGTGGTCTGAATTAACTGTATATTTGGTTGGAAATAGTAGGAAGAATTCCTAAGGTGATACCGAGATGAAAGGTCTTTTGTATTAGTTATTACTGATCCCTTTCCCTTCCCTCTCAAAGTCAGACTGGCTCAGGTAACCAGTTCTGGCTGGTGATATGTGAGAGGGGAAATCCATCTTTCTGGTGAAGACTTTCAGACTGGCACAAGTGTTGCCATGCTCTTTTGCCCACTGTCGACCAAGGCAGCAGGTAATTCTCTAAAGAGACTCCTTTGGGAGCCTGGGCCCTTGGGTGGTACAGTCCCCAACTGAGAATGATGACATACAGCACCCCATCCTCAGTGTGAGGGCCTTGGGGAGTATTTGGTTAGGAAATGAACTTTTGTTTTTTTCTGACAACTGAGAATTTGGAGGTATTATGATTGTTCTCCTTATCTTTATTGGTGTGGAATTTTGACCTGATATGGTCAGTTATCAGCTCCCAAGTGGATTCCAGCAGAGACTAGATGAAATTGGTTCAAGGTACAGAAGGGGATTTCCGCTTAGCATAGCAAGACTTCAGTCACTTCCATGCCTATGGTTTCTATACCTTGGTACTTGGGAAGAAGACTTATGATCTCTACTACTTCATGCTGTTTAATATGGCAACACCAAAATTATTTTAAGGAATAACAAATTTATAGGAGAAAAAATGTTTTTAAGAGCTTTTGAAATTCTCGTTCAGGGTCAGAAATAGCTTTGATATGTGACATACCATTCAGATATAGTTCTTTAAGAGAAATCATAAAATTTATTCAAAGATGACACCAAGAAACCCTATCTCTCCTTAGCGAATGCCCCAAATTTATTCCTGATGATAGGGAGATGTGGCACATAAAAATAGCATGAGCAGGGCTTCTCTGGTGGTGCAAAAGGTTAAGTCTCAGTGCTATTACAACTACAGCGTAAGTTCAATCCCTAGCAAGGGAGATAGCCAATATATGGAGCAGCAGACCTCTCCTGTCTTGCCTACTGCTTCCTTAGGCAGTGTATTTCAGTCTGCCTGTTCTCCCTACTCTGTCTCTGGTGAATGCTCTCACCACCTCTGTCCCTCTGGCCTACACCCCTGTTCTTCCTTTATGCAATAAATATATCTTTAGAAAAACAGCTTGGGTTCTGAAGCAGGTATACTCAGTTCAATTCATTTATTGTAACTTGAACCAAGCAGCAACTTAATAAACATCAAGCCTATCCTGCAATACTCTATTGGAATTCTCTTTGTCCACTTCCACACAGAAGGGTTCCAATAGGCCTAATACGTTCAATATGCATTAGATAAGAGTTCTCCCAGATTTAGATGTAAACGTGCGTGATCTCATTTCCTAAGGCCTAACTTGTTGGATCCAATATTAAAATGAATATCACTCCACCGCATCACCCTGGGGTCTAACGACCAAGGGTAGAACACCCCATGCAGCCATGACTGATGATGGCCAGTAAGAAGGAAGCCTGAATACGGAGAGCTTTCTACCCCATTATCCTTTCCTGGTTATCCCATCCCTGCTCCCCCTAATTACCTTCCCCACAGCCACCCCAGCATGCACACACATGTAGGTAAGCATCAGTACATATGTACATTGAAACACATGCACAGGAAATTTTTTCATTCTGAAAATAATTTTATTATTTTATAGTTGTTTAGGAAATTTCCTGGGGTTGCTGTGACCAAGATGTGGTCATTATAGAATAAAGGATTAGCGTAGATTCAGTCAACCCCCCAGTTTTCTCTTTTCTTTGGGTGGTAATAGCAGGCAATGACACATCATGGGCACAAAGAAAAAACAGGAAAAGGGAGGAAAGTTGGGTGGGGGAAGGAATAGGCACAAATGGAAATCAGTCCTGGCTGTCATTCTCAAGTCTAGATTTGAATATTTCTGTCTTCTCTATAATCTCCCCTTGTTTTCCTCAGCTCTGTTACCACAGAAGACTGATGACTGTGGGGCTGAGGCCCTGGAATAATAATGGAGACCGACAAGCAAAGAAGCTTAGTGTGTCAAAGGTTAGAAGCGGTCGCCTGGACCAGTCAGATTTCCCCGGCTGAGAGCCAATGCTCACATTTGTGGCATAGCCAGGTCAAATGGGAATGAAAAGATTCATCATCTTGTCTATAACCAGTTCTTTCTGCCTTTCAGTGAAAAAAAAAAAAAAAAAAAAAGTATGGGCGCTTACTATGCCTTAGTGTACATGTGATAAAGGGCATANTCTTGTCTATAACCAGTTCTTTCTGCCTTTCAGTGAAAAAAAAAAAAAAAAAAAAAGTATGGGCGCTTACTATGCCTTAGTGTACATGTGATCAAGGGCATAAGCAATGGATCTGTCTTACAGTCCATGAATACAAATCACATTCTAATTATGTCTGGACAGACAGAAAAAGAGTTCTTCAGGTTTAACCTATTTTGCAACAGACCTAATGAGATATCCTATGAGATAATGTTCCCCAAAATTTTATGAAGGGGCTACTTTTCTCCTGAACAAGGAGAAAATATTTAAAACAAGGTAATCTAAAGAGCATCACTCAGAAAGATACTGGACTTCAGATTGTAGGTCTATTGGAACCATCCTCATGGCTAACAGACATCCTCAGTATCCTTCAGGGGACTGCAGGTAGTTGGGGCAATGCAAATAACGAATATTGGGCTTACAGACAACTGTGTGGCAGAAGTGCCAGATCCTGCAGAGCAGAAGCAGCAGATTTGCTAATTCCTGTGATTCTAACCGGTGATCATACACTGGCCCCTGTTTTTCTAGGCACTTTCCACAGAGAGTTGATTGGTAAGTGGGAAGACTTGATGTTAAGATGTTAAGAAATGACTATGAGATGTCAGGTTCTGAGGAGAGTGGTCCAAAGGGTAAAAATGAGCTTATAGATGGCCTGTGAAACACAGGACAAGTAGTATATGAATCGTGAGAATGTAGATGGTTGCCAGGAGAGGCACTCGGGTCCGGGAATGGTAGAGAGAACGTAGGACCCGTTTCCACCCAGCTCCATTCCGGGGCTGAAAGAAAAATTTGAGAGTTTCACTTGAAAGAAACAGATTCCGCTCCTTTCCTCAACCACTGCAGAAAAGTTATCTTGAGAGAATGTTCCCTCAGGGTCAATGACTTGGAAAATTCTTCCAGGTTCCTCCAATCTTCCAAACCCTTCCCGTCTTAGACCCAAAACTGCCCAAGGTCCTGGAAATCCCTCAACCCCTTGCCCTCGACACAGCCAGCCTGATAGTAAAAGTCCCTCCCTTCACCCTCCTTACCCTCCGACAGCTGCTCTCTGGGAGATCTATTAATAGTGTCTGCTCCTGAGAGCCACAGGAGCCCATAATAGGAGTCCGGGCAGAGTCCCATTCGCTCTGCTCCAACCTGTGTTGAGAACAAAGAGGCATGTCAGTGGCTCACAGCACGAGCTCGTGAAGTCTTCACTGTCATCTCACCACGTGATAGAGCGCATAGCCCCTACCCCACGAAAGGACCAAGGGTGGTAAAGGTAGTAAAGACCACCAGGGATGGACTGCCTACTGTGGATCATATGTTTTAATCCTCAGATTAAAGTTGGTGTTATCTTCAAAGGAAGGTTGGAAAAAGTAAAAAGTAATACCCAGGGTGGCGCAGCTGCAGGAAGGAAGGCGAGCCAGGATTCAAACCCAGACCTGTTTCTAAACCTCATGTTCTTTCCTCCTACCACATAACACCTGACTCAGAACCTCATTAAGTTTTTTTTCTCCATTTTTTAATAAATGGCAAATGTCACCCAAAAAAGATTTGTGTGGGGTTCTTTGAAATTAACTGAATTGATACCCTCTACTACTTTTTCCTGTTTTGTTTAGTTATTTAATACTAGAACTTATGCATTTAATGAAGAAGGTTTTCACTTGATGGTTTCTCACAAAAACTAGAACTGTTTCAAAGGGGCTGCAGATCACATAGCTCATTTCATCACACATTGACTCATCAGGGAGCTCTTTTTAATTGTGGTTGGAGGAAGGACTCTACTCCTGGTATTTCCACCAAATGAAGGGATACTGATTAGCTTAATAATCTTGGCCTCTTGTTACAGGTCACACACTTTCTCCAGGGAAAAAGGAACCTTCATCTGATTTTTGAGTCTGGAAAAAGAAACTGGGCACACAAAGCATAGTTCTACCTGCCATTTTGCTCTTGAAAGTCAGCCTGACCACATGATAAACTTGTGTCTGTTTCTCCCGTGAGCTTTCCAGGGGCAGCGTGGCTCTAGAACAGCTGGTCTGTAGGTCAGTCTGTCAACGTCTACAGGCCAGGCCGAGGACGGATGAGTTGTTTTCAGGTAACGGTGAGCAAAACAGCATTCGCTGCTTTTAAATAGCACTGCAACAAGTTCTGTGTGCACTACAGAGTGCATGTGAAATACTAGCATGGAACCTCCAGGTAGCAGCACTGGGCCTAGGGAGCAGCACTTGATTAGCCGCATCAGGGTCAAAAAGGAAATTGTAGAAGGGCAAAGCTTGCATTAATGTGGCTTGTCCACAGACTTGAGATGCACCCTGTACAACAGTCTCAAGTTGTTTTGGGACAGGTTAAATATATAAGAAGGAGAGATCTCCCCTCAAAGGGCTGGGCTTCACAGGCCTAAGCAATTGTACTGTAGTAGCAAAAAAGCAGCCATGGGTGCTCAGCTATGAACATGCTTAACTGAGACAGAACAGGCTATGCTGTGTCCCTATAGAGTCCATATTTAAAGTCATACACCAAAGCTCAAGTGGGTGATGGAAATTAAGAACTTGTGACTGCTGGATGGGAAGGAAATATCTCAAATAAGGCCTGTTCACTAGGGTTGCCATCTCAGCCACCTGAATTTTACAAGGCATTCATGTCGCCAGTGCCACTCTCTGAGGGAAGAAGCAATATACACAGGTGCTTTCCCTTAGATCTAGTAAAAGTGTCTGCTCTTGACGTTCCTTTCAATGGAAGGAGCCACCCAGCAGCAACAACTTGCACCTTCTCTCCTCTCTCTCACACATAGGGATTTTCTTGACTGGTGAGCTGGGACTAAGGAAATAGGGATTTATAGTTCTGTCTTTCCAAGTCACACTTGGTACCAACTTGCTGTTACACTATGCTCAGTTTTACAAGGATGATTTCATTCTGCAAGGAAAGCCTACCTTGGCTCAACACTGCCTGTGAGAGGGAGGGGAAGTTGAGGACTAGGAAGTGCATTTTGCTAGCAAATGGAAAGCTACATCCTTTTATATCAGCTTTAAAAAGTGGAGTTTTAATCTCCCAATGTTTTCATCTTTAAAAGAAAATGTCAATTGATTTCAGAACTCAGATAAGGTATAGGGTTGTCACAGACCTGGCCTTCTAACGATCACACACAGTTATTGTTGAGATGTGGACGATGGCATATTTTATCCCACATGGGAATTTGTAAATTCCCAAAGTATAAAGTTTTCTTAGGTGACTACAATGATCTAAACTCATCACAGCACCCATTTCAGGATCAGAATAAGATGCTAGATATTCCCGTGACTGGGAACTGGAGTGTTCATGAGTATGAGGAAAAAGGATGAGAAGCAAACAGGGGCCGGCTCCCTCCGCCCCTTACCGCTGGATCTGCTGGTTGGCCATGGACAGGGCAGCCTCAACAGCCACTCTTTGGTCTCGTTCTTCTTCCAGCAGCTTCCTCAATTCGTTTATGTCCTGTTCAGTGCTGCTCAGTTGATGCTGGGCTTCAGAAAAGCTTCAGGACAAAAGGAAAACAAACATCATCACTAGAGGCAGAACACAGCTGGTGATACGAAAGACTTGTAGGTTCTCATGAGGCTAGAAACCATGAAAATTTATAGGGGCTGGTACAAATACAAAGGAATATTTTTAAAGCATAGTTAGAGAAAGATTAAATACAGCTGCAGAAAATGCCTTAAGAGATTTTAGGGATTCACTGAATAGCTTTTATTTGAATCCCACAGGATCACTGGTGTGTGTGTGGTGTTGGTTTTGCTTTACAAACATCTCACAAATAATTTGTTATACTTGTTACTATATAATCCTCACATTAAATCTAAGGTCAATACTCTAGAAAGACACAATGAATGCAGGTAGTCTAGCCGGCTGCCCAAATTCTGAATATGCTGTGCACACTACAAGGTTGAGAGCTGCTCCGCACCTGAGTTGTGGATCCTTCTGTTCTCCAGAATCATTCTTCCTATGAGCGCTGTTCTTTTCCAGGAGAACTTCCGGAGCAACATCTGTAGGTGGTGACCCCTGGAAGAATAAACTCAGTAATTCAATGATGAAAATGCTTGAGTAACTTGTTTAACATTGGACTTGTTAAACAAGAGGACTTGTTTAATATTTTGTCTAATATTTTGTCCAGTAAGAACTCTTAAGGACCTTTTCTCCAAGACTCTTTTTTTTTTTTTTTAAATCTCTCCTCTTAAAAGTTTAAAAGTCTTATTACCACTGATCTGCTTTCTTTAAGTGGAGGGTCATGGGCTGTCCACACCACTCTGACCCTTCTCTTTTCCAGAAACCCCCTCCTGTCATGTCCTATTTTGTCTCCATACTAGGTCCCAGTCTTCTTCAACTTCAACAGTGTGTTCCTATCCACTATCGTCAATAGTTAGGCTGATTCTGTTCCTGAAGTTTGAATCTTTCCTATACTTTTCTTATTTCTTAAAGCAAAATTTAAATGCTCTTAGTTTCAAGAGTTCCTAAAGCCTCAGTCATCACTGTCCCCCATTTTTTGTTTCTTTCCCACCATCTCTCATTGATCTTTATTTTCTTCTAATTCCTTTCATTCTTCCCCAGAAAATATTCCCATCTCTATTAATAATCTCCTCTTCCACATTCTTCCATCATTCCTAATTAATCTTTAGCCTGAACACATCAGTTTCTTCAGTGCTGCTCTTTCTGCTTTATTCTATACATTCAGTTTTGTAATAATTTTCTCTTCCTCTTACCACTTGCAGCTCTTGAACACGCCTCTCCAAAACTGCACAGTGATTAAAGAGGTTACTGTAGTGCTGTTGGTTCTCACGAAGACTCTGATTGGTATCGCAAAGCTGAATGGAAAGGGTATTTTTTTCTTCCAGCAGTTGAGAAAACTGAAATAGAGGAGAGGATAAGCACTGTGACACGGAGTGTTTTAGTATAAGCAATGCTTATGCTAACTGTCCTGAGTTTTAAGGATCAAATTTTATTAGATCATTATGAATCCATTTTTTTAGGTAAAGGTATTATGAAATATCTTTAGTTCAATAATGGCAACAACAACACTACGTATTCCTTCAAAGTGAGAAAATCAGAATGTTTTGACTGAGAAAGGAAAACAATTTTGGTGGAGTAGCAGGAAACTTGATGGTGACTAGCACATTAACTGCAAAGTCAGGAAGGAGAAATCCACAAACTATCTAATAAAACAGACTATCCAGGGATGGAAGAGGAGAAAGGCTGTAATGTGGGTCCAAGCTGATGTTGCTAACAAATGGCTTAATCTACAGAGTTTAAGGTGAGGTAGAGCTGTCACCTGAAATTTGTACAATATTACAGGTTATTCAAAAAGTAGGGTAAGAAGTTAGAATAAGAAACAGGAGGAAGAAACAAAATACATTCTAATATGCCGATGTACATATAAGAAGTTACACTGGATGCACAGATTCTCATGGGTAGAAACATGTTAGTCTCTCAAAACAGAACTTTCCTTTACTACATGAATAACAGGTAATTATTCAGTCTTTTCTTGAACATGGGTAGTATCATGGATACTTGATAAAACAGCCCAATTTTTTGCCATATCAAGAACAGATAATTATTTTTATACTGAAAGAAAAACTTACCCATTGATTTGAATTTGTTTCCCTAGGACTGCCAAGTTTGCAGGCTGTCAAGTTTGCGGTTCTAGTTCTGGTTAACATCCAGATACATATACAACCACAAAAATGTCGTTCCAAAGTACTTACTGCAGGACTATGTACATTACATGAAAAGAACGTGACTATACGTCTCAGAGAATATTCATATTTAAAAGCATTCTGGGTTAATGTTTGCATAAACATTCTATGAAGAGCAGAAGAGCAGACAGGACTCTTCCCTTCTTGTTTCCAATTGTGGAAACAAGAAATCAAAAATTAGTCTAGGAGGAACATAAGGGAACCAAATGAGGATCAAGGAAAGGAATAAGAACAATATTAATAATAACAATAACAGCAATAAAGACACAGAAACCAAAAAT
>JAGFMF010011454.1:1711175-1797378 GCA_019455555.1 Galemys pyrenaicus
TGCTGAATTCTTAATTCCTTTTGGTGAATTTCCTTTAAACTGTCATTGAGCTGGTTCCTAAGAACTTCTGTCTCATAAACTAGGTTTTGTGATCCATCTACGGAAGTTGTCTCTGACGAAGCCTGCCAGGATACAAGCACTGTTGGATTTCTCTGTTATGATTACTTATGCTTACATCCTTCCCTCCAGAAACTCTAGCCACCTCATAGGAAGTCATAAGATAGCAAATGGGCACTTAGATTGCAGGAAGCTACTGCTTCCCAGGTAGTGGTTATTTTTAAGCAGCAATCAACACTCGATATTACTTACCTGTCTTTGGTATGGAACTTTGAGTGTCTCAGTCTGGGAAGAAGAAGCTCTCCATTCCCTCATAAGACCCTGAAGATGACTGAGTTGCTGGTCTTTGTCTGAAAGAGCCATCAGGTACTGGTCCTTCATCCTCCTCTCATGAATTTCCCAGGAATTCTTCTCCATCCTAAAAAAATATAAAATGATCACAGGCAAAAATATACTTGTAAGACAAAAAAACTAATTCCACATTGAAAATAGTTTTGTGAGATGAACATATAGTAAAATATATACATAAAACCAAAGTGAAAGTTATGTAATAACCAAGCAGACGTATTTCAACTGACAAGACAACACCATTTTTATGGAAAAGCAAGCATTTGGTCTAAACTCTGAACAATGAGTCAGGTTTCCACATCAGAAAAAACATCCCAGGTTCAGAGAACAAATTGAACAAAAGGCACAAGGATATATATAGTCTAGTTTAGAAATGTTACAGTAGGTAGTGTGGAGAACAGATAGAATGGGATGGGAAGTAAAGAGGTCAGATCATATGCAGCATTGACATGTTAAATAAAGCTTACTCTTTCAGGAATGGGAAACTACAGTAATTCTTCCTGAAGTCAGAGGCATGAAACTGTGTAACATTAGTTATGAAAATACAGCTGCAGGATATGAAAGGGCAGATTCTAATGCTGGCTCACTAGGTATGAGACCCTGCATAACAGTTACTCAGTCTCTCTGATACTCATTGGTAAAAAGGGAAGAAACTATTATTCTTTAGGATTACTGTGATGATTCAATGAAATAGTATCTGACATGTACCAAACACAGAGCTTGGCACACCGCCATCAGTTAATAAGTATTAGCTACTCATACTTTTATTTACTCCCTGAATTTGGTCAAGAGGTCAATAAATATAGATCAAAACCCCTGGGAATTAATTATAAAAACAAAGATGACTTAGACATAAAGATGGTAAGAATGTGGACCCAGCTAGGGGGTCTAGGACTTAAGGAATGACATGGCCGTGAATTCACTGGTTTTTCTGTATTAATTCCACATATCCTAAACTGGGTCATGGAGAGTCCACAACCTGGAAACACCAATGACTTCTAAAAAAGCTTGCCCTCTCTTACCAAAGGACCAGGAAGGGACAGCCTGGCAGGACAGAAATTCAATGCCCATAACTACCCTATTCCAGGTGGACACCATGGAAACCCATGGGAAAACCCCTTAACAAAATCCTTGTGGAAAGGCTAGAATTACATCATTGCATGGAAGCATATAGCTGCACCTCACCTGCTCTACTGGGTGGTGTCAGGACGAAGCCACATATACACCTAGGACCATCATCACCATTCAGGGGCAAAGAGATTCTTCTCTCTGAGCAACCCCAGCACCACTGTGATGTCAATGAGACCACATGTGGGCCTGGACATTTATCATCACCCACATAAGGTAACAAAGCCGCTCTCCCTGACCGTGCAGAGGTAGCACCAGAAGAGGCAATGAGGAGAGTTTGGAATTTGGGCACTGACCAGTAGTAACAAGGTGCCCCTCTTCAACCATTCTCTTGAGGTGTCAGTGTAGACTTAGTGGGAAGTCTGGACTCTCACCACTGCCCAGTTAATAATGGGTTGCCCCTGCCCATACTTTGAGGTGGCATCAATTGAAATTATGTGTGGAGCCTGGACACGCAGTGAGAAGGCAGCCCTCCTCACTGACTACCACTAGAGTACAAGTGGGGAGCCTGGAATGCTACCTCTTCATGGCAGTACTAGGGCGCCCCTCCATCCGAGGGCTATCAATGGAGGCTGAGTGAGAAGTCCATCGTATTTCACTCTACCGCTGGCAGTAAAACTGGTCTCCTTCCTCTAGGAAAGCACACTAAAGCAGAAGAATTTTAACTAAATCTTTAAATAAGTTTGAGAGTCTTATAAGTTCAGGATACAACTTAATAGGAATTATTCAGGATACAACTGAACTGATACAACCAATGAGGATACAACCAATTTTCAACTTGGGTGAAAAAAGAAAATCAACAGATTACAACACCAAAATGACAACATGCTGAAATTATATAAAAAAGATTTCAAAGAAATTATGATAGAAATGATTCAGCAGGCACCTGCTACACACTGGAAAGAAATGAAAGCCTCCAGCAATGAAATGGAATACATAAAGAAGAAATGAATGGAAATTTTAAAACTGAAAACTAACATCCAAGCTAAAACGCTAACTTAATAGACATAATAGCAGAACAATTAGCAGATAGGGAAAATTATCAGTGAACCTGAAGACAGAACAACAGAAATAACTGAATTTGAATAAAGAGAAAAATAATAAATTGGATTTCATCAAAATTTAAAAAGCTTTGTTGAGAAGGATGGAAAGGTAAGCTGTAGACTGGGAGAAAGCATTTGCAAACTTGTATCTGACGAAGAACTTGTAACAAACATATAAACAACTCTTAAAACTCAAAAATCAACAACCCAGTTAGGAAATGGATAAAACATATGAACAAACATTTTATCATAAAGGATATATAGATGTCAAACACATAAAAATATGTTTAATATTATTAGCCACTATGTACATTAAACCACAATGGTATTTTATACCATTAAAAACTGAAATATATTGAAACTGGATCATTCATATATTGCTGGATAGGAATATAAAATCGTATAGTCATTTTGGAATATATTTTTGCAGTTTCTTGAAAAATTAAACACATACTTACCACACAACCTAGCATTTGCACTCCTGGCCAATTATCTCAGAGAAATGAAAATGTATTGTTCACATAAAAACCTATAGTAAGTGTTCATAGCAGACATATAATAGCTAGAAACTAGAAAAAAAACCTTAATTTTCTTTCTAGGTGAATGGTTAAAGCAGTACATGCATATCATGGAATATTATTTTGATCTCAATAAGAAGAATGAATAGTGGGTCTCCCTGGTGGCACAAGGGGATAAGTCTCAGCACTATGAAGTATCCGCAGCCACTGCAGCACAAGTTGAGTCCCTGGCCAAGGAGGGGACCCACATGGCACAGCAGACCCCTCCTGTCTTGCCTGCTGCTCCCCTCAGCAGTGTATTTCAGTCAATCTGCCTGTTCTGCTCCTGACTCTGTCTCTGGTGAATTCTCTTATCCCTTGCACCTCTGGCCTGTACCCTAATTCTTGCATACATAAATAATCCTTTTTTAAAAAAGGAATACTAATACAGGCAACATGGTGATGTCTCAAGGGGACATATATAAAACCTCAAAAGGTTATATATATTGTATGATTATACTTATAAATCATTCTCAAACATTAAAGAAATGGAAAACATATTAGCAATTGTCAGAGGTTAGGGATGCAGGGGTGGGAGGGGAAAGGGGTGATTATCAACTAGTAGCACAAGGGATATATTTGTGGTGATGGAACAGTTCTATATTTTGGATGAGGTGGTGGTTACATGAATATACAGCAGATAAAATTACAAAGAACTACATACTCAGCCTACTTGAGTGAATGCAAAACTGGTGTCATCTGAATAAGGTCTGAATCGTATCACTATCAATTTCCTGGTTTTGAGGAAACAGGGTGAAGAGCACACAGGAATACGCAGTACTATTTTTGCAACTTTATTTAAGTCTATAATTATTTCATAATAAAAGCTTTAAAAAAAGAATGAAAATGAAAAGGATTAAAGAACAGGGTTCTATCATACCTGAGCTGTTGTAGCTCGTGTTGGCAGGAGAGGTTTTCTTGCCTGAGCTCTTCTTGCATAATGTGAAATGTTCTTGTTTTATCTTCATAATCTTGAAGTTGAGCCTTCAGGGGACGTAATTCAGTGAGTTCTTCGTTACTCTCTAAGTACTGCTGCTGTAGATTCTTCAGTTCCTTCAACTTTAACCAAATGAAGATTTAAGGTGATTTATCCCACCTCATTCATCCAGTTGCAAGTAAGTCATCAGCAGCTCCCTCTTAAGTTCGACACCACGACAGACTACCAGCACCTGACAGTCCACTGACAGATCATTGCAGCACTGGTCTCTAAAATGGTGAAATACATGCAACCAAACTGGAAGGGATCACCTCCCAGAGCTGCCATCAAGGCTGCAAGGCCTTACCATTGCTGTAACTTCTATCCTTGTTCCCTGTCTTTGAGATCCTAAGTAGATTCTAGATCTACAACCCTGACATGATACTTAAGGAGCCCTAGAACAACTGTAAAGATGGACTGGCTTTCTACTCAACTATGTGCCAAAGTTTAGGCTCTAAGCTTTCTTATATGGATCTCAAGCTCAACTCTAGTTTAGCTGATGCTGACTATAAAGAAAACTGTGATGTCCAAACCTAGTGGTTAAGAGCACTTTGGCTTCAGAACCAGCTATTATGTGCATATAAGTTATGTGACCTTATACATGCCTCTATACTCTCTAAGCCTTAATTTTCCTCACCTATAAAATGGATATAACTACACTATCTTTAATAATATTATGAGAATCAAATGAGAAAATTAATGTGATTCACATATAAAGTTAGTGGTGATGACACTTATAACAGACTTGACTTTAGTTAGCAAGACTGCCTGTCTACATTCCAGACAGATCTGCAAACTCTTTATCTTCAATACTCATTAAAAAAGCTTGGTAGCAAGAAATGATGTCAGGATATCTGGGCAGAGAGCACTAAAGATACAATGAAGGCATTCTTTTTAAACATAAAACACAAGAACAGGAAGAACAGGAGAGGAGTCAGCAGCAACAAAATTAATTTTAGAAGCTGAAAAGCAGATGCATAAGTGATACTGACTTAACAGATCTGGGAAAGCCAAATCTTAAGCTGGCAGTAGGAAAAGTCAAGAACCAATAAAACTTACTCTGCAGGATCGTCAAAAAGGCTCAGGAATTAACGGCACCAGGTACCTCTGGAAAAGATGGTAACAGGGGTAGGGAGGAAGTGATAGCTGAAATAAGGAAGATTAAATAAAAGCTACTTAAGAAACGACTGCATCCCTAGGCACCCTCTTCAGTGTCACACTTTTTTGTTACCCTGACAGACAACTAGAGTTTTTTTCTTTGGAGAAGGTAAGAGAAGTGTCTCTGGACTAACCAAGTTCGGCTGAAGGTTAATGATACTGCTCTAAAATAAGGACGAGCAAGTGAATGTATGCTTTCTGAATGGTTGAAGTCTTTTCCTTCCTCAGTATGGAGAGTGCTGGCACACAGGCATTTTATCTTCTGCGAAGGAAATAAGAAGTCTTCTTTAGATGATACGACCAGGTCAAGAGACACCAAAGATACCAATTTAGGAACTACCCACAAAAAGCTCAGCAAGATAAGTTATGTCTCCTCACAAGCTTTTCAAACTCTAACATGAATCGTACACCAAGGATTAACCCTCACATGAAGAATGGATAACATTAAGGCAGAGATGAAAAGAAACTAGAGAAAAAGTAACATGGAAGAGATTAGCAGGGTAAAAAATGTAAAATATATTGAGAAATTTGAGAGAATATTGGAAATAAAGTATAGCAGAAATAAAAACTTGAAAAAACTTAAAATAGGATTCAAAAGATGATGAGAAAATTTCCCCAGACCTTCCCAAAATGAATACAAAAACTAAGAAAATTATAGAACTAATCCCAAAGTCCTATATCTAATTAATAGTATTTAAAAAAAAAAGGGGGGGGGGGACTGAGAAAAAGAATAGGGTAAAGTGTCAATACCTAATTCAAAGGAATTGCCCAAAGTGATGAATAGGACATCTAAAGAGTCAAAGGATGAATAAAAATAGACCTGAAATTTATCATCCCGAAATTTCAGAAGCTCTTTCAATTAATTTTTGGAAAATTCAGAACTACAATTTCCAGAGGAAGAAAAGAAAGGAAAGAGAAACAGATCACATCCAATGGATCAGGACCAGAATAGCTGTGGACTTCTGAACTACAGTATAAGTTAAAGGATAACAGATGATTTTGCAATTTGAAAGGAAATTATTTTCAGCCTAGACTTCTATCCCATCTCAAACTATCAGTTAGGTATGAGAAATAAAAAGAGAATTTCAATAAATCTATTTCCCAAGTATCTTTGTTTAGGAATTTAGTGAATGATTAATTCCTTTCCATGATGGCCACAAAAGCAAGATGAAAAAGACATGGAATATAAGAAACAGGAGATCTAATACAGGAGAGAAGAGAAGAGAAATATTCTAGAATGGAAATTCTTCTCTAGTACATAGCAAGTTGGTTCATATAAGAGCAAGTTAGAGATCCCAGTTGAATTTTTCTTCATGAAAATAATACTGACAGGAATAAGCATCTTGAGAGATGTATATGAGTGGCAATAAATCTTGGGTTAATCTTGGTTATAAGTACAAAGCAAACTAAGTATGCAACAGTATCAACAATAATGGCACAGTGATTAGAAAATATGAAGATATTTAGGAAAACAAAAGAAGCATATCTCAGAACTAAAAACATTTATAGTCATAAAGATATAAGCACAGAATTTTGACTTAGCCAAAATTAAAATTCAGTTACGTCAGGAGAATGGGTTATATATTGAAAAGTGCTATTTCTTTCTTCCTTTTTCCTAAAACACAGACACTGTAATCCATGCACATGATTCTTTAAGTTCCTTTTTCTGATGGTTGCCAGAAAGCTCAGAGCAAAATTGGTGGGATACTGTAACATCTTTGTGGGACAAAAACTTACTCCTGGTTTAATCTTTTTCTCTCCTGTTCCCATTATCTCCTCCTTTCCAGTTCTTTGTATTATACTATCTTGAAAAACTGCTCATATCTTTACATGGTGCTTAAGTCATTTTGAGAACCTAGTAATAAACACAGGTACTTGTGAAGATTCCCTCACCAATCTTTACACTTTATACCTAAGTGCTTCATTTGATTATGAGAAAGTCCTAAGGCAGTCTGGATAAACATGAAAACTCCAGAATATTTTTAGAGCTTTGTTTGTTGTGGGTTAATTTCCCACCATTTGGACCATCAGACTTGACTTGGGGAACCTCTTCTTGATTAAGAAAAGGAACAAAGTAACCTAAGTCCCTTTCAGATCTAAATCATCTCTGGGGTGGTTCTCAGGGCAAGAAAGCTCAGCATAGATATAGCTGATAAACTGCTGACCTGGGCTGAACATTCAAACTTACAGTCGTGAAATATGATCTCTCTCTTATTTATTGTCTGTGTACCCAGCCAGTGGTTGAGAGATGAAAAACTAGAACTTCATCTAACAAACTGAGAACAAATATGTGGAAAAGTCGAGGGGCAGTTAGCAGTACATTCAGCATATGCAGAAGGGCTGCAGAGACTGTGTGGACGGTATATGTAGTGTCACTAGGACAGGCCTTCATGCGATTTGTAACCCTACCTAGGCTTTATAATTTTTGTCACAAATGTAGAAGCCTCAGTCTTAAAAGTTCCCACTAACTCCCTTCTATGACAGTTTTACAAAATGGATACCAAATGGTGTTTTCAGTTACAACAGTATTACAAAAAGAATGATAACTGCTGATTATCTAGCATATGATTAGTTACTTCTATACTAAATAGCAAGGAAAATACAAATAAGTATAAGAAATGACACCCATGCTGCAGAAGTTTGCAACCTAATTTGGACACAAAAAATAGTGTACAGAAATTAAACATACATAGACATAGTGTACACATACATGCATATCACCAACAGACATAAACATATCAATATGGGATAAATGAAAATACCAGGGAAATAAAAACAGGAGGCGACAGAAAATCAAGTGATCTGACAATGTAGCCAGAGGATTTGAGCTTTGGGGTGAACTATAAAGGAATGGGAATTATTCATATCCAAAATAAAGTTACTTGAGATGACATTTTGCCTGAGAGAATGGTAATGTAGGTAAACAGGAAGTACTACAGATAATTGTTGCAAAATGAATGTATCAGTTCGGCTGAAAAGAAGGGTAGAATCTTGGGGAGCAGTGAAAGTAAGGATAAATAAAGTAAGGACAAATGATAATGTCTTACATGCCAGACTAAAAGGTTTGAATCCTAAGCCTAGGATAGTACAGCTTTTAAAGGTTTGAGTAATGCCATAATAAGAAATTAGAGTTTCAGAAAGACTCATTTAGCAATGGCATATACAGTGTACTAAAGAGGTAACAAACTAGTAGTAGCAGCAATACTATCATAGTTTAAGGGTAAAGTGTTAAGAATTTACCTTAAAGATGCTGATAGAAAGGTGAAAGGTGAAAGAGATTTGTGCAAAAAGAAATGATAGCCATTGGCTTAATGAAATAAAATCATAGATCATTATAAGCCTTAGGGGACAGAAGAATATGACTATGAGTTATAGGAACATGGACATTTTTTAAAAGCTAGCTTGACTTGCAAATACTCAGTATGTTACAGGGAAACTGCTAATATAAAATGGGTGTGCCTGACTGGGTTTTTTACCTGTGCGCTTGAAAGGCACTTATAAGCACCAACTGCAGGCACACACAATAAAAGTTAATAAAGGGTTTTATTTATAAAAGAAGGGAAAATAAAGTAATAAATAGCACAAGGAGAAGAGAGGGAAATAAATTCGTAAATGTCCCTACCAGTTCCTCTGAGCTGGAACCCAACGGCATGCTAAGAGCTGGTGCCAAACAAAGAGAGCGCCAATGCTCACATGTCTGGTTTTATACCCAGCCTGGCTGCTTCATGCTACCCTCAGGTCCCAGTGATCCACTCTTCGATAATAATCTTACTTGTAAGATCTGTGGTTTTTAAATATTATTGGTCTGGAGTGGAGGTTGGAATCCATAAACTTATTTGTATAATCCCTTCAGAACTACCTTTCTCCCTAACAAGTAAACAAAAATGTGGAATTGGAATCAAGAGAAAGAAAGTTTAAGTCCACAGTGTTTACTGAAAGAAATGTAGCTGATTCAGAATCTACCCTAATAGCCTTTGGAAAAGATTTTAATTTAGAAGAGAATGAGGACCAGGATGCTGTAAGTTACACTCTGAGATAGATACCGCCCTGATAAAAACCTTTCCATTTGCATTCTGAAATATATAACAAAGGCCAAGCTTCTTAGACAAAGTCAACTGAACTCAAAACTTTAAAATTATAAACAAATAAATATAAATTAAGTTGATCAAAACCATAGTTGAAAAGGGAGGAGAGTTCTGTTCAGATTACAAAAAGGGAAGATTGTTTTTAAATATTAGATATGAAGTGTAATAAAAATTAATACATTACCTACAAAGAAAAGGAATTAGGACAAATGATCCCTTTTTACTAGAATTAACTTAAAACTGAAATTTTCAGTCTGCATGTGGAAAGGATGATTTTAAAATGAAAAATTCAGATTTTTGAAGTTCAATTTATGTCCTGTTTGATCTAAGTACAAGACCTTAATAAAATTTAGACTTTATGAAACTTGAAGACAATAATGTCACAAAGTAGAATCTTCTGACAACCTAGCTCAGTTATATAGTTCTAGTTTTTGCTTCTAAATGTTGATGACCTAGAAGTTTCTAGGAAAAAGGGACCTAGATTAAAGTACTGGATCCTACTAAAAGCAGCAAAATTTTAGCATTAGAATCTCCTGAAAAAGAATTGGGCATTAAAGGAGAGTGGATAAATGGCTTCAGTCTAGATATAAAACCTTAGAAAAGTTAATTTCTTTAATTTAAGTTAATTTACATCTTAAATAATTGACTTCTTTTGACAAATTAGGAGACAAGCTGATTCCACTACTGCTAATTCTAGCAGATGAGCTATTACTGAACTGTACTATGACGACAGTGAGTTATCCCTGATTTCAATTTAACTCTAACAACTTCTGGAAGCACTTATGTGCATATGTAAATAAAATAAACTAACAAAAACAGCTCTCCACCTTTTAGTCTTTTATAACCAGTGGAAAACTTTATGGAAAGGCAACTTGTAAATTTTTAAAACATGGTATTAGCTGACTTAAAGTAATTTAGATAATGTCTCTATGTTAAGACCAAATAGTATATGCCGAATATTAATATTGCCTCTGAGTGCCCAGGCAATATATAAGAATTTGCTTATTCTTTTCTATAGAAATAAAAATTAGTATAAAGTTTCAAAAACTCTTAAAGGAAGATAAAAAAGCAAAAACTAGGCACTCACTAGTCGGTCTCTGTCATTTTGAAGTGATGACATGGCTCTTTTTAAACTTTGCATTTCAACTGGATTGGATGCAGAAGGTGCTGCAGACCTTTGCTTTCCTTCCACTGATTTGCGGAACTTCTCCAGTTCATTTAATAGGTGATCTCTTTCATTTTGTAGACTGGCCATAGCCTTGGAAAACGATTGTACTTGGTTGTAAGAAGCTTCTAACTGTGAGGACAAGTGAAGCAGTTGCTCATCTTTGGATAAAAGCTGTTGGTTGAGCTTCTCAAGATGAGGTATACAATTACTCTGAGTGGAGTTCACTGGAAAATCAGCTTTAGATACAAGAGACTCTCTCTCTCTGTTTAAGAGGCCCTGTTCTTCTCTCAGTTGCTGCAATTCCTTCAGACTGGCATTATATTTCCTCTTCAGTACATCAAGCTCCTCATTGGCATTATCTCTACTATTTTGCAGAGAACTCATAGACTTTCTAAAAGACTGGATTTGTGCTGAGAGATCTTTATTTTCTTTAGTGACTGTAAGTAGTTTCTGCTCCATCTCTACCAGATCTCTCGCTAATTCTGCTACTCTTTCTTCTGCTGTTTCAGTTTCATTTCTCATGATCCCTGCATCATGATGAAAATGTTTTAATTCTTTCTTAAATTTATCTTCAATTTCACTTATTTTTTTCTCAGCTTCTTTCTGAACATCAGCTAATTCCAATTCCAGTTCTGCAATTCTCTTCTGAGAGGAGGAAAGAGTTGCACCTAACTTCTCTACCTCCTCTTCTTTTACTTTTAATTGGGCCTGGAACTTTGAAATACTTTCATCTTGCATTGTTCTCAACTGGGTCTGTAGTTGGGATGTAGATATGTGTAAGCGCTCAATCTCTTTAGATAAACCTTGCTTTTCCTCTTGTAAGGTAACCAAAGACCTCTGCAGGTCCTCCTTTTCTTCCTCAGACTGCTTCAGTTTTTCTCCTAATTTAGCACACTCACTTTTCAGCTCTTTATTCTCCTGAAGCTGAACTTCAAGCAGTTGCCTTTGTTGACAATCTTTTCTGGATATCACTTGGTTCAGGTCTTCTCTATATTGGATTAGTTCTGCATCTAGCTTGGCATTTTGAGAATTAAGGTCATCTATTTGAATTTTCAAGATTAGAATTTCTCCCTTAAGTTTATTATTCTCTGTAGCAGCATCCTGAATCAGTTGATCTTTTCCCAGGATTACAGAGAGGTGTCGTTCTTCCAGCTGTTGGTAGTCACAAACTATGCGGTCTCTATCATCTTGGAGAGAAGACATGGACTTAATGAAAGAATTCAATTGAGCCTTCTGCTGGATGTTTTCCCTTTTGATGTTTTTCAGTATTTCTATAAGCTGACTGGTTCTGTGAATAGGCTTTTTGTTCTCTACTTCTAAAACAACATTCTGATCTTCCTCCTGGGACAGCAAGTTTTCCAGTTCTTTAATTTCTTTATCATGTTGATCATGAACTTCCGCAATGGCTATTTGGATTGCCTGTTCCTTAGCAGTGAGCAGGCTTATAATTTTTTGCTCTTTCATATTTATTTCTTCATGCAGCTTACTGGTTAGTTCTTTTGATACCTGAAGATCAGTTTCCAGCTGTTCACAATTGAATTTAGAATGTTGTATATCAGCCTCTTGCTGTTTTACTATTCCCTCTAAATTTTCTTTATTTTCCTTATATTTTTCCAAAGAGTTATTTAACTCAATCAACTGGTCTCTGAGAATTTCAAGTTCTGATTGCAACTTAGCTAATTCAGTCTGAGAATTGTGATACAGGTGTCGAGTTTCTTCCAACTGGGACAAGAGTTCTTTGTTTTCCCCCTGTAAAGTATCACAGACTTTCTGTTGGAGTTGGACCTCTGTCTGGGCCTTGGACTCCCAAATCTGCTTATCATGTTCAAGTCTGGAAAAAAGAGAGAAGGCCACTAATTAAAAGATTTCAAGGATGCCTAATGAACAAATACTGCAACATGTACCGAGATTGACAAATTAATATTCATAATAGGCCTTTAGGTATTTTATGGAGACACTGCTCTAAAGAACGCTCTGTATTAAACCAATAGTAAACATAAGGGTTCATATATTTAAATCATAAACTCCAAAGTGTGTTGCTTATTTTAGTGAAATGGTTTTGGACACTAAAAAATAATACTTCCTCCTATTTTGTTTGACATTTGACCCAGACAAACTAATGTCTTTAAGGAATAATCTTGGTATAAGAGAAAATGAGGAAACCTGTCTCAGAACAGAAAAGGATCCTATTAAAGTGGAGGAGTACAAACTATTGGGGACCTAGTTTTTGAGCTTGAAATACCTCTAATAGGCATATGCACTATGAATTGACATGGAATATGAGAAACAGAAAAGACAAGATGATTTAAGAAACTAAGACAATAACCTGGAAGTAGTGTGGTAAGAATACAGATTAAAGCAGCGGAAATGGAAATGAAGAGAGAGTGAAATCTAAGAGGTCTTTCATTAGAAAGGTGGAGAAAAAGCTGAAGTGTATTTATCATGTTAATACATGTAGCATAAAGTCATTTACCAAAACAACAAACAAAAAAAGTCAGATATGAGAGAGAATATACCTTTTGGGGAAATTTAAGTCAAATTAGTCACATAGTATTAAAGTGAACAGAATATTTTCTTGACCTTCAATTATCTTGCAAAGAAGGGGAGGGTTTCATTTACCTAGAAATCTTAATCTCCAACTCTTCTATATGGATGGACATCTGCCTAACCTGATCCTTTAGAACACTGCAACTCTCTTCTTTGAATCTTATTTCTTCTTCTTTGGTTTGAATTGCGTCACTGAACTTCCGCTCCCATTTCTTGGCTTCATCTATCACCCTGTCTCTGTCATCCTGAAGGGAAGACATGCTCTTAGTGAAGGCTGCTAGCTGAGCCACGGTACTATCCAAGTTTTCCTGAAGTTGTCTAACTTCCTTGTCTTTCCTGTTCAAAGTATTCCGAATCTCTCCAAAAGTCTCTTCCAATTGGACTTTTTCTCTATATAAAGCATCCAGTTTTTCTTGCATATTTTTCTTCTCTTTCAGGTGTTTCTCTTCTGCCTGCTCCAGCTGTCGCTCAAGATCTTCATCCTTTTGTTTCATTTGGCTTTTAACTGATTCTTTATGTGACTGAAGTTCCCTTTCCAGTTTCAGATTATCTGCTAGGACCCTGGCTGCTTCACTTTGAGTGTCATCTAACAGTACTTTGAAGCTAGCTAATTCTGTTTCTGCCTTTTTGTGGTGTTCATTAGCCTGAGCAAGTTTTCCTTTGGTTATCTCCAAATCTTTTTGGGATTCTGCCTGAACAAATTCTAAGGCTTTGACAGTTCTTTCCAGAGCACTAATTTTCCCCTGGTATCTAATACAGTCCTTTTGCATCTGCTTTACTTCTCGCTGCTTCTCTTTTAACAGCTCTTGAAGTTCCTTTGCATGACTTTTATTGCTGGGCCCTTTCTGAGCACCTTGCAGTTTTTCTAAATACTCCTTTCGTATTTCTGATTCTACCAGAGTTTTCTCTTTGATTAACTGCTGCTTTTCTTCTTCTAGCTCACTCACACACCTCTTAAGGTTTTGCATTTCAGATTCTAGTAGCTCATTTTTTATTTGTGCATCTGTGACATCCTGATAGTAATTCCCAATATTACCGTTTAACTCAGCTAGCTGATTCATTAGCCTCTCTTCCAAATCATCTTTTTCTTCTTCTGCTGTTTCCTTTAGCTTGGTAATTCTAGTAAGTTCTTCTTGGATTTGCTGATATAACAGATTTATTTTGGTTAGTTCATCATCTTTTGCTGACATTTTATTCAATAAAGTGTTTCTCTCATTTTCTAAAGTCTGGATAAATTCTTTTTCTCGTTTCCTTTTTTCCTCCAATTCTGCAATTCTCTCTTTTAACTGATCAATCTGCTGGAGGTAGTTATTAATTTCATCGTGTGTGCTGATACTCTCCGATCTCTCAGGTTTGACACTGTTCTCTGATAGAACTGATTCAGAATTCTCAGGCCTTATGCTCGTACTCTGATAGTCTTGCTCATTAGCCTCATCTGGGCCAGGCTGTATTGCCTTTTCCATGATATCCATCTGGCTGTCTTGTTTCTCCATGGGCTCTAGACTAATTTGTTTGGATATATCACCCTCCATCTGATGCTTTAAATTTTGCACCTCCTCACTTAGAATGTTCTTCTCTGTCATTAAAGCGTGAAACTCCTTAGAAAGAGTTTCATTTTGTCTTTTGATCCTTTCCAGCTCCTCCTTCATGTCAGAACTGGAAGAATGAAGGGCATCCGCAGGGTGTACCTCCGCTCTAAGCCGGTCATTTTCTTCTTCTAACTTGAGGATTCTCGCCTGTTTGGATTTAGCAAACTTTCTCATCTTTTCTTTAATTTTCTCCATTTCCTGTTCAGCTTCCTGCAACTGTCTTTCTGTCTCTTTTTTGTGCGTTTCTGTGCTTTTTAGCTTCCCAAACAGTTCTTGTTTTTCTCGTCTTAAAGTCTCTACCACCTGCTGAAACCTTTCTGCCTCATTACTAACATTCTCATAGGATTGCAGAAGAATTTCATACTCTTTTTGTAACTCCTTGTGTTTTTCTTGCCACTCAGTACTTTCTGCTATCTTGGAACATTTCAAAGATTCCATTTCCTTCAGTAAGTTTTCCTTGTCTTCAGTAAGACCCTCAAGAGCTAACTTCAGACTTTCACAAGAGCCATTGAGACTTTGATTTTCCACCAAAGATTTGTCCATTTCTGTAATGAGTTTATCTTTTTCTTCTTGAAGTAGGGCTAACTTCCCTATGAATACATCTTTTTCTTTATTTTGAGCAGAAACTTGACTTTCTACATCAGCCAGAGACTTTGTGAGATATTCAATGGTTTCTCTAGCTAAAGACAACTCCTCTTGAAGATCTTTGTTTGCTTTTAGTGCTTCTTTTCGGGAAATCAGGGCAGCTTGCAGTTTCCTTTGTATCTGTTGCTTGGCTTTACTTCCCTCGTTTTCATGTAGTTTTTGCTTTATTTCACAAATTTCCAACTGTAACTGCTTTATCTCCTCCTCGTGTTCTTTGCCTTTCACCTCCAGCTGTGTGTGCAGAACCTTAATTAAATCCTCCTTTTCCATTATCTGTGTCTGTACTTTATCAAGGGCTGTTTCTTTCTCACTAAGCTGTCCTAGCAGGAATCCAATTTCTTCTTCTTTTTCGCTTATGAGATTTTGCAATCTATCTAGGGCAGGTTGTAATTCTCTTAAATGTTCCAATCCAGCAATTTCAAGTTGACAGTTTTCCAATTTTTGCCTCAGGCTTTCTGCTTGGGCTGTAGCTTCATGGGATGTTGTCTTTAGGTTCTGGATTTCCAACCCTTGTTTATTCACCTGCTCTTGTAACTGCAATACTTCTTCTGATTTTTCAGTAAGCTCATTTGTTGTAGAACTAACTTTCAAATTTAACATTTCTTTCTCGGCCTCTATTTCTTTCAGTTGGGCCTTAATTTGCTCAGTACTTGCATCTCCAGAAAGAGGAGGCCAGTCTGGGCTTATGCCAGATTCTAAAACAGGTTGTGCCAGTGGCTTTTTTGTGGCTTTGAATGAAGGTTCTTCTGAATCTTGAGGGTGACAATCTGGCTTTTGTTGGTCAGTGCCTGCAAATTTTTTATCTATTGACTCTCTTACTTGGATCTGAAATTCCTTTAGTTGGTCCCTAATCTTCTCATTTTCCTTACTTTGCACATCAAACTCTTCTTGCAAGTGATGGAAGTCATCTTTCTGTTGCTTCAGTTCCTCCCTGAGATGTTTTTCTTTTTCTTGTGCCTTTTTGAGAACCACCTTGCGAGAGGCTAGCACTGCCCGAAGCTTCTTTTCAAGTTGCTCCTTTTCTTTTTCAAGGCCTAATATCTTTTCTTCTAGTTCTGGTTGCCAATGTTCTCCACTATGTGTACCTGGTGGACTGACTGTCACTGTTTCTTTTACTGTTGCTGAGTCCCCATCACCTGCATCCTTGTTACCTATGGTTAACTCTTGGATAACTGCTTGATTTTCAAGAATTTCTGCTTGGAGCAGATCTATTTTGTTTGTTTTTTCTTGTAAGTTCTGAGTCATCTGTTTGAGCATCATCTGTAACTGTTCCTCTTCTGCTACCTTTTCTACCAAGTCCTTTCTTACACGTTCTAATTCTACTTCTTTCTCTGATATTATCTGTTTCAAAGAAGTTTCTACGTCTTGGCATTTGGATGCTACACATTTTTCTGGATCTTCTCTGCTTTTGTTATCTTCATCCACTTTGCTCTTTTCATTCTCATTCCTAGATTCATCTTTCACTTTCGCTAACTCCTCTTCTAATCTACTAACTCTCTGTAGAAGCTCCTTTCTGTTAATAAGAGCTGCCTGAAGCTTTCTTTTTCTCTGCTCACTTTCTTTCTTTACAAGGTCTAATTCATGCTGAAGTTCTTTATTTACTAAATCTGGTGGGCTCAATTCCTCAAAGTTCTGTTTTAAATCTGAAGCAATTTCTTTATCTTCTACCTGCTCTTTTTTTGCTTCCTCAGCTCTGGATAATAAATTCAGCTGTTCTTTAAGAGTCTTAATTTCAACCCCAAGAGAAAATTTCTCTTCATTAAGCTGTACTATTTTCTCAGTCATGCTGAGGCTAATTTCTGTGACTTGCTGATCTTTCTCTTCAATAGTTTGTTGCAGGGTTTCCACATCTCTGTCCTTCTCCTGTAATAGTTGATCCATTTGGGCTATTTGAAGTTCCTTCTGTGACAGAGCCTGTACAAGTTCTTTCAAGTTACTTGAGAGATCCCTCTCACGTTCTGTTCCCTCAAGTACTTCACTTTCCTTCTTTTGCAGCTCATTTTGTAGGCTTTTTATCAGAGTACTGTGCTCAGAAAATTGATGCTGCACATCATCCAGTTCATTTTGTAAAATTTCAATTTTCATATCCTTAGATTTGGTTTCTATGGTGAGACTGTAAATCTGTTCAGTTAGCAAGTTGTGATGAGTAGTTTGATTTTCATAGTCAACTCTTTTTTGTTTTGCTGCATCGGCAAGGTTCACTTCTAGCTGTTTTATCTGGGCCCTCAGTTCCGTTATCATGCCAAGTTCCTTTACCTGAGAAAGAAGCTGCTTGTTTTCTTCACATAAAGCAGTGAATTCATTATTGGTAGTTTCAGCATTTTTTTTATATTCTTCAATCAGCTGGGTTAGGTTGCTTATTTCCTTCATTTTTGCATCTAAATTTTTCTCATAGATTTCTGCTGCTTTACTATGGTTTGTTTTAAGCTCCAAAATTTGATTTTTCATCCTTTCTAATTCATCCTGGTGACACTGACAAATACCTGGTATTTCAGGTGGGGCTTTATCAGCATCATCCTCCTTTGTCAGTTTTAATTTTGCTGCAGTATCATTTAGAGCTGCTTCCTCAGATGTTCCGTTTTGATGTGTAGTGCTCATCTGCTGCACTTCCTTCTCAACTGCTGGAAGACTGCTATCATCGTCTAGCATTGTGGGAAATTGTGCTGTATTTTCAAGCAATATTTTCATTTTGTCTGGAGATATCCCTTCATTCTCTTCTACTTTTTTCTGGTCATTGACCTCAGGGTCCCCCTCAGCTTTTTCACTTTGCAACTGTGACTTAAGCAATGCAAGCTCTTCCTGAGCTTCTTCCAACTCTTGCAGTAAAACAGATAGTTCTTTATGCTTTTGATAAAATGTGTTCTCAAGAACATCTTGTCCACTTTCCTCAGTAGGAAGGTTGCTCTTATTGAGTCTGTTAGTATCAGCCACACTGATCTATTTAAAAAAAAAGAAAGGAAAATGTTTTATAAGAAGAAATAACTAAAATTTGATATTTTTTATTGAACTGCTCAGTAAATTATTTCTATCATTTTTTTCTTGGAAAACAAAATCAGTGAATCTCATAGAAAATTTAATTAGCATTTTATTAAGTGAGTGTGGGAACAGCATATACAATAAAATTTCTACTTTGCCAACAGAATCTATTTTTTTCCAGGAAAAAAAATCCAATTTGATAGGGGAAAATCAAGAAAAACAGGATCATCAAATAATGCCAAGCTCTGCAGCTTGACCATCTGAGTTCACATCTTAGCTCTGCCATTTACTAGCAGAAACTGGCACCTAGTAACTATCCAGTATTTGTTATTCTCTTGGAGATCTTGGAATCTCAGTCATTTTAAAATTACTTTTTTTTTTTAAGATTTATTTATTTATGCATACAGAAGCTGAGGTACAGGCCAGAGTCACAGGAGGTGAGAGGATTCACCAGAGACAGAGCGGGGAGCAGAACAGGCAGACTGACTGAAACACACTGCTGAGGGCAGCAGCGGGCAAAGCAGAAGTCTGCTACGCCATGTTGGTCCCCTCCCTGGCTGGAGGTAGGGATCGAACTCATGCTGCAGAGGCTGCAGTTTGCTACATAGTGTGTTGCTTAACCCACTGCGCCACCAGGGAGACCTAAAATTACTTCTTTAAGAAAATTTATCCTATCACTTTTTATAAACATTATTTTTAATCATTTACAATTCTCCAATGCATTACTCATTCAAATTTCTAAAACCAAACACAGTATCTAGCACAGAGAAAGTGATCACTTATTAATTTTTCATGCCACATTCCCATTTATCTACCCTCACACACATTAAAGACCTGATATAGTTAAGCCCTCACTCTTCCTGAAGGCTTTAAATATAACTAACTCCTTTTATGTCCTCCCCCTTACCCTAGGTATTCTTATTTTCTCTTTTGTAATTATTATGCCACTTCACACACATTCTTCCCTTCCTGTAGGTCGTGCCCTCTGGTGTTCCCTATAGTAGCTACAGAGTTCAATTAAATTTCTGCTCAATTGAAATTTGAAAAATCAATGTCATCTCATAATGAGAGGGCAGATAACCAGAAAATTTTCCTTTCTAGCTGTTCTCATTGCTTTACTCTCTAATATTGGTCTTCCCCTTTCAGCAGTGCTTACATCCTAAGACCCTTTTTTTAAAAATTAAGGTAACACTGGTTTATAATGTTATGTATCAGATGTTTTCTACTTGTTCCCTCTTTTCCAAAGGGATATTATTTCAGTCACCCTTTCTTTTACATTTTCTTTGGTTTTGTTTCCTTTGTCCCCTGTTCTAAGTTTTTTTTCCTTTTTCTTAACAGATACCCACCTTTCTTATCTGCTCATTTTTAAGGTGTTTTTGTTTTTGTTTTATTATCAGATACTACTTCTAAAGTTAAAACATTAAGCATTTCCTTGGCCAAACAAGATTCACTTATCATGCTACAAGTTTCAAAATAGTCCCTTTTTGACAATTTTGTGGACACAGATTTAATTTTATTCAACAAGGATAGGTCATACAACCCCATATACTTGGCCAAACATTAATCTAGATGTTTCTGTGAAGATATTTTAGGTGAGATTGACATTTATAGCAGTAAACTTTGAGAAAAGCAGATTACCTTCAGCCTCACCCAATTAGTAGAAGGTCTTCACCAAAAAAGAAAAGATAAAGACTGAACCATCACAGAGCAAATTCTGCCCCCATATTGCCTTCTACCTCAAACTGTAACTCTTTCCTAGGTCTCTAGCCTACTGGTGGCCTACCTTGTAGATTTTGAATATACCAGCCTCACATTGGGTGAACCAAATTCTTAAAATAACTGTCTTCCTCTCTTCAAATACACACACACACGTGCACACACACACACAGGCATCTCCCATTTCTATTTCTCTGAATTCTAATACAGTAAGTGAGCAGATACCTCTGTGGCCAGTGACTTCAACATTATTGATTAGAAGAATATGGTTGACTACACACAATACAGTAAACAATAATTTTAAAATCAACAAAATATTAAGCAACCATAGATTTCCTATAGTATTTTTCAGGTTATAAAAAACACCATTCTCCAATGATACCCTTTTTAATATAGCCCTAAGTGAAATTGTGTCAGTCGGCAGAAGAGAAAGAGATTTTATTTAGTCTTTTCAATGGAAAATCATAACCATTGTTACTTTCTTAAATATAACTCACTTTCTGGATATTGTAACTCTCTGTCAACATTAGAAAATTGGAGAAATGTTTAGGCTTAAAGCTAATTCTTCTTGATATAGTTCATATTCTAATTACTTTAAGAATACACCACTTACCTCAACAATACCACCATCAGTCTCTTCACATTTATTCTGAGCCTCTAGGAGAGTAATCTGAGAAGATAGTTTTTCTGAAAATCACAAATAAATATTCTTATAAGATTTATATAATGTTTCATAAAACAGAGACATGGCTGTGTGTGAGCCTATTTCAGACACATAATAATCAAAAGTAAAGAAACAAATGAAATAACTTGGGGGAAACAAAAGACTTATATTATTGAAATAGATGGAAAGATGAGAAAATGAGATATAAATCAGAATGGTACTAGGTGATACTATTTAGCTGAATGAAGTTTAATAAACAGTGGAAGGCTTTAAAAGAGAAGGGTGCCAGAGCCTATGTCATGAAGCAGCTATTTCTATAGCATAATTTGGGGTTTCCAGGGCATTAAATTTCTCTTATCCATACTCTACTCTGTTCATAATACACATCTTGAATTAAAATGGCACTTAGAATGTCTTGAATGTTCTTTTATGTATGTTCATTAAGACAAAATTTTAGCACCAGAAGGAAGCTCTCTGATCTTTTCAATGATCACATGAGGAAATAAGTAACTAGATCTAGGGCTAGTTTCCAGAGAACTGGGATCACAAACCAGTCTTCTGAGATCTAACCCATGTTTAGTTTAATGCAGATACTTTTTAAAAGGTAGCAGTTCTTGGAGAATAAAAATATTGAGTATCTATATGCCCCTAAGGAGTGTATACTATTTCTGAGAAACTAAGATAAACTAAAGAGTAAAAAGCAAAATTGTTTACATCCAAATGCATTAACAAAGGGCCTTATGCTTTGACCTCACTCACTCTCAACGCTCCTCTTCTTGCACTGCCTCTTTTTTGTTCATTGTACTTGCAAAACACTAGTGTTTTTTCTGTCTGCAAATGTATAAAGTTTATTCAGATCTCAGGGTATTTGCACTGCTCCTTTCTCTGCTTTGAATACTTTTTGCTTTGTATGTTTTCCACATTTTACCAATTCAGATTTCAAGTTCTCATAGAGGTCTCCCTTGATGACTATGACACTTTTTTTTTCCCACATGGAATTTTGTAGTAACCTGTTTTATTATCATAATACAGATCTCTCTGAAATTTTCTTATCTATAGATATGTTTACAGTCTATGTCTCCATCCAATAGAGTCAGAGAACATACTAGAGTTTAGAGAACCTCAAAGAAGTGTCCCCAGAAGCTAGAATGGTACCTGGCACAGAGCAAAGACATCATGGGTATCTGCTGAATAATTCATGAAACTAATTAATTCAACACAGTTTATATAATGTGTTCAGATACTGCACAAGATTATTTACTGGTAGAAATGGAAGCATAGAAGGTAAACTGAATAGAACATGACGTGTCAAGCAAAAGTAACCTGTGTGACCAGACACAAAAACTAATACAAAAAACCTTCAGGCCAGATATCCGTGCAAGAAAGAGCAAAGAAAATGGAACTCATGTAACAACTCTACATCATAATGAGCTACATGAAAGCGACAAAGAACCATAAAACTGAAAAATACACATCATGGATAAAGTCCCAAAAAATGCTTTGAGAGTGCTGAATTATGAGCTGAATTAGAGATATTCTCCATGCAGAATATTATTATAACAGAGTAGGAATTATCTACTAAGGTATATAATCTCAATTTTAAAGCTGAATAAAAACTATAAAATGTGAAATGGCTAGGTGGGAAATATTTGCTTTAAAATTTAAGAAATAAGAAATAGTAAAAATTTTACCTGACAGTAATACTCTTAGAAGATAAAGTATAGCAGAAATGTAATAAAGCATAAAATAAATCAGTAAAATATTAACATTATATCTTCATTCTTACTAACTGTTCACACATAGTCCAGTAGAACAAAACACTTAGTTCAATCTAACAAAGTTTTATTTAGCAGCCACTATACGGAAGGTACCATACTATCAATAGTTCTTACTAAGTAGCAAAGATTAAAAAAAGAGAAAACAAAAGATTACAACAAAAGACACTCTAACCAAAACAAAGTGACACCCCACCCCACTGGGAAAAATCTTTGCACACAACACTACTGATAAAGGACTTATCACAAAGATCTATAAACAGCTGACCAGACTAAACAAAAACAAAGTAAACAATCCAGTCAAAAAATGTGCAAAAGAACTAAAATGACATTTCTCCAAAGAGGAAATGCAAATGGCAGTCATAAGAAAAATGAGCAACACTTGTAATCAGAGAAATACAAATCAAAACCACTATGAGATACCACATCATACTAGTGAGAATGGCACATATCACAAAAATTAGCAACAACAAATGTTGATGAGGATGAGAAAAAGGAACTCTACTACACTGCTGGTAGGAATGCAAACTGGTCCAGCCACTATGAAAAGCAGTGTGGAGGTTCCTCAAATTACTGAAAATGGAACTCCCATATGATCCAGCAATCCCACTCCTAGGAATCTACCCAAAGGACACAAAAACACTCATTCAAAAGAATACCTGCACCCTGTGTTTATTGCAGCGCTATTTACAATAGGTAAGACCTAAAAATAAATGACCAAAAACAGATGATTGGATCAAGAAGTTGTGGTGCATAGACACAATGGAATACTAGTCAGCAATCAAAAAGATAAACTAGACTCATTTATAGGAACATGGATGGAGCTGGAAGGGATTATGCTCAGCGAAATAAGAAGGCAAAAGAAAAATACCCCATGGTTTCACTTCTAGGAGGAATATAAGGGAACAAAATAAAGGAACAAGTAAAAGAATAATAATAATTAAAAAAAGGAACACAGCACAACAAAAACAAAAAGACAAGGACAAATTGGGGACACTTGGTGGGGGGGGGAGGTTTGAGGGTAGATAAGAGCACATGGGACTGAGGTGACGGTGCACTGGTGAAATGGTGGTGGGAACTCCATGGGGACCACAACTGATGTCAAATATATATAACGGAAAAAAAAAAAAAAAGCAAAGATTAAAAAAGAACAGGCCCTAAGCAAAGATAATACCAAAGTGATTTTAACCCAGCTTTGGAGAATCAGGGTTGACTTCCTGTAAAAGAAAATGCCCTAACTGAGTACTGAAGATGACTAAGAATTAGTTAGGATGAAGGAAAGGGACCATGCTTTAAATATTGTATAGCATAAGCAAAAACCAAAATGATTCTACCTTTGAACCTTTATATTGATCTCTGTTACTTCATCCCATAGATATAACACTGGGAATGTCATTTATCTATTCATTTGCCTATTTAAAAAAGTATCCTTTTTTTAAAGACCCTATTTAAGCTATGCTTCAGAAAAGAATCACTGTCTGCTATAAAACGAATATAGAGATCCTGCTCCTATCAACAGTCCAAACGATAAAATGCTATACTTATATAAATGCTGGATTGTGCTCTAATTGTGTATTATTAATCCTGTCTTTGGGAAATACTAGGTCTGATCGCTAAGATCTTTATTTATACAGAAGTAGGGAATACAAGTTATTCCTGTGCAATGATTAAAGTAGATTAAAAATATGTGAGTTAAGAAGACAGAGAATTACGTTTTTCATTACACATACGGTTCTCAGCTTTCAGCGCCTCTAACTCTGTAGAAGAAGCAAGAAGCAAGGCTTTCTTTTCATTCTCTAGTTCAACCACTCTCTTCTGCAGTAGGTCAATATTCCCTTCACCATGTGCCTAAATTGTAGAAAGACAAACAAATTAATGATTTTCCAGTGAAAACTTTTCATACTAATGCCAAGATAGTCTCCAGCTTTTTTGTGCTGCATGTTTCTCAACCATGAAAATTGTTTAAAAATAGCATCCACTTATCTGCCACAGTAATCTCTGACACAATGTTATTTCATCTGTAGAGAAAATACTGCACACAAACTTCCCATTCATTAGCTTTTGAATTTAAGACTAAAGCCTGGATTACAAATAAATCTCAGGTCTATGGTATAAGAAAAGAACATTTCAGAAATAACATAAATTATACTAATGCTACTTGGTAGCAAAGTCACTGTATTGAGGAGACTGAAGATGAAGAGAGGCTCCCAAAGAAGAACAGAGATAACACATAACCCTGATGAAAACAAAAAGAGGCATAAATGTTTGTTTTTTTAAGTATAACAAAAATTCCTGTAAAATTTGTGTACCTGAGTTTATTTTTCTGATTACATGCAAATATCTAATTATGCCACATCTTTAGTTTATGTCTTTGTTTTTCTTCTCCAATAGGAGCACTCTATATAATTTTTCATAAAATTATAAAATTTTGAGCCTCACGGACCACAAACCTTCATTTGATAGCAAAGGATGAATTCAAGGATTTTATGGCTTTTTTCTTGAGGGAAATTTTCAGTTTGCATTATAGAGGGTAACTAAAACACCAACAGAAAAGCCACAGGTCTTTTTGACTTGAATAATTTAGAATGTCACTTCGGGACAAACACAACTGCCAGAATATAAAGGAGAAATCAGAGAGAGAAGAAAAAAATTAAACAAGAGGGAGCCCTTAATTCCAAATGTAAATGCAGGCTGAATTTCTGATTGAACAATAGATCATGCATTTACACAGCTGTCTCAAAGCAATTCAGCTAAGGCAAAAATAACTGAAATGAGTTTTGAGTGATTGCACACTATCAGCCAGAATTTGTGGTTTGAATTCAAATCATTGGTTAATGAGAAGTAATCAAAACTCCTCAATGTTTTAAATATAGAGGAGTCTTGAAGGAAAAAAAATCATAATATTCAGGATTCAATACTGAGTCAGTAATCACACAAAGAAACAGGGAAATGCAACCCATACTAAAGAAAAAAAAAAAAAACGAGATGAAGTCTTAATAGAAATAATAAGTTATAAATTTAAAATTCTAGAACTAAAAAGCATATAAATCAGTAAAAAAAAAACAAACAAACTGATCAAAAAATGGTCAAAAGACCTAAATAAACACTTCTTCAAAGAAGATATATGGATGACCCACAAGCACAAGAAAATGTTCAACATCACTAATAAGAGAAATGCCAATCAAAAATACAATGAGGTAGCAGCTCAGAATGGCTTATATCAAAAAGACTAGAGACAAAAAACATTGGCGAAATGGATATGGAGAAAAAGGAATACTCATTCACTGTTGGTGGGAATATTAAATGGTACAACTTCTACAGAAAAAGACTTAAATTAGAAATGCCCCATGATCCAGAAATACTACTTTTAGGTATTTATCCAAAGATTAATATGAAAAGACCTATGTACTTCTCTGTTCACAGAAGATTAGTCACAAAAGGCAAGTCATGGAACCAACTAAACACCCAATGACAGACAACTGGCTAAAGAAATTGTGAAATCCATACTGAATGGAGTACTCCTCTGCTATTAACAAATGTGAAGTCAAGCGTTTTGCAACAATATGGATGGAATTGAGGTGATTACATTATGTGGAATATGTCAAAAAGTGAAAGACATGCTTTCACTTATTTGTGGAATATGAATAGTCAAAGGAAACAAGCTGGCTGAATACAGCAGATATAACACTGAGATTCTGAAAAGCATGGTGATTACTAGAAAGGAAGGGTGTGGCAGAGAGAGGTGGGGATACAGGGTTTATGTCAGTGTAGTGGCACAGATCTTTGGTGGTGGGTGGATGAAGCATGTGCACATGTTGATGTATGAAGCTCTATTCTTGAAATTATATATAGTTATGCATCGTTTCACTCAGAGGTACAAATCACATGAGAATAAATCAATATATACAATAAAATGAGTGACTTCAAAACATGATGAGGAGGGAAGTTTTATACAAAGCAGTACACACTGTATGGTTACAATCATATGATGGAAATCAGGTAAAACTATTGTATGGTGAAGGAAAAGAACACTGGTCATCCCCAAAGGGGAAATTTGGAATAGAGAGCAAAAAGGGTATGTGAATACTTTGTGGGGAGATGGTGACATAAATCATGGGGTTTGGTATATGCATCTGATTGTTACATACAAACTCACAAAAATACATAAAAACTCAAGATTGTTACATACAGTGTTCACACATTAAATGTCACGTAAATCTTATTACTTCACAGGAAAGAGAAATATAAATAAATACAGAAAAATCTAGTGAGTCACATGCACGATGAAATACAGACAAAATACTGATTTTATCTCAAATACAACTTATTGGAAATGTACTGAAACAATAAGATGAACTGAAGGTTGGGTAAGTGGACATATAGCTGACAAAACAAAATTAGCATTGTGTCAATGACAGCAGAAAAACGGAGAGAGGACACAGTTCACTATAACATCATTCAATGTTTCTGAACTGTTGAAAAATACTTAAACAAAACATTGGCGGGAAATGTTGATAACAGGAGAAGAGGTTGGAAAATCCACATGCTAGAAATGGGCAAGCAAAGATTTTTTTTTTTTTTTAGTATACAGTATTAACGGAACTATTGGATTCTTCTGGTCAATATATCTGTCATTCTGGAAGGACATATATGTAGTTGATAAAAATGAATCCAGTTATGTCAGTTTGATATGAGATAATTACACCCTCAAAGTTATCTGTCCTAGTTCAGATATTTATGCGAAACAAGCAGCCTTCTGAGAATTACACTCTAGCTCCCACAAGAGATTTTTAAGAAGATAGGATATACTGACCAATAGCAGCCACTTGGCGATTTAATTTTTTACTGTTAATTATTTAATGGGAGCATTATAGTTTCTATAATAGACCCTTGAGTTTGGTTAGACAGCATGTTGTACATTAAAACTAACCCCTTTCAGTGTACCAAAAATAACAAGACTTCTCAACAGGGAAAAATGACTTTAAAGATCTAAAAAAATAATTCATTGTCAATACAGATTTCTAGGACATATACCCAGAAAACCTCACGGCATCATGGTATCTGTTACCCAGGATTTTCCCATTCACTGCTGTGACACTAATGTATCTCATGACCCTTTCAAAGGCAGCTGCCTCCCCAAAATCATTGAACAGGTAGGAAAAACAGAAGGCTTACCTTGCTTTCTGAATAAATCCTCTCTCTTTAGTACACCAAAGTACAAATACAGCAAAGACAAACAGATCAGATGCTTAAGAAGTGCATACTTAATTACCTTTGTGTCATCGTTATTATCCTCTCGACAAGTCTGAGATGCTGTTTCATGTTCTTGCAACACTGGCTTGTTCATAAATTCACTAATTTCTTTGGGCTTTAGCTGCGGATCACCTAAGGAAAAGAAAATTAGTAAATGGAAATCGTCTCAGGCTCAAGTCAGAAACTTAGTAAATGATTATTGCCTGGGAATACACTATACAGTCCAGTCGAATTATCAGTGAAAATGATTTCCTTTGCCCTTTAGAAATGCCTCTGGCATTTTTCACTCACTCTTCGTCTGTTATGAAAGCCACCAAGATCCCACAGCAAGCCACTACGTAATAAACATGAACACGGCCCCCAGTTGAGAGGCCTGCCTGAGCATGTGACACACTGTTCCCATGGAAAGTTCCTCAAGGCTTTCTGGTGAAGGTCGGGTCCTCAATACAGATCAGTCTTCACTTACTGCTACCTAAAGTCTTTTCCCTTAAAGCATGCCAATCTGTTACAATTAAACCGAATTCGAGGCATCTGTTACTCTAATAATACTTTTCTAAAAAAGTAAGTTTTCTTCAAAGATTTATTTAATTTATGTATGCATACAAATACTGGGGTCCTGGCCAGAAGTGCTGGAGGTGAGAAGATTCACCAGAGACAGAGTGGGAAGCAGAACAAATGAATCTACTGAAATACACTGCTGAGGGGAGCAGTGGGTAACATGGAGGCATCTGCTGTGCCATGTGAGCTAGCTCCCTGGCTGGGGATCGAACTCATGCTGCAGTGGCTGGATAGCCTGAGAGCACTGAGACTTAAACACCTGCCCACCATAGAGGCCCAGATTTGCCTGAGGTCTCTTAAGGAGTAAATGTATTCAGAAGCACCTTGGCAGCAAGGATCAGCCCACACTATTCAGACGCCCCACCTATGCACTGAGATCTGGCCTGAAGTTTCTATGAATTAATTCAAATCTAATTCATTTCAGTCACTGATCCAGAGTCCAGTTACCTTTCGCACAACATCACCAACTGTTTTAAATGCTGTCGTGGGAATTGTAACAGTAAGCCAGGCAATCGCTCCAACAGAAATAGGAGAAACACTAAAAAGATTTCAGCAGAAAAGTTGGTCTTCATCCTTGCACTGATTCACTTGGTTTGAGCAGACAATGTCATTAACAGATCCCTGGAATTATAAAGTGGGAGCCACTCAGGGACTCGACACTGGACTTCAAACATAATCAAATACTCACTTTCCAGCTGCTGAATGGCTTGTGCCGAATGAAGTGCCTGTTTCCTCTGATCTTGGAGAAGCTTTGTATTTTCATTTTTCAGCTCATCACAGATAGAGCGTAGTTCTCGTTCAGTCTCTTGGAGATTCAAAATGTGAGAGGCTTTTTCTTCCACTTCTTCCCTGTGTCTCTGCTGCAAAGCAGTGTACTGGTACTGTATTTCGGCATGGGCTTGCCCTGCTCGTTCGAGCTGTTCTACTAAATGTTCCTTTTCTTCCTGCAGGTTACGCAGGGATAATTCTTTCTGCGCCACTTCAAGTTGTATCTTTTCATTGAGAACTTTAGTCTCTTGTCTTTCTGTTTCCACCATGCTGACGAACGTAGTGTGCTCACCTTCCATCTTCATTAACTGCTGAGACAGACTCTAAAGGGAAAAAAAAGTCACATGAATCATAAATCTTCTCATTTCAATAAAGCATAGCAGCATACCTCACCGAAGCGAAGCATGGGGTTAGACGCTAGACCAAGCCTCTAATTGCATAAGTCCCTCTGATTTCACTTCTTGATACCTTTGACAGTGAATTCATGTATATTTATTTGTGGCATTATCGTCTCGTTTATTGCTTCACTGAAGTACAAGTTCAATAAGGGAAGGAACTGTTATTATGTGCGGTCTTCTTTATTATCATTGTTCTCCAGCACCTAGCACAGTATAGGGCATATTGATTACCTGACACTCATTCAGTACCAAATAAATGAGCGAATGAATGAATGAATTCACTCTTTACTGTCAAAGAATTTGGAGATTGATGTTTTCATTGAAAACAGTAAATGGGCATCAACCATTGATGGGAGAGCTGAACTTAACCAGGTAATATTACTTATCTATGAAGTACCTGACTGGGATTTGAACCCGAGTGACTGATAGGGAGGAGCCCCGGGATCTGAAAGTGGGCTTTGTTAGGATGGGAGACTTCCTATGCAAGACACACAGTCCTTCTCAAGAGGAGTTAAACATTAACAATGAGGAGACAGGGGCCTCCCTGGTGGCGCAGTGGGTTAAGCAACGCACTGTGAAGCAAACCGCAGCCACTACAGCACGAGTTCGATCCCTGCTGCCGGCCAGGGAGGGGACCCACATGGCACGGCAGACCTCTCCTGCTGTGCCCGCTGTTCCCCTCAGCAGTGTACTTCCGTTGATCTGCCTGTTCTGCTCCCTGCTTTCTGTGGTGAATCCTCTCACCCCGTCCCCACACCTCTGGCCTGTACCCCAGTGCTTGTATGCATAAATAAATAAATCTTTAAAAAAAAAAAAAAAACAATGAGGAGACAACTTTCCCCAGCAGCGCAGAGCACCCAAATGAAGAGGCAGACAATGTGAATGGGAGTAGGATTTGGCTACTTGAACATAACGGCTGGGGGAACAAGGACACCTAAGGGTGTCGGATCACCAAGAGGTCAGATAGAGGTTCACACAGACAAAGGAAGGAGAGCGCCCAGGAAATATTAACACATCAGAAGAACAAAGTGAAAGGGTCAAGGGACCTCCACGAGAGTGAAGGTCAGGACAATCTCAGAAAGCACTGGCAGGTGAACTATGGGCAGGAAAGAGATTCTTGATTTTAAGATTTTTAGAGTATCCCTATCCTTGATTACCCTTAGAGTCGAGGAAGATTGCAGTGGGATCACATCAGTCCAATGAGAACCAGCCAAGAGGGAACAGTATTTAAAGTAACAGAAGCATTCAAGAGGGGCCCCCCTGGTGGCGCAGTGGGTTAAGCAACGCACTATGAAGCAAACTGCAGCCACTGCAGCACAGGTTCGATCCCTGCCGCCGGCCAGGGAGGGGACCCACATGGCATTGCAGACCTCTCCTGCCTCGCCCGCTGCTGCCCTCGCCCGCTGCTGCCCTCGCCCGCTGCTGCCCTCGCCCGCTGCTGCCCTCAGCAGTGTGTTTCAATCAATCTGCCTGTTCTGCTCCCCACTCTTGTCTGGTGAATCCTCTCACCTCCCGCGATTCTGGCCTGTACCCCCAGCCCTTGCATGCATAAATAAATAAATCTTAAAAAAAAAAAAAGAAGCATTCAAGACAGAGAAGCGATAAACTGATAGAGGCAGTACCTGGTTTTTCTGCTCAGCCGCATTCAGCTCTTGTTGCAGCAGATCAATGACTTGAGCACGGCCCAGCAAGGCTTCTTCGTGCTCCTCAAGTTTTTGTTGAAGGAAAATCATTTTCTGAGAAGAAAACATTTTAGATATAATATGTTAACTAGCAAACACCATTACCTGCTTATCTTTTAAAATGCCATGTAGCTGTGTGTACTTACGATTTCCAAGATTTTGGGATTGAGTATAACAAATTAAAAAGTGGGACACCAGCATGTCATGCTCCCCATCCACCAGCAACATAAAAAAATCTCCAAAAGTGTCTTTTCCAGAATGCTGACAACTACCCTGACACACAAGCAAGTCTGTGAACCTTTTTAACAGCTAGAGAAAGTGGCACATATCCACCTTTTAAAATTATATACTTCTTGTCTTCTACTTAAATAACATAGGTACATATATAGATCTCACTCACCAGAGAACGTTCTCTATTGGAAAAAAACATTTTCCTCTAGTTCCATGCATAAGACATGCACTTGATAAACATTTGTGGCATAAAGAAATCAACGGTACATGTACACATTAATATTCTTTCAAAAGTATACTGAGTCTGAAACTGTAGTAGGGTTTTCTGAAGATCTCTTTAAAAATGGGAAGACGTTTTCCCTCAGAAACAGTTAGATGGGGACCAGCCATGAACGACCACAGGAGTGCCACAGGCGACCACACTACACACTGAATAAAAACAAATACCTTTGAGTTGATAGGTGATACACTCAAAAGCAATGAAGACAATCTGCAAAGTGTACTCCCTGAATTTTTTCTGATTTCATGAAAAACTTGATGACTTCAAAAATCACTACTCTTCACCTTTCATCTTTTGAAAGTTTAGAAATAACTTCATTGATTTTGAGCTTGGATCAGGTTCTTATCGCACAAAGGTTACAATGAGCAAAGAGACGACTAACCATTTTCTGACTACTACATTCATGTGCCCAGTAAATTCAGCTTTGGAGTACCAACACCTTGGTTAGAAGCAAGGTAAGGATAAGAAATAATGATTAATATGCAACAGAAGACAAGGACACCAAAAAGAATCCACCTAGCAATGCACTAAGACCAAGTGGAGAGCAGTGGGAAGGGTAGAAAAGTGCTATGATCACACTTAAATGTTCTCCAAAATGAGTCATTCTACTAAGTTTTAGCAACACACCTGTCGCATCTCTGTTTCCACATCTGTCTGGGTTACTAACTTTAGAAGCTCATCTTCATGAAGACGAACCTGTGTTTCAAAGCGGGCATCTTTTTCTCGGACCACCTGCTGCATGGAGCTCAACTGAAGACACACCAGAGAAACTATACAAGTTACACTCTCCGAATATGGCATATCGCACAAAGAAAAGTCATAGACTATTCTGCAAACTATGCACTGGGAATTGATAGACAGTAGGTTTTTTAAATTAATTTTTGAATGTCAAGGAAGAAAAAGTTGGAAGAATGTTAGGGTTGACAATAACTTCCAATGTAAGAGAAACCCAATTATCAAATTCAAAACTTAGTCTCAATGTACATTTTTATTAAAAATCTTATTGGCATAGTTACTAGAAATGTTTAAATATACAGAGGCATACATGCTTTAAGAAAGTTCTACAGAGATTAGATTATTAAACATATAAAGGCAAATTAGACCTACTTAGCCCTAAACACTTCTTTCACTATCACACTCAGTTCTCAAAACTTTAAATTTTTATGGCCAAAATATAACTTCAAGGTAATGAATTTGACATACAAAATTCTCCCCAACTAGAAATATAAATCTTTCTTTCTAGTCTTCTTTTCAAAGAATACCTCTACCAAAGAAAGTAGTATATTTCCAAACCCTCACCACCTCCCCAGATGGCTAAATTCACCTGTATAACTTGAAGGCTTCTAGTTCACCTTGATCTATAACTCACTCTTAGGAAAATGAAATGGAAATACCAAATGACTGTGAGCTGCTCAAATCCAGCATTTTCTTTTCAGGTGTTATGTGTGTGTACCTGCTTATTCATTTCCTTAAGATCTGGGGCTGAGCATGCAACCAGCCATGAATTTGTCCATTTTGCACTGATTCTTCAGCTATTGCTGATTTCTCAGTTTGTGATACCTTGAATTAACCTTGGCTCTCCTTCTCAAGAGGAGAAAAATATTTTCATAATTGTTGTTATTGTGTTCTGTACTTATTGAATTCTGTATTGAATTTATTGTAACTGTATTGAATTCTGATACCTCTATAACATGGAATCCTGTGTTTTCAAGTAGACACTAGAGTCTTTCATATTAACCATAACCATCTATACATTCTTTCCCATAAGTGTACAGCATGATTTTTTCTCTGAGACTTTGCTCACACTCTTCTCAGAAATGGAATACCTTCCCTTCCCTTGTCCATATTATCCAGCAGTCTAAGTTTCACCTAAATCCTAACTTTTCCATGTAACCTTCTTTGATACACTCTCACAATAACCTCTTTTAACTGTCAAAAGTATTCTAATTTGTGTTGTTGCTTGCTATGTTCTTATTCTCAATTACTTGCTAGATTTCTTAAATTTATTGTTACATTTGGATTTCTGTATATTAAGCCATTCGTTGGTAAAATCAGTTTCTCTTTCTCCACTCCATCTTCTATAGAAAATGTATATATAAAAGAGGACACAAATAAAGCTGGTAAAAGTAAGGATTTCAGCATGTACAATTCTAACTGTATACACAGCAATAGGCTACCTATAAAGAGAAGGTACCACTAACACTAATATATACCCAATGGAAGAAATTAACTACTAAGCACAGGCACTTCAGGAGAAAAAAAATTTTATGTATTAAAAGCATTCCTAAAGGAAATATATGGAGGTGGGTGGTCAAAACTGGGAATTTAAAAAAACAGAATTGAAAAAGCCATTGTAATTACTCTGGTCCTGGTAGCAGAAATAAATATAAAGGAAAAAGTCACAAACTGGCGCATTTAAAATTGAATCACATAATCTATACTGCTTTCTTATTATATACTAAGTAATCTTCTATTAAAATTAAATGAATGTTGATGGTTAAAAAAAACATAGAGCAGGGGGCACACAGTCTGATCTACATAGTTTTTTTTGAGGTAGCACTGGCTTAAAACACTGTCTATATGATCTAAGGGAACAGGCTCACAACTCCTCAAATATAGGACACCGCACCATGCCTGCCATCAGAGCACGCGTATTCCTTTACATTCTCTCCACCCTTTGCTCTCATCCTTACTCTCTTGTCATGCTATTCAAGTCAAATTTCTGGGCCTTTAAAACTAAGGAAAAATCATCAATTAAGCTAATACAAATTCATAAAAGTAAATAACTTCAAATTTCTTTTACTACCACCCCTCCTAATCTCTACTTATACTTCTGTCTACTATAGTAAAGTTTTAAAAGTGACTCTCGGAATGGACTGGTCATGTAATAACCCAATATACTATTGTGATTATACTATTATGATTATACCGTTATACTATTGTGATTCTTTATCCTAATGGTTATGAGTATCCCATCCTACCTGAGCAGCTTGCTCAGCCTGTGTCTGACTAAGCTGGGCATGCAAGATACTGATGATTTCCTCCTTCTCTTGGAGTTGTTGTTTCATCATTGCAAATTCTTCTGTGTTGACAGAAATGTTATCAGCCTGAAAACAGAAGAAGAAAAGTATTTAAGCAAAAGAATTAGCACTAACCTCTCTGATCTCTTTTTTTCATTTGCCCTAAATACCTACTGATATCATTTTCTAATTTTTACCTAACACAAGGGAATTGCAGATACTGTGATTTTTAAAAAGTAATTATCCAAATTATTTGTCAGAACAAGATAAATGCTATAGCAGCACTTCAGCTTCTCTGAATCTTTACACAGAATGAGACAGTGTAACACATAGTAAAACCTAAAGTCCATGCACAATATTTATAACAAAATTAGGAAGGTAAAACCCATGAACCACAAAATATAAACAAAGAGGAGCCAAAAAACCAGAAGACACAATACCTGCATGGCATTAGATACACTATGTAAGAGGAAGAAGGTAACAATAAAGTAATTTCCAGTGATCTTCAGAAAAAGAAAATCCTCATATGGACAATAAATTCTTTTTTTTTTTTTTACCATAATTGACCTTTTATTTAAAAAAATTACAGGAAGTGATTTCCAGCACATCTTATTTTATAAAAGTACTGCCTGTATCAAACATTTTATCTCTATTAATTCCATTGAAGAGCTGCCTTTTTTTTTTTTAAGTACTAATTCCAATTGATGGGATATGTGCCCTTGGAATAGAAAGTTTCATTATAATAAATTCTTTTTTTATTAGATTTATTTAATTGTATTTGACATCATTTGTAGTCCCCAGGGAGTTCCCACCACCATTTCACCAGTGCACCATCACCTCAGTCCCTTGTGCTCTTTATGCCCTCATCTCCATCTTTTTCCTCCCCTCCCCACTCCACCTTGATCCCTGTGGTTTATCTTTGATCTTTTGATCTTGTTGAGTTTGTTTGTTTGTTTTTGGTTGTAATTGGACAATAAATTCTTATTGGAAAGCATAGTTGGTCAATCTTAGAACAGCAGTTAAAACTGGCAGAACTTTCCCATTTTCTAATATCGTGTAAGTAAAAGGGGTCCACAGGAAGGAGTACTAAAAGGTAGGTCCTCTGAACCCTCAAAGTTGTCTTATCAAATATAGACTGTCACAAAAAAAGATACTTCTAGGAGTAAAAACAAAAATTAAGAGAATAGGGATAATAAATAGAAGAAAAAGAAGGTCTAAGTATGTACAATCAACTAATTACATATGGCCATACAGGACTTAAAATATGCCCAATGTGCATTTCATTATTAATGTTATTTTAAATTAATTATAAATTATTTTCCACTGGTACAACTACATTCCACTTTATGAGTCATTTCCAATTTTGGGTTATTACAAGTAAAGCTGCTATGACCATTTGCACACAAGTCTTTATATGGGTATACACTTTCACTTCTTATACAAGTAGGTTTGAAGTTGGTACACTTTGCAAAGTCAAGTTAATTCTTGTAAAATCAAACAATTCTTCAATGCAGATACAAAGATTAAAGGAAAATGATGTTTCAACACAAGATTAGCTACTGAAACACTTTTAAGTATGTTTGGAATAACTTGAGCATATTAGAAAGTTTTGTGAAATATAAACAGAGACAAGGTATATTCAATGAAAATTTAGTATCCAAACTGAGATACTGTGTAAAGTACCAAACTTCAGCTTAGTGCAAAAAAAAAACAAGCCAAAAACCACAAAAATCATTTTACACTAATCTTGAAGATATATTCTTAATATATTAGACAAAATGAAATATACTATTAAAGATAACCTATCTTAACTGCTAAAAATTTTTAAAGTATACATGTAGCTCATAGCTTATTACCGTTGAACAATATTTAGGCAAACCAAGGTGAAGGGCAGGAGGAGAAAGCCAGAAATCACAGAAATTCAGCTGTCATCTCTTTAGACACAATAAGAAAAAAAAAAACAGAATAGAGGCGTGTTAAGTAAAAAATGTTATCTGGAACCTAAGTCTCTTTCTAAAAGTTTAGGAAAATTAATTTCACACAAAAATAAGTAACATAAAAAGATCAAGGTCAAATCCCATATAAAGTTATTATTTTGAAAAACATGTTAATGATCAGAACAATAAATTTACAGGTGTTAGAAGCATACCAGAGGCATGCCCATAAATCAAACGAAGATTGTGATCTATTTCAAAAAGTGTTTAAAAATTAAGAAATTATACAAGACACAAAAGAACATAAATCAAGAAAACTTAGAAATGAGGAACTCAAGAATTTGAGATAAAAGAAAAAAAATCACTTCAAAAATGACAAAATAAGAATGAATACAAAAGCAAATAAATCCAACATACAATGCCTTAATGGAATTAAGGGGGAGAAAAGTTCTTTTTTTAATAGAAGAGACAAAAAAAATTGCAAGACGGTGACATATTGAAGATAATCAAAGGTGGAAATAAGGGTAACATAAGTCCTTCAAGAAAACAAACTGAATATTACAAACTACAGAATTCCAAAAAACTCTTCTGAAACAAAAATATGTAAAACCACATTTAGAAGAGCACAGTGGGTGCCTATAAATAAGAGAATAACAACCACCAATGCATAGTTTAGTAATTACTAGATTTAAGAAGGAAGGGAAGAAAACTGATAGAAACAGTAAATATTCACAAGGTATCTAGAAAAAACACATTTGTCATACAATAATCCACTGGGCTTTAGTGATCACTAAGTTACTGACTAGGAAGTGACCTATGCCCCTACCGGTGTCGTTTGTTCTGCCCGTGCCTGAGTAAGCTGGGCTTGCAAACTGCTAATGAAGTCATCCTTCTCTTTGAGTTTATATTTTATCTTTTCCAATTCCGTTTTTTCATCTGGAGAATTTTTCTCATTCTGAAAATGGAGGAAATACAGGCATTTATTTAAAAGGATAAAAATGAATATATATTTACTCTTTTGCTCTACTTTGTCCTACAGAATCATCTGATTAAAGTTTTATAAAATGGATGGGAGTAAGAAATAAAACCTGATCTAACAACAAGGAAGGAATATTAGAGTTTTCTCATTTCAGAATGACCAAGCACACGCTCCCACAGATAACAGCTATAAATTTTGTTATCTGAAAATGATGGAGAAGAAGAGAGATTTCCTGAATTATGTCCTCTGGTTCTTCAATGCAGTAAGAATAGGAGCTTCCTGTAATTTTAGTCCTTCATAGTACTGACTGGTTTTACCCTCAATCTAAAAATAATAAAAAAGGGGGACTTGGTACTATTTTTATTTCTTCTAATAGCAACTTTCCTCCCATATCTTCCTGTGTTTTGCCCAAAAGCTCCTACTGAGACTAAACCTGATTCTGTCTCGCCATTGAAGTCACTATCTCATGCCCCAACTTAACCTAGTTTGCTTACTGGAACTATACAGAGTAATTTACACATTGTTCAACATTATAGTCAGTTAAGCATCTGGGGATTGCTATCATTCCTTCAACTGTTTTCCGCATGATACCTAATTCTGTACTAATTCTGTAATGGATATACAGTAGTTAAATGGCTGCTATGACTGACTGCTGGAACTTAGAAATTATTTATTCAAGTCTTATTTAACGGAGGAAGGAAATGAAGCTGTAAGATACTACTTAAGATCTCAAAACTTAAAAAAAACTGAGTACAAAACAAACAGACTAAAAATCTAAGATAGCAGAGGGTAAGTCAGAAGAAACAAAACACCTGGGAGAGGCAGGTAGGTGTTACTACCACAGCCAGGGCAAGAAAGAATTATCAGGAAAAAACAAAAAGTGAAAAGAAAATCAAGATAATGAAATTACCTGAAAAAAATTAGAAAAGCTTCTAAAATAAGGTTAGGGAATTTAAATAAGGCTACCAATTCAGGAAAAATGTTTTCTTAGCATTAGAAAAGACTAACCAGGATACCAGGGAGCTAACTACTAATTCCAAGAGTTGTACCTAGACAAACATAATTTCTTAAGAGCTAAAAATACTGAGAATAAGAGTAATAGTGGGTCAAAGGTTAAAACTAAGAAAATAGAAGATTTCTTATGCAGAGTGAAGTCTGGCCAATACAGTGTGCATTTGCACTATGCTGGCCTCTAGATATTCTGCACCAAACACAAATTTCTTGTTCTTCAGTTTAGCCACAGAGGAAAAATAATAAAAAGCAAGTATTGGGATAAGCCTGTATTCCTCAAAAGGCACTGCTTTCCTTACTCTTTCCTCTAACCCCAACCTTAGTATGTTTTGTTGGTGGTGATCACACACTCATATGCCTAGAGAGCACCCCTTATTATAGAGAGCCCAAGGCAATCCAACTAATTCAGACTGAAATGCACAAAACTTTAATCTACTACTTGTGACCACTGAGGACATAAAATATTCTGAATCAAATCATTGAATTAAAGAATTTCAAAACTGTAGAGACCATATAGTTAATCCTTTGATGGGTGAAATATCTCCAAATGGATGTGAGAGGTATATCTCTTATCTAAATACTTCACCTCAGTACCTATTTTATCTGTCAACATTTTTAATTTTCTGACAGTCTAGGCCATTTCACTTCCAAGTTTTCCGTTCATCTTTTATTCTCTTTGATTGTGACTCATCAGCCCAGCTAGACTGCAAACTCACTAAGGCCAGCATTTAGTGCTGTGCTACTGTAGCATTGTAAATGTGATAGTGAAGATATGCTAAATTGGGAGGCTTTTCCTCCTCAGAAAACAACCAGCCACTACATACTTTCGGAAGTAGGTCCTCTGAATGAGTTGCTGTTAGCAGAACAGTATTTTGTGCCTTCAACTTTTCTATGTGTTTATTCAAAGAAGTTATCTTAGCTTTCTTGTGCAGTTTCAATATTTTGATTTTGTTATCAGCAGTTTTTCTTTCTTCCTGTTAGAAAATAATGATAGCAAATACGTAATTATTATATATCACTTATCTAGCATAGAATACGTTATTCTCAGTAGGTATCATCTTCTAGTATTAGGGAAATAAAAACCAGGCTGTCTTAAAATCTAGTTAGGAGAAAAATCTAAGTGAATGGTATGTCCATCAAATTTATCAAATGCTCAATGAGGAAGGAGAAACACCATGATACCTGTAGAAGTTCATCCTTTTCTTGAAGTTGAAGGTCCTTCTGTCTGATAACTTCTTTCAGCTGCAGCACCAACTGTTCTGCATAAGCCAGGCGCTCCAGATAATTGTCTTCTCTTTCAGTATTTTCCATGTCTAATTCTGGAGGTGCTTCCTAATATTTAGACAGAAAGTTGCCAAAGCACCAAAGAAAAGATATTAGTTTCCATATAGAAGTTCTTTCATTCTAACTTAATCTTATTTTCTGCCCATCTCATTATTTTTACTTAAAAAAGATTTTCAACTCTGATCTAGTACCATTATCATAATTTTTACAATTATTTTGTTAATATTAATCATTTTACAATGATTCCATTTATAATCTTATTATCTGAATTTTACCAAAGAGATAATAAGCAAAAGGTAGCAAAGACCACAGAGCTCAACATTTAAAATTAAGAAAGCAGGTGAGTAAAATTTCTCTTAACAACTAGGCAATACTTCTTGTCTTTTCAGAAAATTGAAGGACTTCTATTTTTTTCCCTTTACTTATATATATTTGACATCAGTTGTAATCCCCATAGAATTTCCACCACCATTTCACCTGTGCACCATCACCTCTGTCCCTTGTGCTCTTTCTGCCCTCATCCCAGTCCCTCTTCCTTCCCGCCCTGCCCCATAAAGTTCCACTGATTTGCCTTTTTGTTGTGTTGTGATTTTTTTTTTATTGTTATTGTCCTTTTCTTGATCCCTTACTTGGTTCCCTAGTATTCCTCCTAAAAGTGAAACCATCCGATATTTTTCTTTTTCCTTCTGACTTATTTCATGGAGCATGATCCTGAAGAACCTCTTTTGATGCCTTATGTGGTCCTCAGAAAATAGAATACAAACTAAAAGAGAAATTGTAGATGAATTTACAATAGTAGATATTATCAAATCCAAAAGGTGTGCAATGCCACCACTTGTCATTCAAACCTTCACTGTGGAACAGGAATATACATTCAAGAAGGAGTTAAAACAATCTAGCACTGAGATTTTCCAAATCTCACCTAAGATTTGATTCCCATCACTGTAACTCTTAGTCAAAACTTGCAAAAGAAGGATCACAGTCTTAGTATTTTTGATATTCTGGGGCATGACTATGGGTGTGTTAGCACTATCAGCGCTGAGTTCAATAGCCAGCCAGGGAACATACCCACATGTGGGACAGCAGATCGCTCCTGTCTTGGTCCTGCTCCCCTCAGCAGTGTATTTCAGTGGATCTGTCTGTTCTGCTCCCCACTGTCTCTGGTGAATCCTCTCACCCCCTGCATCTCTGGCCTATACCTCAGTTCTTCTATGTATAAATAAATAAATTTTTAAAAATTTGATTCTCTCCCTCTCTTCCACATAGCACAAGAAAGGGGCTTTACCCTTAAATTCCCTTCCTCAAAAGAACATGGACCACAGATCTTATGAATTTAGTTCAGAACTTATCTACTCTACTCACAGGGTCTAAAGAAGTCCTCCTATTCCAATCAGTGTAGTCTCCTGAAAATTCATGAAAAACAACATGTGCCAATCCTGACAATCGCCTCAAAATTCTGCAGGATAAGGAAGGACAGGAAACAGTAAAGCAGATAAACACATCTCCCATATTGGTACTGTATCAACTATAACTAAAACTGCAGTTGATATATACTGAACACACACTGTAGCAAGATGATGCCATAAAGGGCATTTGGGTATGTACAGTGCAGTCATACACTGTTCTTTCAGTGGCAACTACACAGTGATTTAAATCATCATCAGTAATATTTTTATATTACAAACATGTAATTGTTTAGTGAGAAATAATGTATCTTAGATTATCTTTAATGCCTTGCTTTTATCATAATTTCATTTACAAACATGAACTTCTAACTATTCTTTCCAAGCAGACTTATTCTCTTACTTTGTCAAATAAACCCCATGATTCAGCAATTTTTTTCTTTTTATTAACCCCATTCCTTTAGAAAACGCCCCTGAGTAGCCATGATTTCACACAAATGTAAATATAATCCACAATCTAGTCATATTTAATTTTACCTTTCTAAGAATTAATCTCACTTCTGAGGATTTATAGACTGGCAAGGAATGCTGATCTAAATGTATATTCATATATATGTATAATCACATACATATGGATATACGAACATGTATGTATATTCATATGTGTGTGAATGCATATGTATACAATATATAATGTGGGGGCTGTGTTATATTATTATAGCTTTGTAGTATAGTTTGAAGTCTGTAGGTGTGATTCCCCCTAGTCTTGCTTTTTTTGTAAAAATTGCTTTGGCTATTTAGGGTCTTCTGTTGTTCCATATGAACTTCAGTAGTGTTTGTTCTCTTTGAAGTCATTGATTGAAAGTTTGATAGGGATTGCACTGAATCTGTAAATTGCTTTGGGTAAGATGGCCATTTTACAATACTGAATTTTCTTATCCACAAGGGGAAAATAACTTGTGTCTTCTACTTCTCTTAACAATGTCTTATAGTTTTCTTTGCACAGGTCTTTTAATTCCTTTGTTAAGTTTATTCCTAGGTATTCAGTTCATTTTGATGTAATTGTAAATGGGATGATTTTCTTGTTTGTTTTTCTTTTTCTAGTTCACTGTTTGCATATGGGAAGGCAAGTGATTTTCGTGTATTCATTTTATAACATTCCATTGTGCTGAACTGATTTATTGTAAATGTTTTTCTTTGTGGAGTTTTTAGGGTTATCCATGTTTATTATTATGTTGTCTACAAATAATAGTTTTACTTTTTCTTTACCTATTTGGATTCTCTGTATTGGATTGCCTAATTGATGTAGTGAGGACTTCCAAAACTTGCTGAACAGTAATGGTGAAAGTGGACATTCTTATCTGGTACCAGATTTCGGAGAAACAGTTTTCAGGTTTGTGCTGTTGTTACTCTTTGCCTTTCTATTTTTAACAACAGCATAGTATAAATTTGTAAGTTAAAAAAAAAAGTTTCAGTTTTTCACCATTGAGAATGATGTTCGCTGACACATATATATGAGATGCTTTGATTCAAATTAATTTATCAATTAACCCACATAAAAATAGAAAAACCCAGAAATGAAGAAGAAACACAAGATACAATTGAATTTTTTTTAAATCACTGTGGAAATGAAGATAAAATAAACAGGAAAATTAATAATTACAAGAAATCATGCCGTAGGAAAAAAGAACATTGAAATGAAGGATAATTGTAATAATCAAAAAGAATAATAAACATGCAACTATGTCATGACAGTAATTTTACCCTTAGGCATTTATCTCAGAGAAATGAAAACTTAAGTTCACATAAAACCTGCATATGAATGTTGTCACTGCCCAGTACTGGAATCAGCAAGGATGTCCTTCAACAAGTAAATGATTAAACAAACTATGGTACATGCATACCACAAAATACTACACAGCTATAAAAATGAGCAAACTCTTATTCCGTCCCAACAATTTAGATGAATCTTCAGAAAATTATACTGAACAAAATAAGCCAATCCAAACATTACACACTGTATGTTGTTTTCAAAATGATGAAAATGTTTAAACAACGGACAAGATTAGTGGTTGTCAGTGCCTAAGGAAGGATTCAAGGTGGTAAGACAGTGATAGGTATACTAACACAACACAAGGAACCCTTGGGGTGTTGGAAGTGTTCAATGTCTTAATTGTAGTGGTGAATACAGGAACACACATAAGTGATAAAACTGTACTGAATTTAACACACACACAGAGGAACATGCAAATTAAATTGGGGAATTAGATAATGTCAATATTCTGCTTACAATTTTATACAATCATTTTGTAAAATGTTACTACTGAGGGACTCTGAACAAAGTGTACATGGATCTTTATGTATTATTTATTACCACTGCATGTGACTACATTTATCTCAATTTTTAAAAAAAGGAAAGGAAGCGAAGTAAATTCAATATGTGATCATAGGTTGAATCCTGGTACAGACATATAGAACTACCATGAAAAAAGTAGAGACTATTAACAGTAGATGCAAAAAAGCACCTTTAAAATTGTTCTCAATAACCACAATTGAGGGGTGGTTATATCAGTATTGTTATTCCTGGATTTTTATCATGTGGAATTAAAGTAAATGAGTATATGGGCACGCAAAAAAAGAGAGGGATAGGATCATTGGAAGTGTTACATAGAGGGGTGTTTCAGAAGACTGACAAAGTGTGGCCTGGTAGTTAGGTAATAAAGTTCACCTTATAGTTAACAGAACTCCATTATGATGGAACAGTGCTCTGTTGGGTGGTGGGTGGGGCGAGGGTTGAGGGTTATATTTTTGTACCAGAATTTTACTTTAAATGAAAAGGTTCATAAAAAACCAACAGCTACAATTGTTCTTAAGATACCATAGTTTCTGGACTTAACCCCTAGCTTTGTCAAGACCCCCTGACCTGTATAGATTAATATGTATCTTATTCACTGGCCGTTTCCCTAACTTTCAGTTCAGATTCCCCCAACCAAGCCCCATTCCTTCTAACAGTCCGGCTGTTTGGACTCAATTTCTCTAAATAACTTGGATCCTACTGCTACTGTTACTACCTTCAGGGTTAACAGAAAAATACTTAGATTTCAGACGTCGTGACAATGTTTCTCAACTACTTTTAATGTTTATAAAACATACACCCTTCAAACAAAAGTAAAACCGACACCCCTTCTATTACTCCATGATGCAGAGAGGGGAAAAGCGAGGGGGCCTTTAAGAGTCAAGCAGAGAGGAAAAAACTGTACCTAATAATTCTGCGATCTCCGCCCTCGCGACCTGGGGTGTGTTTGGGTCCCGCCTCCCCTCCCCGACGCTAAGTTTGTTTTGGGCTGAGCTCAGGGGCCCTGGCAGGTTCTCTCCGACTTCAGCCGCCGCGCACCGCGGTCGGCCGGGGCAGGCCTCTTAGAGAGCGGGGCCGGGCGGACAGGAACGACCCGGCGCCTCAGCCGGTGGCTCCTAGAGGAGAAATGTCCGGGGAGGCGGTAGACAGTGCCCCGTGCCCCAGGCAGCGCAGTGCGGCCGCGAAGTCCTTCGGCAGACCGGCTGGCGGGCGGGGCCCAGGACTAGGCCGAGGAGGGTCAGGGAGGCGGCGGAAGGCGGGATCCGGGCTGAGTCCTGAGAGGAGCGGCGGCACCGAGCGTGGCTGCTTCCACAACCCCGCGCCCGCTGGCGGGGGTGACTGTTAAAAGACTCAAGGAGGGGACCGAGTCGGGGGCGTCCCCTACTCACCTGGGAGAGGCTGCCGTCGGAGGCTTCAGCTGCCTCCCTCCCAAAAGTACGCCACGTCAGACGAGGAACCCCGCAAGCGACACTACCTCCGCCGCGCCCCGCGAGGGCACTCAACGACGAGCGCCAGGCACGGAGACGGCTTTGAGGCGGGGGCCAATCAGGGCCCGCTACAAGGCGTTACCTAGGAGACCAGGAACGCCTTCTTTGTAACCCGTCAACGATGGCGGAAGCCAATCCACGGCAGAAAAGGCTCAGCTTCCTTAAAGAAACAACCAATAGACTGTAAAGCGTGGAGGAGGAGCGGAGTCAGCCGCTGGAAGAGTTCCGGAAGAATATCAGAGGGGAGAGCCGGATATGGCGGGAGGGAGGGCGTTCTGGGAAAGGTCAGGTGTTTACTCAGGGAGGTGAGTCGGTCGATTTCTTCCAAATCCTCCTTCTGGTAGGCGTTGTGTCTGATCCAGGCCACGGATTGGGCTTTTGCCTAGATCCGGTACTGCGAGCTTCAGCTACCATCGTGATTGTTGTATGGGAATGTGGGTTTTGCTCTTAAATATTAAAGCCTGAAAGTCAATTGTCTAATAAACTTTTTACGTTTTATTGATGAAAAATTAAAACCAGATTAAAATGCCTAGTTCAGAGAAATACAGTGCACTTAGTGAAAAACTCGCACTTAAGAACCTAGCATCTAACTGAAAGAGGATCAGAGAGAGCGCCGAGGACATAAGTGAGACACAATTTCTAAGAAAGTACTCTTAGGAAATGGCCCTTGAAAACTGGGCCTGAACTTGACTCAGGTTCTGGAATGTGAGAAGTCCTGAAACAGGGTGATCTCCAGGAAAGGGGGAAGTTACAGAATCCTGGCCCCCCCACCCTAAGTGGGGAGGAGCTGAGCAGGGTATAATAAGATGCTGGAGAGGAGATAAAGGACATAAGGAAGGGAGGAAGAAGGAAGCAGAATGGAGAGCAGCAAGGAGACCTGGAGGAGGCATGTGGAGTAAAGGGACATGTGAAGAAACTGCACTTACTTCTTGGTCTTGGACTGGTTGGAACAGATGTGGGTGAGAGACCCGTGGGGAGGTGAACAATGGCAGCTTTCATCTTGATTTTGATTTTGCTCTTTTCCTCCCGGATTTGTCTGACTCTTTCTGACCCTTTTCTATGGGTCTCCACTGAAAGGTCCTTTAGACTTGTGGCAGGCTTTTGGGCCTTGCTTTGGGCCAATCCTATTTGGCTGGACTTTTACCCTCAAGGACATGGGTAACTTTGGATGCTTGACTTAGTAACTATATTCTTTGTCTTTTTTGTATTGTTCCCTAATTGTATTAAAGTTCCTTTCCATTAAAGGCCTTATATGTTTGTCTTGATGGCAGAACCCATTCAGAGAGAGCAGGTTTGGGGTGCCCCATCCCTGCCCTGTAACAGATTCAGTTAATCTTCACCGAAATCATACATGTTCTTCTTAAGCCCCTAAATAAGGGACGCCAGCTCCCTTGATTTAAGCACTCTCTTAAGGATATTTGTTTAATTTATTAAGGCTCACTGTGTGTTGGGCACTCAGCTAGTCAGCTACATACATCCTCATTCTAATGCTTACAGAAACATTTGATTTTCCAGCATCACCTCAATAAGGCCTTTGCTGGCTACACATCAAAAGTACAGTCCTCTGCAAGCACTACACTCCTTCTCTGCTTATTTGTTCCCTAAGCCTTCTGTATCTATCATATATTTTTATTTTCTTCCTCACTTAAGTATTAGTTCCAAAAAGGCAATAATTTTTGTCACATTATCTCCAGATCCAAGAAAAATATCCAGATTCCAAGATCCAGATTCCAGATCCAGTTTCCAAGAAAAAAAAAAAAATCCAGATTCCAAGAAAAAAATACAGTAGAGCACTCAGTATATTTTGAATCAATGAAGTATATGTTTATTCCCATTTTACATGTAGTACAACAAAATTTCAGAAGATTAGATTGAACAAAGTCACATAATAAGCAGAACCAGAATTTGATGTAGCTATTCAATGCCAAAGCTACAGCACCTCATCAATACATCATATTCTCATACCCCTAATTATATCCAACCAGCAAGTCACAGCAAAATCTAAATGCAGATCAATCCAACCACTGGTCTCCATTTTTACTGTAGGAGCACTGAATGCTGCAGGAGAAATTTTTACCTCAAGGCGAATAGTCACTAAAATACATATAGTTTCTAATTTTACTCCATTCTCTCAAATTTCTCACTGAAGTATTAATTTCAAAATAACAATCATTGTCTCCTATCTCTAGATCCAAGAAAAGAAATTTTTGGTGGTCTTAAGCTTCCTCTCCATTTTTCTCAACAGTTATTCAAATTTTTATATGTTCTTCAGGTACCAGCCCTGTACTCTCACATCCCTAGCAGATGTACTTAATTTTATCTCAGCAAAAACAGGAATTATCACCTGGGGACAGTATTGACAAACACTTTTTCTACATCCTTACCTACCTACTTCCACATTAAGCCTTATCATGGATTTTTTCCAATCTTAACAATGAAATCTTATCATGGCAGAAGAAATTAAAAAATCATTTGTCTAGTAGGTCTTGTGGCTTTACCTTCTATTTTGGGGTCACACAAATGATCATGTGGTGAGAATTACAATGAAGACGGGAATGAAGGAGTAAGAGTGGGTGAATAGGCTAAATAGCTAAAATGAGCTTTTATTCCAAAGGCACTAAAGAACAAGTAATAATTTACAATGCAGGTTTTTATCCCCAAAATAAATTTAATCTTTTTAGGTGATGCTGAACATTTTTTAAATTGAATTTTATTAAGGTAATGTTTTACAATATTGTATATGATTTAGGGGTATAGGTTTGTTCCTTTTTAGATGTATGTTATCACGCACTCATCCTACTTATAAAACTAAACATAAACTTTCTATACAGTCCATCAGCCATACTTCAGGGTATTTACCCAAATCAGTGAAAACATATCTATACAAAAAAATTGCACATGTTTATAGCAGCTTTATTTATAATTTCCAATACTTGGAATAACCAAGATGTTCTTCAGTGGGTGAATAGATAAACTCTAATACCTCCCCTATGGAGATATTGTTCAGTGGTTTTAAAAAAGAAAGAGTTATAAAGTCATAAAAAGACATAGAGGATCCAAACTTAAATGCATATTGCTAAGTCAAAGAAACCGATCTGAAAAGACTATATACGATATGACCCAACAACATGGCATTCTGGGAAAGGCAAAAGTATAGAGACAGTAGAAAGATCAGTAGTTGCCAGGGGTTGGGAGAAGACAGAGAATTAGTAGGAGGTTGGAACAGGAATTTTTTGAGGTAGTTAAACTATTCTGTATGGTACTGCAATAGTGGGACTTACTTATTCATTTATCAAAACCCCTAGAACTGTGTAACACAGAGTGAATCTCAAACTCTGGATTTTTGTTAGTGATGTATCAATATTGCTTTATCATTTGTAACAAAGGTACTACACAAAGGCATCTACTCAATTTTTCTGTAAATCTAAAACCTCAGCTAGAATTCACATAACCTGTTATAACTAGCTCTCCTCCCTTCTCCCCAAAGAAATTAAAACTGTACTCAAAAGAAAGGTCTCTCTCTCTCACCAAATTTGACTAAAAAACCGAAAAGGTCTCTCTCTCTCACCAAATTTGACTAAAAACCCCAAAGAAATTAAAACTGTACTCAAAAGAAAGGTCTCTCTCTCTCACCAAATTTGACTAAAAAAGAAAAGCTTGACAGACTATTACTGTAGAGAATATTTTGAACTTGTTTATTTATCTGCAGAAAAGTATTCTTTTCAGCCCAGACAGTTTTACAGGCAATGCTTTTGGGAGTTCCAAGGAGCAGATACTTCCTCTCCTGTATAATTCATATGGATGGTGTGCTTCCAGCTAATTTTTAGAAACAAGCATGAGTTTCTGAAGCCTTTTTAAAGTCTCTAATTATGATTATCTTTGTTATCACTACTTCTTTTTCTCCATACTTCATTCCAGATGAAACCACTCTTCACAAAAATAAAATTATTAGATGACAGGCTATTATCAAGGGAACTTCGCAGGGCCTTTGATGAAAGAGAGGGCAACACCAGGGTGGGCAATCAAAGGAATAATTTGGGTTGTCCCATAGTAGGATTACTAAAACTAATAGCCCAATTAAAGGCACAGAGCTGGGGTAACCTTTCACAGCCTGATATGAGCCTAGGCTTGAAATGTCTTCCACAGTCTCTTCAGGAGCTTCATTTTGAGGAAAGTGAGCAAGGGAATAAACACTGCTGAGTATCAGCTGCAGCTGTTTCAGGGTGAGGTGCCCAGCAGACTGTCTGACAGCTGAGACTGTTCCCTGATGATGTGCTGACCCTTCACATAGCTGATCTTTGTGAGCTATATTTAAAGATAGTCACCAGCTACTGGAGGGGAAGGGTGAGAAGAAAAGAAACACATGGGGGAGAAGTCTATGATGGAAGATCATGGGTATTTTGGTGGTGGGAGGTGGTGGTCTAACATACATCTGAAAAGGTATGAACCTATACCCTCAAATCACCTACAGTGTTGTAAACCACTGTTACCTCAGTAAAAATAATTTAAGAATTTTTTAATAAAAATAGTAATGGAAAAGTCATTAAATGAAATTCCACTAATCAGATTCCCTAGGAATGAAAATTTGTGAGATTTGAATTTTATATGAAAATGTGTGTATTTGCCTTGCAAAGCTCTGAGTCCTGGTTGGTTATATTTCTTTACATCAGCAAAAGTATCCCAGAAGTATCCAGGATGTCTACCAAATACCTCATACTCAAAACCTAAGAAAAGATCACTCTGTCCATGTTGTCCCAAATAGCAAGTTTAACTTTGATAGCTGAGTAGTATTTCATTGTGTACATATACATCTGCCTGATCCACTCATCTTATTTTTGGCACTTAGGGTCTTTCCTTAGCTTGGCTAGTGTAAATACTGCAATGAATACAGGAGTGCATATTTCCCTTCAAATTAGTGTTTTTGTGTTCCCAGTAATGGAACTGCTGGGTCATGTGGTAGATCCATTTTAAATCTTTTGAGAAACCCTCATACTGTTTTCCACAGGGGCTGAACCAGTCTGCATTCCCACAAACAGCGTTAGAGGGTTTCTTTTCTCCACATCCTCAACACTTGCTGAGCTTTTTTATATGGCATTCTTATAGGTATGCAGTGATCTCATTGTGGTTTTGATTTGCATTTCCTTAGTGATAATGAGCATTTTTTCAAGTGCCTGTTGAACAACTCTATATCTTGACAAATGTCTTTTAGCTCTTCTGCCCACTTTTTGCTTGGGTTCTTTGTTGTAGTTCTTTGTAGCTCCTTGATACAGTCCCTTCTTGGAAGTATGGCGTGTAAATACTTTATCCCATTCAATATCTTTTTTAGTGAGTTTGTTTTGTTGTTCAGAAGCTGTTAAGTTTGATGTAGTCCCAATTGTTTATATTCCTTTTTTTTCTTGCTGCTGGAGATAAATCTACAAAGACGTCTTCTTTCTTGTCAGGATCCTCTACATGTATCTCAGACTATTACTGGAAAATTTAATAAGCCTGGGTTAAATCCAACATGAAAAGGTATTTGCCTCTCTTCATATTTACCATATTAGGATTAAAAGAGAAATACTAAAAACATGAATTCACTGATAATTGTTAACATAAATTTTTATGAAATATTTTTCCCAATATAAAAGCTTTAAAGTAACGAGTGACTTTTTTTTGAAACTCAGTATCTAGCATTAGAAAGCTGAATTCTCATTATCTACTCTATTTAGTCTGCTATGATATGTTGTTTTGTTAGAAGTTCTTGAAGAAAATCCAACTGCATATAGTCAAGTAATTAGAAAATAGAGGAACATTTTAATAGCCTTTTCAGAAATTTGTGGATATTCCTTTCAGACCAAAACTCAGCGAGTAGTAGTTCTTAACCCTGGGTGAAAATTAGAATCATCTAAGAGGCTTTTGAAACGCATTGATCTGCCTTGGATCATTTCCATGACTGGCTATTGTAAATAGTGCTGCAATGAACATAAGAGTGCACACATATCTTCAAATTAGTATTTTTTCATTCTTTGGATATATGCCAACAAGTGGAATTACTGGATCATCTAATCTATATTTTGAGAAACCTCCATACTATTTCGCATAGGGGCTGGACTTTTGCATAACAGTTTTGTTATATGAATACAGTAAATGTAATACCATTGTTAGGAAAAAAAGCATTGTCATAAATTAAAAAATCGTAGGACTGCAGAAGGGTTGAGTGAAACTAGTCAATTTAGCTGATTCTTCATATTATCTTCAATTCATCAGAAACTTCAAATCCTTGTGTTTTTAGTTGCTGTTAGCTTGTGCTTAGAGTGGGGCCTGGAAAGCTTGAAGTTATTCTGTGTTCCCACTCTATCCCTCACTTTCAACCATTCATGTATGCTCTTGCCACAAGAGTGGAGGTGCCACTCCTATTGCTTATTGGGGTTGTTGGGAAATGAGTGTTCTATGGTGCTGGTAGTTTGTATCTTAAGCTATGTTTCTTTGTCCTGAGGTTGGGAATGAGGCTTTCTCAAAGTTTCTTAAGCCTGGGTGTAAGGGTTACCTTTTCTACCCCATAACAAACCAAGGTCTCTGTAGTCTGTCTTTTGGCAGAAACAGATCTCTAATCTGTACTGGTGTAGGGATTCTGAACCCAAAATGATTTCCTGATTGAGCTCAGCAATGCTCAACCTCTATGTCTTGGGATAGTGTTTCCTGTTCCCTCAGGGGCAGGTAGGTTTCTAGTTTTTCATTCTTTGCAGGCACTGGAATTTGGTCTGAGCCCAGAAGGTACTCTACACTGCTCTACTCCAGCAGCTTAAAGATTCTGAGAAAAAGGTTTGGGAAAACAAAAAAGGTTTGGGGTTTGGGCATGTGACCCAGTAGCAGCCTAATTACCTCATGCTTGCCTGTGTCACTAAGGGTGTCCTCAACATTCTTACCCTGCATTCAGCCTTGCTTGTATTTGCTGAGATCTGAATTACCTAGATATGTGAGGCTTCTAGAAATTCTAAACTAACATGGTACTCCACTTGACCTGTAAAAATTCCTTAAAATTTTAGTTTCTTTTTATCCAGTTACCTTTATCTCCAGTGCTCTGCTGAAGATGAAATAATTTAAGACTAAGTACCAACTCAATTTTCTTGGTTGTCTTAAAGATTCAACTATCTGACAGGCTCAAGAAAAAATAATTTTATATATTAAGTGGCACTTTTTTGTTAAGGTGGGAGCAACATTTTTACTTGGCTTTCTACATGCTAAGTGAAATCAGAACTCCCATCTGTTTATTCTTACAGATGAATTTTATAGTTACTTTCCAACTATGAAAATAAAAGAATTATAATTTTGACTAAAATTCTACTAAACTAAATTTTGAGAGAATAGGTAACTTTGGTCTTCCCATCCAGAAATATTGACATTCTACTCATTTATAGAGAAAAGTACACTCCAGGTACTTTTATGGAGTACATGATTTGTTAATTGTTTTTAACTTAAATTACATATTGCTGCAAATACAAGGAGAGGTTATTTCTGGTATTAAAACACAAAGATAAATATGACAATCAGAAATTATTAGGTTGGAACAACAAAAAAAAAATCATACAAGTACCTGGATTTTAAGAAAAACAAAAACTGTTGATTTTGTTAGGGAAAGTTGGTATAAAACTATGGTGGGGACAGACACTGTGCCCAAGGTGTTGTCTCTCTGGGAAAACTGTGTCAGCCTCAAATACAGTTTAGAAGATTAAAAAAATAAAAGATTATATTTAGCTTTGAGGTTCTTGGAAGACAAAAAGGGAAATAGAGGGCTTACAGCTCTCATAGTTTAATAGAAAGAATGTAACTTTACCTGTAGAAATTTTTCTTGCATTGAATCCTAGGATTCCAAAATGTAGTTTATTTTAGAAACAGCAAGACAGAAAAAATTGTTCAACCACTTTTGTAGAATATAGTGAAAGGTCCTTCAATTGACCTTTCTATTCCTCACCATAGGATGGAAAAACAGGAATATCAAATAATAACTGAAAAGTTGAAGTAATCCTGACAAGTTTTTCAGAACAATTGTTGAAAATATTTATTTTAGAAAACATGTTAAGTTGAAAAACAGCAGAAAAAAAACTATCACACTTCCTAGAATGCCATGCTGAATTTAATTTCACAATAAAATCCACACCAATTTGTATGCGAGGCCAGGGATGGAGTGTGGAAAAAAGTACTAAGATAGAGGTAGAATATAACTCTGCTTACTGCAAGTCTTGTTTAGAGAGGAAACTCTAGAAAACCAAGAGTTAAGATAGTTCTAGGCTACTAATTTATCAAAGGCAGAAGAAATATAATCTCATGAAATACAGGGCTTGTGTCATTTCTTAAGGTAACTCCCTAAGGAGGTTTGGTCCCACCAATAAACAAAGTTTCCAATTCTACATTAAGTTCATCTTTTGGGACAGCAATGTCATCTCCTGTTTCTTCCCCAAGTTTCTTCCACCAGGGCGCTTGTATATGCTTCAGGGTGGTGAGATGGGCCAGTTTGGCCTTAGCTGCCACAGGTCTAGATCTACTTAGGAATAGCTCAGGTTCTTGCCCTTCTGCCTCCTTCAAACTTGGTGCCTCTGCAGTAAACAGAAAACAAACAGTGGAGTGAAACAGTTTTGTACCAAAAAAGCAGGAACTTGGAAACCAGACAGCTGGAACTCTACTATAGCAGGCAAGTATGGGGTTTCAACTGTGAATCTATTATCACTGTAGCTGTAGATGGTGTGAGACAATCCAAACATTATAACTGTGGCTGGCAGCAACTGATTCCCCACCCCCACAATTATGTGTTTAAAAAAGTTGTAGACTTTTTTGGTTTACCCAGAGAACTGAAAATTTACAAATAGTAGGACCTCATCCTGCAGATGGGAAGCTGACTTATCTAATTAAACAAATAAAAATCACAAGCAATGGCATTAAATAGAAGATCCTGGTCCTTTTTGCTCCACAGATACTATACTTAAAGTGTTCAGTGGCTGGCTGAAACACTGGCTCTCATGGATGTGATCTCTCTCATTAAATGTACAAGTGGTTATGAAGGGTAGATGAGGTTTTTTAGTTTTTTTTTGTGAAAGCATTTCATTAAAAATTACAGAACAGCACTATAAATACTGTCATCATCTACTTCTAAAATATGATCAAGGGCCTCCCTGGTGGCACAAGGTGTTAAGCCTCAGCACTTTGAAGCTAACAGCAGCCACTATAGCACGAGTTCAATCCCTAGCCAGAGAGCTGACCCATATGGTCCAGCAGACCTCTCCTGTCTTACTCACTGCTTCTGTCAGCAGTGTATTTCAGTCAATCCACCTGTTTTGCTCCCAACTCTGTCTCTGGTGAACCCTCTCACACCCTCAACCCACCCCACACATCTGGCCTACACACCAGCTCTTGCAGTCATAAATAAAATACATCTTAAAAAAAATACGATCAAAACCTTTTGAAACTATGTAACAGAATTTGGATAGCAGGATTCAGCATCTTTAAAGTCAATAATTCTGATAAATAAGAGTGATAGCAATACTAGGGAAAACAGTCAAGAAGGTTGCTATGGGATCTGTACCCTTTGAAAATATTGTGTGCTGGTAATCTCTAGATGTAGAAATTTCTGAGCCCAGGAGACAGGCTAACATACCATTAAATGGAGGTTTCCCTTTTAAAGATTTTGGATATTACAAAAATTGTACATAGGTTGTTCCTTTCAAGAAACAAAAGTTGAATGAACACATACTCATTAACTGTTCAATATTGGTGCTGATCTGTGCCATTAGAGCTTCTCTATGCTGCTGGGCTCGCTCTTCTAGGGCTCTGCCCATAAAGTAGTGTTGCAGGTGTTCTTGAGCTTGGGCATGGAGCTCCTTGCTGGTCGTATCTGTTATCTGAGAGGCCTAGGAACAGAGGGAAGAAAAACAATCTGTCACAGGAATGGCATATAAATCAAAGCACATTTCACTCAAACACTTAGTTCCAGAATGCTTAGCTGTCTCTCATCAAACTGAATCTTATGATTGACACAGAACTTTTGTCCAAACATTAAAGAGCCTCTTAAAAGCAGTTTTAGGTTAAAATAAAATGGGAAAGTCTCTTCTTGATATGCTTCATACCTTACTTCCCAACACACTGGTATTCTTGGAGAAAAGATAATGAGAACTCATAATGAAAATTACAAACAACTTGGCAGAGACATAGGCCTGGAAGAGGCAGACATAACAAGGCCAACCTTTGCTCTGTACCTTACTTTCAGAATGTTTTCTATTACATTCATCCCAACCCTACTCCCTGTAATTTTATAAACCAAAGGACTGACCATAATCCTTTGGCTAGTTAGCTACTTCAAAGAGAATTTAACAAATTAGGCTGGACAACAATGAACTTTAAAGCTAATGAAGTTTCTGACACCACAGCTTTCTCAAATATTCCAGTTCCTGAAATGGATATAGCCCTATTCCAGCTAATACTATTTTCCCTTCATGGAATCTTAAGCAACTACACTAAACATACTGCAACAACAGTTGGGCTAAAAGCAGTATTTATTTTTTAAACTAGAGTATGCATTAGAATCACTCATAGGATATTATAAAAAAAAGAGAGTTAAAACTATAAAACTCTTAGAAAATAAGGGAAAACATTCTTAAATACGACACTTAAGGAAGAAGGAATAAAACAACAGACGAGTTGAACCTCACCAAAGCTGAAAATGCTGTACATAAAAGGACACTATCAAAAAGTATAAAGGACAGCTCACAGACTAGGAGAAAAGAGTGCAAATCATATCTCTCAAATAAGGGGTTAATATCCAAGACACAGAGAACTTGTAAAACTCAACAAAAACCAACCTGATTTTAAAAAAGTGAGCAAAGGACTCAAACAGACATTACTCCAGAGAAGATTCAGATGGTCAAAAAACACATGAAAAGATTGCAAAATCATTAAGTATAGGGAAAGGCAAACCCAAATCACAACAATATACTACTTCACATCCATTAGGATGAGTTAAGTATTGGCAAAGATGTGGTCAAACTGGAACACTTGTACATTGCTGGTAAGAATGTAAAGTGATTTTAGTGCAATGAAAATAGCATGGTATTTTCCCAGAAAACTAAAAATGGAGTTGCTATAATGATCCAGCAATTCTACTTCTGGTTGTATACTCAAAAGAATTTAAAGCAGGGATACAAATATATGCTTGTATATCATCTTCGTAGCAGCATTATTCACAATAGCCAAAAAGCAGATGCAACCTATGTTCATTGACAGATGAATATCTGTATCTAGATATATATATATACACACACACACACCATTTGGTTTATCACACACACACACAGAGGAATACTATCCAGACCTAAAAGTGGAATACAATTCTGACATATGAAGTGAATGAATGTTTAAGACATTCTGCCAAATGAAATGGGAGGATAAGCACTATGTGATTCCACTTGTGATGTAGAGAAATTTAACTTAGAGATACAGAAATGATGGTTGTCTTGAGCAGGGAGGAAAGAGAATAGGAAATTAGTGCTTAATGGTTTTTGGCTATGAACATTTATGTACAATGTAAGAGGATGAATGATAGGATTACCTAAATATCATTAAATCTCTAAAATTAGTTATCCAGAACCTTCATATTTTAAAAGTGTGTATGTTCTAGTGGGGGAAGCAGTAAAGAGACGGGGAGAGAGAAAAAAACAGAAAGAAGCATCAATAGACAACAGAATAACAAAATGGATGTGAAAAATACCAAGTAGTTCTTTCATGAATGGTTGGTTCAAATAAAGGAAGTAATAATTCTGATATTGGAGAAATATGAAGTATGGGAGAAACAACAAATGAAAGGGAAATAATGGACTTGAAGCAGTTTCCTCCACTGCTGACTATATCTCTATGTCCATGTAATTATAAGAAAACTCCAAATCAATTACCTCTATGGTAAAGCCACTGCCTTATCTTATATCAACAATAAATGTATATATACAGCTGAAACACTGTTTTGTTGGTGAATATCACACACTAGAATAATACGACAATGAAATCATTGCACAAGGGCCTACATACTGGATGTCTTCTGACATATTCATCCACTTGTCGCTTCAGTTCAACTCTGCGGGTATCTGTGAGTTCTGGGAGTCCTTGCCAAAGAGCACAAAGTTGTTTCTTCTTACGGCATTTTGCTAAGAATTTAAGGGTCTAAAAATAAGGGGGGGAGAAAACTTTAATTTTTTTTTTCTTTCCTAATAAACTATTTTCTTCCTACAACATATGGTAGCATAACATTGTCAATAGTTGTTAACTCTGAGTGTATATGGGGTCAGGGATAGAACTATGATGGGGAAAAGGAAGACAGTAATTTTAAAAAAAGTATTATTTTTAGTGTTTTAAAATTTACAAGGATATGTTATTTGAATAATGGGCAATGAAAAAGGAAAATATAGGAAGTAAGCATTGGTACTATTTTCAAATCTAGTCTCATAAATTATATGGTTTGGGCAAGTCACTTTATTACTATTGGAGAGTTTTTATGTCTAAAGAAAACAAATACCAATTGTATAAAGTCTATAGGCCTGTGGAGATTAAAATATAATAATATATAAAGAAAAAGCTTGGTAAATAAGAAAATACAAAATTATAAAGTATGGGCTACTGACAATAGCATTTTCTGAATCTTTTTCCCTATGCCCTTTACAATGACCTCATGATAAAACAACAAGCCTTGTTAACAGGGAAGATTTAGACAAATGTGACATTATTCTGCCCTATTTCCCCCATATTCTCCCTTAAAATTTTCATCGGTTACATACTGACTTTTTTAAAGTATGGTAAATTATTGTCAACAGGTCAAAACCAGTCTGTTGCCTATTTTATAAGATCTAAAGGTTAAGAATGGCTTCTTGTATTTTATGTTAAAAAGTTCAAAAGAAAATAAAATATTTTGTGATGTGAAAATTCAGTATCTATAAATAATGTTTTGCTGACATTTTAGGCTCATTTATTAAGATTGTCTATAGCTTCTTTTATGCTGCAACTATAATGCTGAATTATTAAAAAAGACTGCACGGGCCTAACAAAGTCTAAAATATTTTACAACTTAAGAGCTTTCCAGAAAATGTTTGTTGATGTAATTATTGTATGAAGTGTCAACTTTACATGATTACCAAAAAAACATACTTCTCTGTCCCAAGCCCAAACTTAACATTATTTTGATAATTATCTACTTTTCTTTGACTTTTTTCAGATATAGGTATTAACATCTATTGACTTTATTATAGTATGGAAAATAACGATTTAGTTCTTTTATTCCTGTACTCTTACCTATCTGCCATATCTCCAAACACTCAAATTTTCTTACAAATTTAGTTAAATCAGTATTTAGTGTTTATATAATTAGGACTATGTGAAATCTATTAATTTTGAACCATACAATATATGGTTACCTTCTTTTCTTGCTCATTTTTAAAAATTTTTGCTGCAAAGAATTCTTTTTCTGTGCCTAGTTTTCTAAGCATCAGCACTGACTATAGATAAAAAATTGTGCCCTGTCAATACATTAAAACAGATCAGACTTTCTATCAAACACATTTTTTGGAACACATTTTTTGGAGCTGAGTTATCCTTATCTGGATTGATAGGTTTCTATGCCTGGTATATAACTGTAATCCTGAGACCTCCATTCTGAGATGACTTCTTTTCATTTTGCGTTTCCTGGGTTTCATACAGTCCTCTTTCGTGGATTACTCCTTTGTTTTAGAGACTTTATGAAGCTAAAAATGTCTTTAGTTTACCCTTACCTTTAACTGACAGTCTGATTGGGCATAAAATTCAAGTTGGAAATCATTTTCCCTCAAACACGAGAGGTACTTTTGTCTACAGTGTATGTCAGGTAATTTGAGATTGATGTGGATATGTTTTTGTCACTGTACTGGATATTTACTTAGTTTTGCTTTTATTTAATTGAGATAACATTGTTTTACAATATTGTTTGTTTTAGAGGTATCCCACTTGTTATCATACCTTACCCACTGCCCAAGCACCCCGAGTTCAATACCATAATACACTGTATTCCCTCCCCTTTATGTTCCCAATTTTCCTTCTTCCTTCTCCCTCCCACTCTGGTAGCCTCAACTTTATAGTCAGATTTTAGCGTTTTGTTATTAGTTTGGCTTTATCTGAGCCTTTATTTCTCTCTACTCCACATACAATGACAATATTTGGTGTTTGTCTTTCTCTTTATTTCTCTTAGCAAAATCTGCTCTAGTTCCATCTATGTAGTCTCTAATAGTAAGTTTATTTTTTTTTTGAAAGCTGAATAATACTCTATTTTGTGTGTATATATACCACATCTTCCTTATCCACTCATCTGTCTTTGGGCACTTAGAATGTTTCCAGTTTGGCCACTGTCAATAATGCCGCAATGAACACATTGAGTGCACATATCCCTTCAAATTAGTGGTTTTTGCATTCCTCAGGTAGATATATAGTAATGGAACTGCTGGGTCATATGGTAGATCCCTTTTTAATCTTTTGAGAATCCTCATTATTTTCCATAGGGGTGGATCAGTCTACATTCCCATAAACAGTAGAAGAGGGTTCATTTTCCTCCACATCCTTGCCAACACTTGTTTTTGGTGTTTTGATATGGGTCATCTTCACAGGTGTGGGATAGTATTTCACTGTGGTTTTGATTTGCATTTCTCTGATGATCAGGTGTGATGAACATTTTTTCATGTGCTTGCTGGACATCTAAACATCAAGTGTCTAGCTCTTCTGCTCATTTATGGTTGAGCTGTTTTTTGTTTAAAAATGTGAGTTCTTTGTATTTTGTTATCAGTCCCTTGTCAGATGCACAGTGTGCAAATATTTTCTCCCATTCAGAAGGGTGTCTTTTTATTTTAATGAGTTTCTTTTGCTGTGCAGTTGTTTAGTTTCATTGTTCATATTCTCTTTTGTTTTCCTTGTTGTTAGAAATGAATTCACAAAGACATCTGTGAAGTCTATGTTGTGAACTGTTTTGCCTATGTTTTCTTCTTTTTCCTGTGATTTCAGGTCTTAAATCTAAGTCTTTCATTCACTTTGAGTTGATTTTTGTGTATGGTGTGAGAGAGCAGATCTAATTTCATTCTTTTGCACCTGTCAGTTATTCTAACAGCACTTATTGAAGAGGCTTTCCTTGTTCCAGCGTATATTGTTGGTTTCTTTATTACATATTAACTTCCTACAGAGACGGTTTATTTCTAGGCTTTCAATTCTAGTCCATTTGCCTGTGTTTTTACTCCAAGACCAAACTGTTTTGATTACTGTAGCTTTGCAGTATAGTTTGAAGTCATTCTTCCTCTTTTTTTGTCAAGATCATTTTAGCTACTCAGGGTCTTTTGTGGTTCCATATGAATTTCAGTAGTGTTATACTTCTCCCCTTTGATAGGGACTGCACTGAATCTATAAATTGCTTTGGGTGAGATGGCCATTTTGACAATGTTAATTCTTCCAATCCATGAGCAAGGAATAACTTTAAATTTTTGTATGTTTTATTTCTTTTAACAGTATCTTAGAGTGTTCTTTGTGCAGGTCTTTCAACTCTTTCGTTAGGTTTACTCTGAAGTATTTAATTCTTTCTGATGTAATTGTAAATGGTACTTTTTTAAAATTTTATTTCTCTTCTATCTCATACAGGAAGGCAAGTGATTTTTGTATATTGACTTTGTAACCTGCCACTCTGCTAAACTGATTTATTATCCAATTAGTTTTTCATGGCATCTATAGGGTTTTGTGCAAATAATGATAGCTTTTACATTCAATGGATCCCTTTGATAACCTTCATTTGTCTAACTGCTGCAGCTAGGCTGTCCATTAATACACTGAATAGTGGTGATCAAAATATACTTCCTTGCCTTGTACCAGATCGTACATAAAAATAAAGAAGATGATAAAATATCATCAATAAGCCAATTAATATACCACTTCTTTCATAATGTATCAAAAAGAAGTGAATACTATAAAAAATGTCTAAATGATATTGTTTTCACATTGGCTTTGGCATAAAGAATGAGGGGAGGTGGGTAGCTAAATACTAGCACGCTGTTTATAAAAGGCAACTTTGTATTAACTCATTCATTTCTTACAATAATCTCCTAAGGTAAGTACTAGTATTACTGTCATCCACATATGAGGAAAATGAGACACAGAGCATTGAAATAATTTTTCAAAGATAATATACTTGGTGAATAGTGGAGCAGAAATAGAACCGAGGCACTGTGCTGTTCTTTACTGTTAGGTATAATGTCTACCTCATAATTGTTTGTAAAAATTAAAAACTGAGCTGAAAGTAAAATCTGCACAATGATTCCTGACTTTTGATAAATGCCCACTCCAAAGGGAGCTATAGTGATACCCATTAAAAAGTATATAATAATGGGGCCTCCCTGGTGGGTTAAGCAACCACTATGAAGCAAACTGCAACCACTGCAGTACGAGTTCGATCCCTGCCGCCGGCCAGGGAGGTGACCCACATGGCATAGCAGACCTCTTCTGCCTTGCCCGTTGCTCCCCTCAGCAGTGTATTTCATTCAGAACTGCCTGTTCTGTTTCCCCACTGTCTCTGTTGGATCCTCTCATCCTTGCACTTCTGGCCTGTACCCCAGTTCTTGTATGAATAAAAAAAGTCTGTTAAAAATATATATAATAATGATCTAATTATATCTAATACATCATCTGTGTCTTATAAAAATCAAATGTGTTAAGTTGCACACATACTGAACTTTGTAATTTACAAAACATTTTTCCATAATTAGGTCATCTGTTCCAAATAACTGAGTAAAAACAGAAGGGTACACAACTATTCATCTATCAATCATATGCTGAGAGTTAATTAAAAAAAATAAAGACTCAGTTCCTTAAGGAGTTCACAGTTGAAGAAAGAAAAAAATTAACAAATAACAATGTTGCAGCATGGTAAATGATGTACAAGGATTTATCTAAGGACCAAAATTTCTAAATCAGTTTGGTCAGTGATAAGGAGAATTTGTAGCGGAAGAAACTCAAGGCTCAAAAAAGCTAAGTGACTCGATTAAGCCTTTATAGCAGGTAAACAGCAAAGTTAGGTTTGAACCCATGCCTCTGCCTCCTTAGTACTCTTTTTGCTATGTCAGACTCACTGCTCTCTGAAGTATGACAGCTGCTTTATACTCCGTGAGAGATGGTCTCTGTTGGTGAAAAATTTTCCTTTCCCTGTACCCTCGCCAATGTTTCTGGATAATCAATGCTGATTTCTCTTCTATTTCCCGATTATGTTTTTCCACCTGACCTAAAAAGATGACAGACACTATTACAAAATACTCACTACTATGCTTTCTCACGTTCTGGAATTAGGACAGTGATAGTAACAATCTTGCAATCCTTTACCCCCAATATTGCACATTATTTTCCAATGGTTCTAAGATTTGAGAAACAAAGAGCTTCCAAAGCTTTCTCAGACTATACAACTTCTTTATGAAAGGTATCAATGAAAAAAGGAATGAAAATTCAATAGCAAGAACATTTAGAAAAAAGAATTACAAGTACGTGATTAGGAAGTCACTCAATCAGCAGAGCAAAAGCTTTAAATTATTTACTCTATGTGCTTCCACGTTTCTTGTGTCAACAGGTGTGAACCAATACCTTTAAATTATATACAGTGTTGTAAACCAATGTTACCTAAATAAAAAATTTACTATAATGGAAAAAATATACAATGAATTCATTCTATACATTTACATACACTTAATGTCATTTTTCATGTTAGGTGAATAAAATTGTAACTAACTGAAAAAATTATTTTAAGTCACACAACTGGTTCTATAAATGACTTTCATTTTGTTTTCTGGAGCTGGTGGAGGTTAAGAGAATTCTACAATGTCTTAATAGACAGAAACTCAATAGACTGTGCAAATACCTAATGGAGGATACTGGAACCATAATATGAGGGTAAGACAGTGATTATTTGGGATGCCTGTGGATATTTATTGCAAAGTTATCTAATAGGTAGCTGGGTACAAAACTGAGCTGCTCAATATAGTAGACACTAACCACAAATGGCTACTTAAAAGTTCAGGTATTTGCAGGTACTAGCTACATTTCAAGTAGTCAACAGCAACCTCTAATCAGTGGAAACTATACTGCACAATGCAGATATGGAGCATTTCATTTTGTTGAAAGTCCTTGTGGGAGTCCTAGTTTAAAGATTAGGAAAGAGGTTGAGGATGCACACACGATTTGAGAATGTACAGCCATTCAGTTGGCAATTGAAGCTATAATTTCAGGATGGGATAACTCCAGGAAGAGCAACATGAACATGATGGAGTGAGGACAAAACCTTGGGAAACATCTATATTTGGGGCAAAGGAAGTAAGAACCTAGTGAAGGAAGGGGAAATTGCAAAAATAATGAATCTTGAAACTATTCAGAGCACTCAGACTACACTTTAATATTAATTTCAGCTTAGTATGTCAAAGGTGGTAAAAAGAAGTCAGAGATTTGTACTGAGTTATGAATAAGGTTCCAATGGCAAAACATACCAATATTCTACCTCTTTAGGTTGAAAGGGATTCTTTGTGTATCTCAGTTAATATGTAAGCCTAATTTATCGGTACTATAAGAATAACTAATGGAGAGTGTCATCAACAAATAGGCCTTAATAGTAACTTTGTTTTGATGCAAGGACTTAAGTTTTATCTGAAAGAATAAAAATAATAAACAGGGAAAAAGTCTAAAAAAAATAAATTATTAGGTTGGTAAGAAATTTGGTTTATTAAAAGATGTTCTAAATATTGTTAAACATATAAAATAGACACTGCCACCCACCTGGATGAACTATTTCGAGCATATTCAATCGTAATTCACGGGAAAGTCTCATGGCTCTCTGTTTTTGAAGTTGCAACTGTAACTTGCGATTTTCTTCTTCCTTCTGTTTATTTTGCTTCAATAATATCTTTGCTCGTTTATATCTGTGTTAGAAATATTAAGTACCTTACACACAACTTTCAAAAATCCTATGTCTACTCAAGAGTACATGAAAAAAAAAATGCTTAATCTCACCAGTAATAAAATAAATGCAAATGGAAAAAACCGTTTTAAAGAGTATTTCCTAGTGTTGGAGGATAATGAAATTGTATTTTCATGTACCACTGTTATACATCCTTTCTGGAGAAATGCTTGGAAATATACATGAAAAGTCTGGAGAAATATTTAAAATATGTATCAAAAGCCTTACAAGTGTTGACCAATTCCATCTCTGATAATTTTCTTAAGAAAATAATCATATAGGGGGGCCTCCCTGGTGGCGCAGTGGGTTGAGCAACGCACTATGAAGCAGACCGCAGCCACTGCAGCACGAGTTCGATCCCTGCTGCCGGCTGGGGCGGGACCCACATGGTGCAGCAGACCTCTCCTACTGTGCCCGCTGCTCCCCTCAGCAGTGTACTTCCATTGATCTGCCTGTTCTGCTCCCTGCTCTCTGTGGTGAATCCTCTCACCCCCGCCCACACCTCTGGCCTGTACCCCATAAATAAATAAATCTTTAAGAAAAAAAAAGAAAATAATCATATAGGGCCCTCCCTGGTGGCGCAGTGGGTTAAGCAATGCACTATGAAGCAAACCGCAGCCACTGCAGCAGGAGTTCGATCCCTGCCACCGGCCAGGGAGGTGACCCACATAGCGCAGCAGACCTCTCCTGCCTCGCCCGCTGCTCCCCTCAGCAGTGTATTTCAGTTAATCTGCCTGTTCTGCTCCCCACTTGGTCTCTGGTGGATCCTCTCACCCCCCACACCTCTGGTCTGTACACAGTACTTGTATGAATAAATAAATAAAATCTTTTTAAAAAATTTAAAAAAAATAAAATAATCTATATAGATTTATGTTCAAGGACGTTTCCCACTGCATTACAATAGTAAAAAATTAAATACTAGCAAGTTGGATAAATACTGGTTTATTCAATGTATGGGAGTCTATGAACTATAAAAATAAAATTTTAGAGTATAGTAACATGAAAAATATAGCCACAATCCAATGTCAAGTGAAAATAAAATCAGGCTATAGAAGAGATCCAAACTGTGCTTATGAATATATATATTTCTTAAGACTTCAAACTAAAAAAGGTAAAAAGAGACAAAGACAGACATTACATTATGATTAAGGGAATAATACATCAGGAAGATTTAACACTCATCAACATATAGTCACCAAATGAAGGAGCACCAAAACACTAAGAAAACTGTCAGCTCTGAAAACAGACATCAGAGAAAACACACTTACATTAGGACACGTCAACATCCTACTTTCACCAATGGGCAGATCAATGAGACAAAAAATAAAGACACTAGAGCCCTAAATAAAGACCTAGACCTCATGGGTTTGACAGACATCTATAGGACCCTGTACCCCAAAAAATCTGCATACACATTTTTCTCAAGTGCGCATGGATCGTTCTCCAGAATTGATTGCATACTGGGCCACAAAACAAATATCAACAGCTACATTAATAACAAAATCATTCCAGCTACCTTCTCTGATCATGAAAAGAAAGCAAGGAACCCTCCCACTTTAGGGAGATTGAAATCCACACTACTGGAAGTCCACTGGATTAAAGAGGAGATAAAAGAAGTAATCAGAAAATACTTTGAGTTGAAGGACAATGAGGACACCACTTTCCAGAATGTATGAGGCATAGCAAAAGCAAAATAAGAGGAAAGTATATTGCAATACAGGCTCACATCAAGAAATAAGAAAGGGGCCTCGCTGGTGGCGCAGTGGGTTGGGCAGCGCACAATGGGGCAAACCACAGCCACTGTAGCGCGGGTTCGATCCCTGCTGCCGACCAAAAAGAGGACCCACATGGCATAGCAGACCTCTCCTGCCGTGCTCGCTGCTCCCCTCAGCAGTGTGCTTCAGCCTGTTCTGCTCCCCACTCTGTCTCTGGTGGGTCCTCTCACCTCCCTGGACTCTGACCTGTACCCCAACACTTGTATGCATAAATAAAATAAATCTTTAAAAAAAAAAAGAAATAAGAAGGAACTCAAAGATACAACCTACTCTCCCATCTCAAAACTAGAAAAAGAACTAAGAAACTCAAAAGTGAGTGGAAGGAAATAATAAAATCAAAGCAGAAATAAGCAAAATAGAATAACAATCTAAAAGATCAACAAAACCAAAAGTTGGTTCTTCGAAAAAATAAACAAAATAGACCTCTAGTCAGGCTCACAAAGAAAAAAATGGGAGAAAACACAAATAAACAGGATCATAAACAAAAGAGAAGAAATTACAACAGACTCCGTAGAAATCAAAGAACCACCAGAGATTACTGTGAACATTTATATGCAAACAAGTTCAACAATCTAGAGAACATGAACAAATTCCTAGAATGATATACTCATCCAAAGCTAGATAAAGAAGAAACAGAACACCTAAACAAACAAATTACAGACAGCGTAATCAAAACCTCCCCCAGAACAAAAGCCCAGGACCAGATGGCTTCACAAATGAATTCCACTAAATGTTCAGAAATGAATTAGTACCTATCCTACAGTCTTTAAAAAAACTGAGAAGGAAGGACTACTACCAAATACGTTCTATGAAGCCAGCACTACACAGCATTACCAAAACCAAACAAAGACAACACAAAAAAAGAAAACCACAGGGCAATCACCCTAATGAACACTGATGCAAAAATCCTCAGTAAAATCATCACCAACAGAATCAAATTTGGTGTATTACCAAAAGGTAAGACTTGGAAAAACCCAAATGCCCAAAAATAGATGATTGGATCAAGAAAATGTGGTATATAAACACAATAGAATACTATTCAGCAATCAAAAAAGATAAACTAATGCCATGTGCAGCAAACCTGGATGGAGCTAGAAGGGATTATGCTCAGTGAAACAGAAGGAAAAAGAAAAATATGGGATGGTTTCACTTATTGGAGGAATACTGGGGAACCAAATAAGGGATCAGGGAATAAGAAATTACAGCAATTAAAAAAGCCACAACACAACAAAATAAAAATAAACAACTATAAATCAGAGACATTCTGCAGAGGAGGGAGCAGGATCAAAATGAGGGCAGGAAGAGCGAACTACACCTGAGAAAACACTGTTTAAAAAAAGAAAACAATGATGTAAAATAAGAATTATTTAAAAATAAAAAATAAAGTTACATGGGTGAACTGTTCAGTGAACTGGGTCTCTAACGCGTATACAAAAGATATAAAACAAAAAAGAATATATTTCTTATATAGAAAAATGATTAAAAAACATTCAAATTTCAATGGCAATTTTCACTGCATGGTGTGATTATATGTGCTTTTTATTTTTTCATGTTTACCTAATATTTAACTATTAACTAGTAAACATTTTTATAATGGACTATAAAATTTTTCATATGGTCACAAAAGTTTTATTTAACTGGCATTTCTGTGTTTGATTTTATTCACCAAAATTTCTCAACCATTTCAACCCACTTTTGATTCCTTCCTGTATTACTGTGTAAGGACACTGCAAGGACATCACTAATATTAGTCGACTAGTAAATTAGTAAACAAACTCAAAATGTCTTCAGATATAAATAGGGAGGGGGAAAAAAGGAACAAGAAGGAGAGCAGAATTCATTATTTATCTCTAATTTGCAAGTGTCCAACTCAAGGGCATTTGCTGTTTTTTAATTAAACTGCAAACCAATGTGGCACCTTGACTATACCTCTGTGGATAGACAGACATCATAATGGTATATTTAGAAAGGATCGTATTGACTTTTATATCAATTTGCTTTGAAAAGCAAAAACATTTTAAGTGTAATACAACTTTACAAAGAAATTGTTAAGGGCCTCCCTGGTGGCACAAGGGACGTTGTCTCAGCACTATGAAGTTACCAGCAGCCACCACAGCAAGCGTTTGATCCCCAGTCAGGAAGCTGACCCACATGTGCAGACTGCTCCTGTTTGCCAGCTGCTCCCCTCAGCAGCGTATTTTAGTCAGTTCACCTGTTCTGCTCCCCACTCTGTCTCTGATGAATTCTCTTACCTTCCCTACACCTCTGGCCTACACCCCAACTCTTGTATGCATAAATAAATAAAACAAATCTTTTAAAAAAACATTTAAGGTAGTTTAGTAAAACTTACCAAATTACTTAGATAAAATTTTGTGTTCTTTTTTACAATTTCTTAACTGCTACCAATTGCAATTTAGGTTTCCTTTGGCTTTCCACTTATGCCAGTTACAAACCTGTTATAAAAAGTACAAACACCTCATATGTGTATGCCCTAAAAGAAGGGGTCCTAGAGGGGAAACAGGGTTGAGAGATCAAGAAAGGGTTTTTCTCTTCCCAAAGAAACTTGTCTCTCTTGCAAACTACCCCCAAAACTTCTGTGTTATACAGCATGTAGATAAAGATGTTCTTCCCTTTACCCACTTATGGAGAAAAGAGAACAGGTTCTGAACAGAATCTCCTTTCAAGATGATTAACCAAACACAACCCCACCTATTTCTAACTTCTAATTGATCACAGATTATAATGTCTATTACAACATTATCAGTATTTTTGACATAGTATTAGTATGCAAAACACTAATTATTAAAACTGCATTGCAAGGATTGATTTGTCAGAAAACTGGCTTTAGAAAACAGCTCAGGAATGAAAGTTAATCAATATGACAAAACTGAAAAGATGCTGAAACATGCAGGTGAAATAAAACAAACCAGAGACAGTAGAATAGTGAGGTTCAGCGACAGAAATAGTTATTCTACATTGTAAGTAAGTGCTTCTGGAGTTGCAAGAACACATTTTTTTAGGAATTGATGTGATTTGGATGTTTTATTTTCCTCCTTAGTAACACTCCAGTTATTCTGTGGGTAATAATTTCTATATAACTAAAAAATTAAGAGATTTGTGCATTCAACTGGTTTCACTGCAAGAAAGAGGAGGCATTTGACCATCTGGTATCTATACTGCCTTTTAAAAAAGAAAAATACTGAGCAGATACTATTTCCTCAAAATAATGTATAAGCGCACTTTATGAATTACATTTATTCAACATAGTTTTACCATTAAAGAGGAAGTGACCAACTAATCACTGCTAAGAGGTCAGGAATTCCTCTGCTGTAGAGTTATGTGAATCTGCTGAGTGTCATATGAGTTAATGGGCACAGTAGCTGACGGAATGTGTTCACTGACAACAGGCATTTATGTGAACGATTGCTGTTTGGTATTATCTCTCAGGTAAATAAACAAGAAATACAGTGTTCTTAAGGTACTCAGTTTCAAGAGGAAGTTGAAGGGCATCAGAATATGATACTTTGACATAAATTATTATTTTGAGCTTGAGGCAAATGAGAATCAACAGGTGCAGAAAGCAACCCTCTCTGAGTGTCTCTTATTGGATTAGAAGCAGAAGTGTCTGAGTAGTGAATACCGCCCAAAATCCCCTCTCCCAAGAAAGCTTTAAAGTGATAAGAAGATGGAAAGTTGGTGCCAAGATGGAACTGCATATAATACCTGTATCTTCCATTATTTTCCCAATATATCTACTTTCCACAGTTTATTGCCCTTGAAAGTCTATGTCCTTTTTTATTACTTCTCTACAAATTTTTCTTTAAGATTCTACATAAACCCAAGTTTTAACCACCCCTATGAGTTACTCATTATGTACAATGTTTCTTCTACATACATACTACACAGCATTAATAAATAACTTTACTTTTTGTTAGTATGTTTCTGTCATTTTTAATTTTCACCACTCATTGCACTTACCATGTATAGAGGAAAAAAACTCATTTAAAGTCAAGGAAATATAATTGGAATATCTTAACATCAACACATGATAAAAGTAGGTAAACTGTGGTTTCTAGAAGATAAATGAAGTAGTTGTTACCTGTTTCAGAAAACCTTGTTGAGGAAAATAGTATTTAACAGAAAATAAAATTTCCAATTGTGAAAAACTATTAAATAAAAAAGGAACCCCAAAAGAAAAGTACTTCTGTAAGGATGTGACTGTAAAAGACTATATATTGCTGAAATTAATGGACTGGCAAATCTGGACTCAAAATTGTGAGAGGTGAGCAGTTCCTTCCCCAGCAAAAAACATGTGAGGGGGAAACTGGAGATAATGACCTAACCACAAAGAAACAGAAATAACCTCTGCTGAAAATCAAGTTACAAAGGCAGCAAGAGAAATTTGCATAAACAGTTGCAACCTTGAAATTGAAAAATTAAATAGAACCCAAGTTAAAATTGCACTTCAGTGTATCCTAAAAGCTCAAACTCAAAATATTGGAGAAAAAAAAAAAACAACAACTCAGTTTAATATGAGATTTAAGTAAGTTTGACTTCACAGCTATTTTAAGGGGAATATCTGTAATTAGTTTGGTTTTGTTACATAAAGCAATGGAATTTCTATTTTAAAAGACAAAACCTATAATCCTGTAAACTTTTACTATTGTAAGAAAAAGTAAAATGGCAAATTTGGTGACTACTGTGGGACTCGACATTAAAGGTCTGGGGCCTCCCTGGTTGCCTAAGCACTACCACCACGAAGGCCCATCTCCATGGCCTGAGTTAGATTCTTGGTCAGGGAGCGAACCCACATGGAATAAAGACCTCTCCTGTTTTGCCTGCTGTTTACCTTAGCAGTGTATTTAAGTAGATCTGCCTATTTTGTTCTCCATTCTGTTTCTGGTGAATCCTCTCACTCCCCCCATCGTCCCCCACTACACCTCTGGTGTGCACCTCAGTCCTTCTATGCAAAAATAAATAAATTTTGTTTTTAAAAAAAACAAAAAACATTAAAGGTCTGAACCCATGATATATGTGTATCTTTAAATGTAAGAGGACAGACAGCTGAGAATGATAGGCAGAATCCATAAGTAAAAACCACTCTGAGCTGACCACAGAAGGTAAGGGTCTATTAAAAATATCTCAAAAGAGGGCCTCCCCGGTGGTGCAGTGGGTTGAATGCTGCATTGTGAAGCATCCACCACACAGCAGGGCGAGTTCGATCCCCAGGCAGGGAGGGGACCCACACAGCACAGGAGACCTCTCCTCTCGCCCACTTCTCCCCTCAGCAGTGTATTTCAGTCGATCTGCCTATTCTGTTCCCCTCTGACCTATACCCCAGCTCTTGTATGCATAAATAAATAAACCTAAAAAAAAAACCTCAAAATAATATACACTGTAAATTGTAACACATTATCTATTAGTCAGAATGGTTTCAATATCTACCACTAACCTATTCAGATTCTTAGAGGCAATGGAAAGAACACACATACACACAAAATCCAACATTTAAAACATTTTATAACCAAGCAATAACCAGGTGCAATTATTAAGACTTGTTTTGATTTTGTTAAATTGTTTTGATTAATCTTAAAAAAAGATTAATGTCTGGAATATGCAAGTTTCACTTTATTGAACTGAAATTTAGTTTTAAGTTAGGTTACATAAAAAAATCACCTCTGAGATGATTCTGTTTATCAAATATGACCCAGAAGCTAAGCCATTTTATGTATATACACTCTCTATTACTTCTAAGAATATGGATGGGTGTCATATGCACTGTATTGCAATGATCCTGATTAAGATATGCTTTGTGTTGAGATTTGTAATTGCCCTGCCAATTAATAGAATTAAAGTAACTTATACTCTCAATTAAAAAAACTTTATACTCTCAATTAAAAAAAAACTTTATAGCTGTGAAGAAAGGCTCCACCTAAATTAAAATTAATAGGTGGCCCTGATGATACACCTTTGAAGACTGAATTTAAGTCAATCTGAGATGCTAGTAAGACTCCTCACCCAAAATTCTAAAACCTTCTCCAAGTATTGGTAAGAGACTTCTTGTGGTAAGGGGGTCACTCTGAAATGTGAAGTGATCTCCCTCTCTTCCTGCAAAGGGCTGCCAGGAACTGTGTGGCCCAGGTCTTGCCTCTTCTTCCAGACCAGTCTCCTGAGCATTGCCAAGAGGTTTGTTTCCTTTCCCCTTTGCTTCCAAATGAACTGTATGCTTACACTGTTGTAATATGGATGTCCCCCAATAAATTTATATTATGGCCTTATGTATTTGGTTTGCGCTCTAAGTGAACCTTACTGCTCCATAGAAGTTAAGCACTCAAGAGATCCCAAACCTGATAAAGACATGGTTATCAAAAACTGAACCATGTCTTCAGTATTTCATTTTTAGTCTGCTTGAAATGGATATAAACGACAACTATGCTGTATCTCAATAACTGTTATCTATTCATGCCCTATTTACTGAGGGATATTACATCAACATACTTTTATCTTTCTATAGTTATACAAGTTTTTACCATAACTACATTTGAGCATTTATTGCAACTTTTGGTTTTGAGGGCTAATAAGATAATTGACTATCACTGGCTCCCCCAAAATGCTTGACCTAAAACATTAAGTAGCTTGATTTTAAGTGCATCATATTTCTGTCTTACATGATGTCCTTTGCTTTGATAGTGCATCCTGTTAGTGGAGTAATGGTTCTTAAAAAATGTATAGAATAACCAAAGCAAAAGCAAAGAAACAGATTAGGAACTGAAAACACACACATACATACATTTCTCATGTGTTTTTCTCAGCTGAACTCTAGTATGATTTATCTAGCCACTCTCAGATTATAATTATTCTCACCAATATCTTTTACCTGAATCTCCTCTGCAAAGTAATCACAGCAGATGGAAGCTTCTTTAATCTCTTTCTAGTTTGGAAACCCTTCCAATAAGCTTGAATCAAGCAAGCTGCTTGATGTAGTTTCTAAAATTAAAGGCCAGAATTAACTTAGCAACATCTTTAGGAAAGTTCTTAGAAAGTCTTAAAATATCAGGTCTATATAAGTATTAATCTCTAACTCTAGAAAGAAACATTTTCATAGGTCCAGGACAAGTAAGGCCTAAGAATATTAAACCTGACCTCCAAAATGGGCTCTGTTAAGCAATATTCAGAATATATTCAAATTATAGTCTGGTTAGCTTCAAATTGTTTCTGATTAATCTCACAAAGATTTTTTAATTCTGCTTACTTAATGCTTTAAATCTCTTTGCTTGACTTCTTATGCCTGGCCTCACTTATTCAAGGTTTTAAGCATCTAAAAGAACTCTGTACAGGTTAAAAAGAAAAGGCTCAGGTTAAAAATTTAATCCATATACAATCTTTTCCCCCCATAAAACCATGACTGTTTGGGATGTTAAGAGAAGAAAGGGAGAGATAAAGTAGGTGAGATTCAAGAGGCTATCTCTTCAAAATTTGAAACTAAAATATTTACTGGTTAAGCAAATATCATGCAAATTATTTTTGTAATTTAATACCTGTTCTACTTCCTGATAAGTAATTTAATACCTGTTCTTCTACTTCCTTATAAGGGCTTATAAGGCCAGTGAGCTGTCTAAGTTCTTGATTAAACTCTGTCCCAAGTTCTTGTTGATAAAGTAGACTTCTGAGACCTGAAATGAAATAACACAGGTATAGCTATTAAAAATAAAACATGACCTTGCTATCTAATCAGTATTAATTTGAGGGTTCAACATCTGGTTTAGAAACAAATACACAAAACAAAATTAATCAGGTTATTTTTCTTCTTACTTTTCTCAAAGTTTCTAGATCAAGGTTGTTAGGGTTTTTCTGTCCTAAGATTTCCTACGTGCTTACTTGTGCAAGGTGATATATAAACCTGTCTTGTCAAACTCTCTAATTAAAAAAAGAGGAGTGAACGACTATGCTTAGTCCAAAAGTAAAGATATATTAACTAAGGGACTTATATTTAATAAAAATAGAATAATGTATATAATACGGGGAAAATCAACAGGTTCCTAGGCAAATATTACATAAAATACTGCATTTTCATTCCAAATAAATCAAATAGTAGTATAATGTACAAAATAAGTACTAATTCCAGGGCACGTTGGAGTGATATATGTATTTAATAAGAAAGTAAAATGGCAATCAGGTTATACACTTGGGAGTCATTACAAAGATCTTTCCATCCCTTATTCTCTTCTCAAGACTCAAGTTTTCACTACTATAATTATAAAAATAATGTGAGGAAATGGAGCAAATTCCACTATTGAGAAAAAGGAGATAGCTTGTTAAGGTGAAATTCCTTTAAAATGAACTGTTTTACATTCACATTTTTGCATTATAATTGACAGAATTAAAAAATGTGTATCTGGCCAAATATCTTCTAAAGAGTTCCTGAAATTAATGTAAAGTAATTGCAATGACCATAGTAATGACTGATGCAGAGTGATGATGCTTTCCATATTATCAAAAATGATTAAAAAGCCAGAGTAACTGCTTTGGTTAAGTACGTATTGATCTTTAAAAATTCCTTTAAATATAATTCTGCATTAACAAATACATTAACAAACTACAATAGAAATCCATTTCCAGACCATGTAAATAAGAAAATAAAATGAAATTAATTCTCAATTGTAATGAAAGAACACAAAACTAACATAAAAATTTCCATGGATATTGAAAAAAACAGAAAACAAAAAATAAAACACAACCTAGCTATGTGATCTTGAGTGAATTACTGTATGTTTCCATGCATGTTTCCACTGTTATAAAATATTGAGTAAATATCTTTTCTTATGAAGATTAAATATTTTGATGCACATAAAGTGTGTTAGATAGTGTCTGACAAAGTAAATGCTCAATCTAATGAAAGCTATTATATGGAAACAGTAAGCCCTGAGTTCTCTCATTTTCTGACCTTTTATTCATATATGTTTGATGTTGAAGGTGTGGGATTTTTTTTGTTTTTCAGAAAAAGCAGTGAAAGAGCCAAAGAGTAACTGATGTGGGGATCAGAGGGTTGTGAATTTGCCAAACACAGCTATATTTTCTACAATAAAGTTAGTCTCAACAAAGTCACCAAACTTTTGGTCTTTATTTTACTATCTTTTGGTGTATTCAACACATAACACACAACTTTTTCTTCAGAGAAGGAGTAAATATTCATTGTAACCTCATCAACAAAGCACCATATGCCATCTACTGAGACATGAAATAGTGTTGAGTATAGAAAGATTTTTCCTGGACTGGTATTTGTTGTGATAGGGCTTTAGCTGCAAACTATACTGCTAACTTTTTCAAATCACCTGGATTTTGTTTTCCATAAGCCACTAATAACAATGCTCTTTTTGAAAATCTCAAGAAAGAAATATGTGCAGTACCTTTGTAGTAGACACTCTGTCTCAGTAATATCAAAATTTCCTGATGGAATTCAGCCATCAACAGTAGGAGCTTTGTAGCAGTATGTCTTATGACTGGACTAGGAGTTGACAAAAGTTTGAAAACAACTTCATCTAAAATTGAATGCAAGGTTTTTCCTTTTATTCTGAGTAAGCCACCCCTAATAGAACAACAAAAAAAAGTATCATTACTAGTTGATGCATAGGTGTCACAACACATCAAACTAAAAGTTTGGCAACTTGACACCTAACTGTGGCCTGATCCAAGAAGATAACCAAGTTTTTAAACATATAGCTGGTTACAAGAATATATCACATTAAATCACTTAATATTTACTGAATTCCTACAGTGTACAAGGCACAATAAGGAACACATGCTAGGCAAATAAGGAACACAAGGTAGCCAAAGGCCCCCTCCTTAGAGAAACCTGCATCAAAATTATGGAGAGGAAAAATATGCAAAATATTAAAAAAAGTAATTCAAAAGCTTCAAGGCAGTAAGAAAAACCACAAAACATACATAGTTCATTGCTTAAAAGACAAAACACTACAGGAAATCAATAATCATGTACTTGATATAGCAGAAACCTTTCATTATACTAGAAAACTCATCTTGTACTACTGATGACTTAAAAATAATCTGAAACTCAAATATATTCAAGATTACTGTCTTTTTACTAACCCCTGTGATTTTTCTAGGTTCTGTATACCTTTGACGATTTGCTGTTTATTAGGATATTTTGCAATTATATAAAAGGTAGGCTTGTAGAAAACAAATAATGACAATGATTCTTACCTGAGAGTAATGCAAATAGGTTCTTGTTCATTAGCAATAAAAATGACTTTTGTCCAGCAGGAAAACATAACCCTAAAGGTCACTATCTATATGAGTATTTTTTATTTATCAGCAAATTCATTTCTAAATTCCATGACAAATTAACTCTATTCATCTCCCTTCTTCAAATTCTCCTTTGAATCTATATAAACATCTGCTGTGCCATGTGGATCCCCTCCCTGGTTAGGGATCGAATTCATTGTGCTGTGCAGCAGATGCTTTACAGTGTGGCGCCCAAACCGCTGTGCCAACAGGGAGTCCCTGTTTTCATTTCTTATATTCAAGTCTATTATCCATTTTGAGTTTATTTTTGTGTATGGTGTGCAATAGTGGTTTTTTTTTCATCCTTTTGCATGTGACACTCTGGTTTTCCCAAAACCATTTACTAAAGAGGTTTTTCTTGCAAAAATAAATAAATTTTTGAAAACTATGTATTAGCAGTAATCAAAAAGATTTTAAGAGAAAAATACATCAGTATCTTATCCTAAATTAGGAAACCACAGGATAGAAATACTTTAAAGGTCATTCAGTCAAAATACATGGCAATCTTGGTGTCAACTCCTACTGCACCACTGTGACCTTATGCTATTACCTATGCTTAGTACACTCATTCCTTTCCATTTCAGCTTTCAAAAGTCTGGTAAAAAACAAGCTCATTTCACAAAGCTTTCCACATATACCCATCTCAACTTGATCACTTTTTACTCCACAATTCACAGGGTTTATGCTCTAATACACTAGTTAAAATGGTCTAAAACGCTCTTTAATTTCCTAATCCTAAAAAGTTTTCTGTGGACCCTACCTTATCTTTCTGTTCTTTTCTCATCCAAAATTTCCTGTTTCTATTTTCTCACCTCCCATTTATTTCTGAAAATTTTGCATCTTATCTTCTCCTGTACTACTTCACTAAAACTGCACTTGATGGATTTTTATCTTATCAATATAACATCCCTAACATCATGTCACATATGTATCATTAAGTCCTTATTTTCCTTGACCTTTCGGTACTTGATATTCTCCATCTGTAGCTTTTGTGATAAAAATGTTTTGTGATCTCACTTCCTCCCATAGATTTCAACCACTCTTGGTCTCCCCTGCTTCCTTAGTATATTTCTTACAGATTATTCCCTAGAATTCCATTTTCAGCTTATTTCCTTTCTTACATTATTCACATTTCCTACTAAATTAATCTTCTCTCAATGTTTTCAATTACCATTTACAGGTTGATGACTTATAAACCTGTAATTCAAGTCCAGATTTCTTCCAAAAGTCAGTTTTACTTCAAGAGTCACCTGTTCTTCCCTCAGGTGCAGTCATCAAATTTGGAAAAATTTCAATCATTATTACTTCAAGTATTTTCTTCTGACTCTTACCTAGAGTATCTCTAGGTACTCTGATTATACCTATACAAAGCTGCTCGAAATAGTTCCATAGTCCACTGAGGTGCTTTTCTTTCTTTTTGAATTTCTGTGCTGTTTCATTTTGGATAGACTCTACTGCTACCTTAAAATTCATCAGTCTACCACATGTTAAATCTACTATTAATCCTATCCAGTATATATTTTTTTATCTCAAACCATTGTAGGTTTCATGTCTAGAAATTCAGTTTGAGTTTTATGTATGTTTCTATTCAATTTTTTGTATACATGGAATACAATTATATTAGCTATCCTAATGTCTTTGTCTATAAGTTTGAATATATGTTAGTTTTGAAGAACATTCTTTTTATTATGGTTCCTGTTCTGCTTGTTTGCATGTCTGATACTTAAATAATTGTATCTTATTAAGAGCAGAATATTTTTGTATTCCTAAACATTTTTTTTGAGTTTTCTTCTGATAAAAGATTTTAAGTGTTATGTATAAGTTACAGACAACTGACAGTTTTAGCAAAGCTGGTATCAAATGTTTTCCAACAAAAAATTTTTTAAAGATTTTTATTTATAAAAACAAGAGCTGGGGTACAGGTCAGAGGCATGGGGTGGATGTGTGTGTGTGAGAGGATTCACTAGCAACAAGAGTTGGGAGCAGAACAGACAGATCAACCAAAACACACTGGAGGGAAGCACTAGGCGAGACAGGAGAGTTCTGCTGCACCATGTGGATCTCCTCCCTGGCTGCAGGATTGAACTCACTGCAGTGGCTACAGAAACCCTGAAGTGCAGTGCTCAACCCATTGAACCATCAGGGAGGCTCCTTTCAAAATTTAAATCAGTAATATTTTGTAAAACCAAATCATCTATGTTGGGATGTTCTGTAGCATATTTGTAATTATTGGTTCTATTTGAACGCTGTTTGAGTAACTGCAGGAAAAGATCACTTTAAAGTACTAAAAAAGAGAGAAAAATTTAAGATCAAAGAAAAGATTCTAGGATGGCAAAAGTGCAACTGTCTTTTTAAAGTCAAATCAAAGCCATTAACATTTCTGCTACCATTGTATATAATAATAATAAAGACTTTAAGATGTAAGCAAGTTCAATAACCAGTTGTAGTTAAGTTACTATGAAATAATCTTGATTCTTTTGGGTCTTTTATGATTTCCCTAGATGGCACAGAATAGTGCTAAGTCTAATGCTTATTATTTCACAAAACTAAGGTGAAATCTCCCTTAGTATTGATGGACTTGTCAATTTGGCTGTTGGCATCAGGCAGCATCTGGTTCTGTGTAAGCTAGTGGTTTCAATACGTTCCCCTCCCGCAATTTTCTTTTAAATAGGTATTTCTATTTTCAATTTTATTTTTTTAATATTTATTTTTATTTATGAATACAAGAACTGGCCTTTTTGGTTATGTTATTTCCTAACATTTGGTGGAATTCTCACACCAGATGTGCTAAGTACCTAAAGGAACACTCTGATGATCTCTGGGATTCTCTCTACGTGAAGCTCTCTCTTCTCTGGTATTTTGTCTTCTAAGTTCTAAATGCTTTATTTCCTCACGCTCTCACTTCTGAAATTCAGTCTGACTAGGATACTCCACTCTGTGCCAGAGTCTGGAAATTCTCTCAATGGAGTATGTTAGGGAAAACTGTTAGGTTCAACTTCTTGTTCTCAGAATTCACTTTCTTACATTAATTGACATTTAGTTTCTTGAAAACAATGCTTCACATTTTGCCTGGTATTTATTTCAGGTAGGAGGATAAATCCGTACTTATGATTCCGTCTCGATTACAAATAGAAGTGAAGTCCTTATGATTTTAATTCATTAGTTTAAAAAATTCATTACCCAGGTACTAGTACCCAAAGCCAAGATTATATTACTTCATTTGGATTAGTGTGGTTGCTTACTCTGCCTTCTTTATCTGGGTATCACCCTTAAAGATTCCCTCCATAGTCCCAGAGTAACATTTTTACTCAATGTAAAAATATTTCAATGGTACACATTTCTTACAAGATAAAATTCAGTTTTCTTAACAGTTTATAAGCTCTTCATGACTCAAGTTGCAACTGAACTTGCTAGCACCTCCCCATATCAAATTTTAAATGCCTGCAAAAATAAATTGAACTGACTTTTCATCCTCAGCATGTTGTTTCTTACCTCATGATTTTGCTTATATTGTTACTTCTATCTAAAAATACTATTTTATTTTCTTTCTGTCTTCCTGGATAATTTCTCATCCTTTAAAGTTGCATCTCAGGTGTTAGCTTAACAAGAAGCATATTCCTTCAGTTTGAATTAGTAATTCCTCTAACACTTGTGCATACCTTTGTAACTTAAAACACTATAAAGTTCCCTATGTCAGTCTTGTCCATTATACTGTAAGCTATTTGAAGACAAGTTTACATCCTAACCAGTTTTATAGATCCAATGACAGAATATATACTTGGCACAATTATCTGCTTAATACATCCATACTGAAATAAAGGAATCAATTATTTCAACTGTGTATACTATGCCTTTCTATTTTAATTTGAGAAAACTGCCAATTACTTCTTTTATATGCTTTTATAAGCATAATAATGAACTTGCAGTTTGGCTAAATAAATGTGATTAAATACATTTTATTGTGAGCCCAATATTTTTCTTCAGGTATCATAGTAATTTTCTTCTCTGAGATATGGTCTAAAAAGCTGTAAGATACCAATTTAATAATAAAGTTCCTGTCTTTCATAATCATTTTTTTCTAAAAGACAACAGTAATAACAGAGCCTATAAGTATCACATGTAAGTTTTATAAATCAATAATTTCAATAAAATTGGAATTAAACTGGTGATGCTTCTGATCAAAAATTTAAAAATTAGTATCATTTTGTAAAACCAAGTCACCTGTTGATCTGCAGCATATTCTGTAGCATAGTCATGACTGTAGATCCTATTTCAATATTGTCAGTTTGCAGTAAGTGCAAGAAATGATCACTTTGTAATACTAAAGGAAGAGGAAAATAAGAAAAATTAAAGATTCTATGACACAATTGGGAATTACCTGTTCTTTCAAAATCAAATCAAAGCATGATAATTTCTATTAAGCTTTTTGCCTTGGTAAGCTTTACAACTAAGACTTTTAAAATGTAGCAGTTTTAATTATCATAAGTAAGAGTCATTTCATTTTTACAACAGTGATAGAGAACACCACAAATATCAATCTAAGAATTGATACCTTCCTTAAAATTGAAAATAAAATATAACATTCTAAATTTGTATCTCTTTTTCCAGCAATCTACTTCAATGAATAAAATCAATGTATGGTGAAGAAGAGAGTATAGAGGAATGAAAAATGGTATAAATGGCTGTAATCAGCTCACGTACTTCTTACATTTTTACATAATGTATCATCTTTAGTAATATCTTTTTAAAATAATTGAATCATTAGCTTCAAAAAAACTTTTATCTTTATTGGTTTGTAATTTTAAATTTTGAGCAGCTGGTTATGAAGACTTGATACTCGATGTTGAGGTAATGAATGAAGTAATGGAGCACTGAACATCTATTTCTTCATCTGTAAAATGAGAAATAAAGCCCTCAATAGGCTACTGTACAATGTTCAGAAACAGGCTAGTTCTCCGTATCAGTTTCTGTTCCTTTCTCTATTAACTGATCATAATTTTAATTAAAGTAGGATCACGTATGCTGGCAATTCAGTTCTGTGAACACAACACTAACTTCTATAAAACATCTTTATTTTTTTCATCTCAGGGAAAATACTTGATTTCTTTCTTAATGACTGTCTTTCATTTCTACTATAAAGTCCAATATTTTAATATTTCACTAGATACAAATTTTAAAATCTTTAATAATTTCAAGAAACAATTCCAGTGTTAATTATTCCTATGACTTTTATTTTCCATTATTTAAATATTAAAAAATTTTTGGTAGCTGGGATATTTTATTTTTTGTGACTTAAATATATTTTATTAATAACTGTTTCTAATTTTGAATTAAGTAAAATCATTACTGCATACTATGCACATAAATTTGTATTTTTCTGTATCAGGAAAAATATGCAAAATAATTTATCAAACATTCATTCTCTTTTTATACTGTTTTATAATACATTATCCTATAGTTTATTTTCAGAGTCCCTATTTCTGTTTTTTGAATGCAATCAAATAACTCGTTGGTTCCCCCATGTAAAATTGGTATTTTTACCCATTTATTTATTTAAAGTTTTTATGAGTTTCAAACATACACAAGAGTAGACAGAATACTATAGTCAATCTCCATGTTACCAATTACTTGACTTTAACAATGACCAACTCAAGGCCAATCTTGTTTCACCTTAACTATCCTTCCTGCCTCCCATTTTATTTGAAGCAAACAAAAGACATCAAATGATTTAATGATATGATTTGTTAAAGAATAAAATATGAACTTTATCCAATCTAAATAACAGTAATATAATTTTAAAAAATCTCCAGCGAGTGCTCCAATTCCTAAATGTTTTGTAAATTTCTAAAAGTTTGAATCAAGATCCAAGTAATAGGATCCATGTATTTTCAACTGGTTATCTTTCCAATTTCCTTTAATCTATGGATTCCTCCTCTACCTCTTCCCCTTTTTTCTTGCTATTTATGTTTGTTGTGTCAATTGTGTTGAGTTTTCTATACTCTAGTTTTACTAACTGCTATCTGAGATAAATAAATACGGATAAATTTAATGTCTTTCTGTCCTTCTATAATCTAATTGGAGGTAAGGAGTAAAATAACTCAGGTTTGAACTTCTTGCACTTAATAAGTGATGTCTGGTTGTCTTTCCTTTTGATATGCTGACAGTAATGAATGAATAATTCTTAAACCTTTTAATTCACTAAGGTAGCAAAGTAGATTTATTCTACCATATCTTTTCCATTTCTTCATTGGAATACTTCATAAGGAGAAATTTCTTCTTTTCAATATGTAAGAAAAACCAGGATAAATCCTGCATCCTGCATTTACCAGTTCAAAATGAAATTGTTCCTTAACAGTATCTAAAAGTAATATTTAAAATAGCTGATGTTATATTTGACATGTTTCAATCCATTACAGTTATTAACCTTACTACCATTCAAATTTCCCATCTTTGGCTAGTAGAAGCCTCCTATGCTGGCTCTTGAGTCCTTTTCACAGAATCTTAATACACTTTGAGTGTTTTTCTCTTTAGTATTCAAGATACTTCATATTTATCTTACATATTTTCTACTCCACACCTATAATCAGTCATTTTTCCTTGGAACTTATTTTTTTAAGAGGGAAAAAGTTGTTGGAAGCCTTAATTTTGTATTCATTAATTTTTGCATATGAATTGTACACTTAGTTTTAGTAACTACTTTACTGATATTTTAAATCTACAGATTAAAGAACATTATCATTTTTGTTATAAATGAACCCTTAAAAAGGAATAATTAAATTTTTTTTAAAAAGGAGTATGGCATATTTAAGAAAGTTCTTAAGTATTCTATCTCACTATCTTTTTTTTCTGTATTACTTCCTAAAAAAAAAAAAAAAGGAAACCATGTACTTATACATTTATAAACATTTTGATTAAATTTTCAAGAGGGTAGAAATATTTTCAAGACCAAGGACTACTTTCTCAGTCTTAAGAAAATGTAACTGAAACTAACATATTTTTATTTTTAGAAGTGTAGAAACATCCTATAATTTTCAATAAATTAACTTTCAAGTTCAGTAAGATATCATTCTGTAAAGGCTTATAATTCATATATGAATAGTTAGGCTATGAATTAAGTCATAGTTAATCCGTACATAGAAATGTCTCTTACAGAATGTCTAAGATATAACTATAATCTTTAAAACTTAAAAAATTTCTTTCCCTAAATTGTTAAAAGTAATTAATCTTTATCTTGGATATGATAAACAGGAAAAGGTAAGGAGAAAGTTAGACTTTAGCAATCTTCCCCGTAATAGTTGGTTATATAAAGTTGGAATGTCGAATTTTTGTGGGGATGTACTTCAATATAGTTTTATTTAACTATGGTAATATGGACAGTTAATGAAGTATGTATTTTTAGAAAATATTACAAAACTGTTAGTAGATAATTCTATAACGACTTTCAGTTACATTTAAGATCTTTTCTCTTACCATTTTGGATAAGCTGAACATGACCTCCCAAAAGCCAGAAGAGAGAATCAGCCACAATTTGGAAGAAGTGTAGCAACTCATCTTTTTCTTCACCCTTAACATGCACATAAAAACGCATTTACTTTCTTTAAATGCTTTATTAAAAAGAGACTTTTCTCTGAGGAATCAGAGGACCTGGATACATGATCCTGTACTAACACAACTAGTAATAGCTACTCTGTTTGCTAGAAGTTGTTTTTATACAGAGGACAAATAATATAAGTAATATAAAAAACTGCAAGTTAAGACAGGAGAAGTTCTCAAAACTGGCTATGCTTTGATTACTGTGGAGTTGTTTTTTTTTTTTTTTTTACATAAAACAAGCTTTAGTCCAAACACACTGAATCTGTATCTCCATTACAGAGAAACCTAAACATCTGTAATTTCAGGTAGGTGGGTGATTTGGTTATGTAATCAGGGTAGAAAAACCACTGCAATATACAAATAGAGATTTCAGCATGCAGGCCCTTATGATTAGCATGTTTCAGTTGCAGCTACTACCCTAAAATTTCATGAGCACAGAAACTATGTCATTTAGCTCCCCACTTAATACTCAGTATCTAAAACAGCTCTGATAATGTTTAATCAATTTTTACTGAACAGATACATGACAATTTTTCTGGCTCTTCCTTTCTGAAAATTATTTTTTGAAACATATTAAAAGGAGGGCTTATTAGGAAAGGAACAAACCTTTCCTAAGGGTTTATTAGAAAGGTGAGCAGAGAGGTACTGATGCTCTTGAAAGGAAAAAGTTTATGAAAAGAAATGCCATACAGGTAGGCAGTCTTGCCTATTAAAAGATTCCATATTAAAGTATGTACACAATGGGAAATTAAAAAAAAATGATTCCATTCACAACTCTGTCACTTTCCAGCAATGTAACTTAGCAGAAAGTTGTATATAGGTCACTAATCTTATCCATGTCTTTAATAATTGCATTGCAGCACAAAAAATTACAACAGAAGCAAAAACTAGATTATTTTTCATAAGAATGAATGTGTTTTTTTATTCTAGCATGGGGTAGAGAAATGCTTTAAAATGTGCTAACTTAAATAAAAACAGTGAAAAAAAAATGTTACATTAGATTAAAAATTCCTTTAATGCAGTCAAGTGTCTTTGCCAATTTCACCAAAAGACACAGCAGAAAGTATGGTAATCCTTAGGTTAATCTCAAAGGACAGGCTGGACTCCCAGACTTCCTACTTTCCTTTAAAATCCCATTATATAAATCATCCAAGATTTTATTGCATTCTGTGACTGGTCAACAAAATTTACTTTTGTATCATCAAATTATTGAATATTATTGGGCTTTTCTGATACTGCCCCCTTCATTCTCTCTCTACTGACCAGTTTAGGCCAGAAAATCCTGCCTATATCCCACCAAGTGATCTACCTATACACTAGCAAATTAAAGAAAAAATCTGATTGGTGAGCTCCTACATGAACAGTGCAAATAAATTTCATTTTCTTGCCATATCCATTTCTTCCCCCATTTTGATTTTGTTTATGGTCAAGTGGTCCTACTTTTACTACAGCTGACTGATTCTCTTTGATGTGTAATAAAGAATTTTTTATCTCAACAATAAAGTAAAACATATATATTAAACAATAATAAAGGAAAGTATTATAGAACATATTAAAGGATTATATGTTAAAGGAATATATTTTCATGCTTAAAGTTGTATTATTAAATAAAAGTGCTGTGAAAAAAAGTTTTGTAATAATCTGGACTATTCATGATAGAAATTATTTTACAAAAAAGAAACTGAGGTATAGTGAAATCAAGTGATTTGTGTAAAATTTCAGTTTGTGACACAGAAAAAGAAACCAACACAATTCTCCATAGTTCATGCTGCTTTAAATGACCTGAATTAAATATGAAATTATTTATTTAGTGCTAGCATCCCTCAAAACACCAACGGAGATGCCAAAATGAAACTTAATGACTTACTGTATAGAAAGCATATGCTCTACCACAGAAATTCTCTGCCAGTTGAGAAATATTCAAACCACTTGTATGTCTTATTCAATTTCACTCATACATTTTTATTGTTTTTTGAATTAAAATATGTCTTAGGTTACCTTAATAAAATATTACAATTAAAAAAAGTATATAAAGATCTTGTCTTATTTTTTCCTCTGAGGTAATGTTACACTATTGTTTATACACTCAAATGATCTCAAATGGAATTTAATATTCCATGGACACTTAGTTGCTTATCTTCATAATACACAAAATTTATGAATCTGTTCAATCTCTGTTGTAGCAGTAGCCCCAAGTATATATTTACATAGTTAATAACTCTTCCAAGGTAAAGAAGTGTCAACTTTATAAACTTACCACTCCTTACAAATTCTGTAGCCACAATGATCTAATTGACATAGTGTAATGATATACAACTGCAGAGTTTACATTCAAGTATACAGGTACTCCTAGGCATATACCCAAAAGACACAAATACACTGATTCAAAAGAATACCTGCACCCCTATGTTGATAGCAGCACTCTTTACAATAGGTAAGACCTGGAAACAACCT
>JAGFMF010011454.1:1797564-1929224 GCA_019455555.1 Galemys pyrenaicus
GCACTGGTGAGATGGTGATGGGGAATACATGGGGATTACAATTGATGGCAAGTATATGTAAATTTTAAAATATTTTATATTAATAAAAAAAAGAAATGTGGTACAATAAAAAAAAAGTATACAGGTAGTCCTTGTTATTGCATGATGCCATGTTAAATGAAAGTTGTGCATTTCAAGTCCATTGCATGAGTCTGGTATGCATGCATTCTCATCAGTTAAGAAGAAGGCACTGTTCTAAGCCAGAACTGTTCATAGTGGAACATTTGTCAGGACGAAAAACATGGAAGGCCTTAAAACAAGTCTAAAAAAGTTTCAAAAGAATGAACTGATAGAGTATGTTCTCTAATCACAGCAGAATTAGATTTGAAATTGACAATAAAGCATTAAAAAATGCACAAATACATGGAAATGAAACAACAGCCTTCTATATAACCCAAGGCTTTAAACTTTACATCACAAATAGCACCTAGCAGAATTCACCCAAAAAATACCTGTTGGATTGAAATAATCCTGTTTTAGTTGAAATATTTAAAGAAGAGCTGAATGATCAAATAGAAAATTCAACTTTATTCTTTTCCCCCTACTGAGAAAAGCCTTGGGACTGGAGAACAATAGTTTCCTGTAGTATTAGTTTAAATAGAAGGCATTTTTTAGGATGATGTTATAGAAATAAATACCTAAGTATGCTGTTTAAGGTAGTAGATATTTCAGAAAGTTATTCAATAAATTTCAGTCAGCACTTTACAATTTCAAATGTAGAAACTTTTATTAACTTCAAAAATATTAAATCCACTACTAATTGTACTTTTAGCCAAATATTGTATTTCTGAAAAATAATTTGGAACATCTTAAGAATTAAACTGCTGTGGCTACAAGTCACTATATAAAGACATATACCTTAGCTGCATTGATAAAACACGTCTGCAGTCGCCTTCCCAACACCAGAAAATTCTCGGCAGCTGATGGAAGTAATTCATTGTAAAATTCTTCTGCATCTTCTCCAGGCTCAAGGCCCACACAGCAATGGCTGAAATAAGAGCACAGATTTGTGATTTAGTTATGTTCATTATAAGTTTCAGCTGATACTAAAACTCCTATAGATATGGTCTTAATGAGAACTTTTAGTATCCTTTGTGGTCAAATCAATAAAGAGCTTTTGCTGGAAAATTAATCTAATCTAAAAACTTTCTAAAAGAGTAAACAATGGTGTCAACTTTGCATTCTACTTAGAGTCAGGCATAGATCCATAAACCTACTTGTTAATAGTCTGGCAAGAAAATATAAGAGAAATATGGTGAGCTTTTAGTGAATGAGTCACAAATATTCCAAAAGCAAGAGTATCTTGAGAGTCTTAACTGATGACTAACATTTTGTTAACTGATGTATTTTTGACATCTCATAACTGAAAAATACCCAGGGAAGGATTAGTCTGCAAGACTAGAAATCATACACTCTAATTTTATGCCAATTCTATTGGTAGAAAATCAAGAGATCTTTCCTAAAATCTGCAAAATATCTTACTGCATGTTCCTTATTATCAGAAGGGGAAACAGCAAAACCTAACTCTAGTTAATTCTAGTAGGAACACTTTACATACACATTCAAAAAAAGTTATCTTAAAAAAATGAGTCTTCTTGAAATGGCATGTCTCTTTCCCTGGAAGTAAAATGAGCATTATTACAAAATCTCAATAATAAAAAATATTTGTGTAGACCAATTCCAGAAAGAATCATCAATCTAAATATGGTCTCTATGTATATATTCAAATGATAAAGTACAGCTATTTTAGGCTTATCAACAAAATATGCAAATAGTGATAAGCAGTAGTAGTGATATTATATTACATACGCTAAAACCAAAATGGCTAAGTTTAGTGATTTGTGGGGGTTTTTTTGGTACACTGATTCCTAAAGTTAAGATACTAATGTTCATATACATGATTTTTTTTCTCTCTGACTCCTAACGTTAATCTTTTAAAAGTAGCTATTTTGGTTGAGAACATTAATAAATGAAATTGTTTACTATATATTCAAAAACATGGGATTTCTTAAGACTTGGATTTCATTCCAGAGAGCCTAGTTCAATGAATTTTTCATGAGTTAATAAATATATCTAATTAAAACAAAGGCAACTTGTTTGATTCACATTAAATATATATATATATAGAGAGAGAGCGGGGGACAGAGATAGAGAAATGTGTACATTTGCTAACTGATTTTGCAAATTTGGCCTTTATCTAGTAACAAATTAGGTTGTAAACTGTCACAAAAACTTACATTTAATAAACAGTGCACTTTCAATTATTTAACTAGGAAGTAGCTTAGGCACTAAGAACAACCAGTTTATTACTTTTTTAAAAATTTATTTATTTATACATACAAAAACTCATATACAGGACAGAGGTGTAGGGGTGAGAGGATTCACCAGAGTCAGAGTGGGAGGCAGAAGAGGCAGACTGACTGAGATACACTGCTGTGGGGAGCAGCAGGCGAGGCAGGAGGGGTCTGCTGTGCCATATGGGTCACCTCCCTGGCTGGGGATTGAACTGGTGCTGCAGTGGCTGCAGATGCCTTTTAGTGCAGTGCTTAAGCCCTTGTGCCACCAGGGAAGTCCTAACTAACCAGTTTATTTTACTGCCTTCTTTTAAAAAATTTTTTATCTTTTTTCTATTAATTTTGAGCAAGGCAGTAAATTAGTCAATATTTTTAAATTACTGACAGGATTTTGATTACTTAGTGAAAAAAACAAAACAAAACCAATTAAAAGTTAAATCAATCCAGGGCCTCCCTGTGGCACAGTGGGTTGAGTGCCACACTGAAGCATCCACAGCACGGCAGCACAAGTCGATCCCCAGCCAGGGAAGGGATCCACATGGCGCTGCAGACCTCTCCTGCCTCACCTGCTGCAACCCTCAGCAGTGTATTTCAGTGGATCTGCTTGTTCTGCTACCTGCTCTGTCTCTGGTGAATCCTCTCACCTCTGGTGCCTCTGGCCTGTACCCCAGCTCTTGTATGCATAAATGAACAAATCTTTAAAAAAAAAAAAAAAAAGTTAAATCAATCCTGGAAGCAAAAGTTTCCGTATCTCTTCTCCTTTAATATTTTGCTGATGCCTTTCATTTCAGCACCTGTTTCATTCTGCCTTGGATGATAAATTCACTTGACTACAAATTCTTTATCTTTTATAAATTTCTCTAGTACAGAGTCAATGCCTTAACGTTTTCAAATATCCCTTGGTCAATAAGGAATCTACTAGACACTTAGGAATCAGTGGCAAGTAAAAGATTTTACTACCATCTTCACAGAGTTTATAAAGGGAACTTTTAGACAGCTATTCACAGAGTTATAAATAGTAATAGATAGTAGGAAGAAAGAGTACAACCAAAACTTACCACAGGAGGTTCTCAATGTCTGTTAAATACAAGATTAAGCAATAGAAAATGTTGAAAATAAGAATCTATCACTACATTCCTGAAGAACAAGCTGACTTGTTGCTTCATTTTACCTTAATATCTGTGTAAGCTGAGAAATTGTAGTCCAACCACCCTGGATTCGAGAACAATCTTGACTGAGGACCAAGAGGCAATATCGAATGAGGTCATAACAATATATATCTTGTTTGATTTTCTTCAACTCTGAACTTCCTAAAGGTGTGTTGTTTATTATTTCTGAGGCAAAAGGAAGATATATTTATTTTTGTAAATATAAGACCTATCTGTATTTTTGAGGTTGAACATAAATGTTACATTAAAGGGAAAAACACACTGCTTTATCACAATGTTAAGATTTCTCTGAACAAATGGGAAAAAAACATTCTAACTGTGCCCATAGTGGCATTGTTTTATAAAACAGTATTAGTCAAGCACAAAAATATTTTACCTTTTAACTTCAACAGTATAACAGGGACATTCTGCTCAGGACTTTTTGCAACTTCAGCAGCTAGAGATAAGATCCTTGGGTCTGTACCTTTTGGCTTCATTTCACCTATTACCTATATTTTAGGAGAATCAGAGAAATAAAGGTCAAACAGCCCTGAAATATTCACTTTAAAATGAAATATGATTTTAATATAAATGAAAATTTAGCTTTGTTGCTTGATTTGAGAAGGGCAGGATTTTTTTTACTTCTTTCTCATAGGAAACTCTGGGTTTTTTAACCAGTGTACCTCTAAAAGTACACAAAACCACTGTAATTTACAATATAGCTACAGTAGAATTGTTTATCATGCACTCACTATTAGTGAGGAACTGTGTTAATATTCACTCTCTAATCTACAAACAATCTCAGGATGGGAGTTAATTTTCTTTAATCTTAGAAGAGAGAGAGACTGAAAACAAAAAAAAGAACACGGGCCTGAGACTATTCTTTCAAAAGTCTTCTTTCAAGTTTATTCATTAGCCAGTGTCTAAAAACTTGAATTTCAAGATTTCTACCATTCCTTAATAAAAGTAGCTCAATATCTCTGACTTGTAAAAGTAACGTGGTGTAAAAGGAACAAGCTATATGCCTGTTTTCCTTCTAGGATCTGGAATAGTAGTATATACTAACAGAGAATGACTATTATGACTATCCTCCAATACAGACTGGTCACTGAGTCTCGAATGAGCTATCCTGAGAGACAAATGTTAACATGTATCATAACTCTTTCCTGTATGTCCTGCGTGACTTCACTGGGAGAAGACTCTCGAAAGTTTGCATCTGTTTTCCTCTGGACTTCACTCCATGTGCCTTTTCCCTTTGCTCATTTTGCTTTGTATCCTTTCACTATAAAAAATCACGGCCATGAATATGATTATATCCTGAGAACTGTGAGTCCTCTTAGCAAATCATTTAACCTGGGGCTGGTCTTAGGAATCCTAGACACACAGTTCAGAAATTTTATGTAATTATAACATAATAAAAGCTTGTGAATAAAATCAATTATCTTAGAATTTATAAAGTCCACATCTCAAGTCAATTGGTTGCTAAAATTCTTTTATAAAAAAGCTGTAAGGCACTCAAAACTCAACAGTATCATTTAATAAAATGCATCTTTATTTATAATAAATAAGAACATATATTAAGTATCTACTATGAACTAAACACTGTGCGAAGTATTTCTACACATATTATCCTACTTAGCCCTCACAATGGAACTAAGAGGTATAACCTGTTATCATCCTATTTTGCAAATACAAAAAATAGAGATTGAAGAAATTAAAGTTCTCATGATTTAACATATTAAATAGTATTTAAGTTCAGATAAGTATGACTCTAAAGTTTATGATTTTAGTTACAATGTTATATTCTCTCCAATAGAAAATAGTAAAAAACACAAATTATATTTCCAAGTGACCTATTTCTGACTTTTAAAATTATTATTCTTGGTACCAGAATCCATTCTTTACACTGAAAAGCTAGCCACAGTACAGATAACCAAAAGTTATCCCTTATTAGATAAAATATAAAACATTAAAAAAATTTTCTGAAAATACTTCAAAGAAAGCCTGCACAAAGTTGTAGGCATACAACTTTCCAAGAAAGTGGATATGATTATTTCATTCTTTCCAATGGCTGCATTATGTTTGTTTCCTCTGCAAGAGTACATGAAAGTACATTTAAACATTCTCTAATGGAGATCATCAGAATATGGTATTCTAAGCAACACTGAAATGAGTATCAATCTTTATCTTTCATATTGGCTGTGAACATTTTCTCCTATCATTTATTTTCTTAAGTTTGGTTATGGTGTTTCCACCAGTTTTACAAAGTAGTCAAGTATATCAATCTTTTCCTGTATTGTTTCTGCCTTTTGTGTCATACTTAGAAGGTCCTCCCTATCCCAAGAGCTAAAATATATTCTTTTCAAAATTTTCTAGTATTTTCATGGTTTTGTTACTTATACCTTGATTTACTTCTCTATATCTTCAATATATGAGTTATTTTGTGAGTAGTCTATGACAGGAGTGTAAATTTTTCAAGTAAGATGAGGCTGTAGATTGGTGAAAAAGAACAAGTGCAGATCGCTATAATCCAAAATATAAGTAATCTGTAATGTAATTTCAAATGTCATATGTATTTTACAAATCCATTTAGTTCATTATTTATTACTGGACTATTACAACATAGTTCATGTTAACATACCTTTGTAGAAAACTTGCACTGCAAGATAAGCTTTACAAGGGCAAAACCATACCATTCTTGTTGGCTGCCACCTTCTCTCTCTGGTTCAGATATATTCCCAGAGGCCACGCAAGAGTTTAGCATGTGACATGTACTTAAACATATTTTGAAGGAGTGAATAAGTAAGTGCATGAATCTTGAGCATTCTAAAACACAGTTTCTGGATTCTCTGTTTTTCTTTTCATTCCAATATAGAAACCTTGGATTTCTGGTTGAAAACCTTTTAAAACAGACTTAAAACACTGTTGTTACTCTTTGGCTACCATAACAAAACATCACTGAAACATTAACTCAATCACCTAACATATGTGGTGAGCTATGGGAGGTGTAAAGCTCACAAAGATTTTTTTTTTTAAAGATTTATTTATTTATGCATACAAGCACTGGGGTACAGGCCAGAGGTGGGGGGTGGGGTGAGAGAATTCACCACAGAGAGCAGGGAGCAGAACAGGCAGATTAACAGAAGTACACTGCTGAGGGGAGCAGAGGGCAAAGCAGGAGAGGTCTGCTGCACCATGTGGGTCCCCTCCCTGGCCGGCAGCAGGGATCGAACTCGTGCTGCAGTGGCTGCGATTTGTTCACAGTACGTTCCTTAACCCACTGCCCCACCAAGGAGGCCCCACAAAGATTTTTATATAGAACAGAATCCCTTCTTTTGTTCTAGTAGGGAATGAAAATTATACACATACACATATATACATACGCATAAAATAAAATTATGTAAAATATATTAAATGCCAAATAGATAACAAATGATAAGAATATTGACCACAGAGTCAAAGGAATGCCTTCCCTAAATCAGTTTTTTATACTTAACAGTAGACAAGAGTAGACAACTCAAGATTGGGAATGCTCAAGATTGGGGCAGCCACCCAGGATGGTTCCAAAATGCTATAGGATAGTATTAAAAGAATTAAGCCTTAATAACCATTGGCCAGCTCTTATTACGTGCCATGAATTGTTCTAAATGCTTTCATGTATTAATTCATTTAACTCAACTCGAAGGCATAAATACTACAACTTCTTCCCCATTTTCAACAACAAGCATACTTAAGTCTGGTTTACACAAAGTCACACTGGAAATATGAAGTTGGGGTTCAGATTCAAACTCAAATGATTCTGGCTCCAGAACCTAAGCACTTTAGTTAATCAAACCACAGTGTCAGAAGGTCTTGATAGAGCTGAATTTATACAAAAAGATAAGCTTCAGGAGAATTTTCATCTACCTGCTTGAAACAATGAACTGACAAATGTGAGAAGGTGAGTTTGGGAGCAGAGTGTGATTATAGAATTACTCTAAAAAGCAACCACCTGTTAAGGACATTATTTGTAAACTTTCTCTTGGATGTTTCTCCACTCATAAAACAGTTCTTTCATCTTTGCCATTAAATTCATGAATTCGTAACCAAAAAATACCTATTATTTTAAAATTATCAATGTCATTACCATACTATCAGAGCACGAGTTCCAGCCTTGAGCTTTTGAGAATTTAGTGTTCCTGACCGTTCCGTTTACCGCCTCCACGGATCACTAGATGGAAATAAATAAAAGAAGGCAATCCGATGCAATCGAGTTGCAACTGACCCTAAACATCTGCAATTCCTAGGTCTGAATCACCCCCCCATTTCCCGCTCCCTCCCCCCCCTGTTCCGCAGTCTCTACTCTTAACACCGCCGGGAACGCCCCTTGATACTTGAGGCCAGAAAACGATTGTCGAGGTAACGGCGGCGTCTCCGGCCAGGGCCGAAGACCCAGACTCTGAGGCCCCGGGCTCTTTTTACTGCTCATTCTAGACCCGAGTTTGGCGCAACCAGGCCTAGGGCAAGAAACCAGGCCGCGCGCTCAGACTCCGCTCCGCCCCGAGCCTCAGTTTCCACACAAAATCTCCACAGAAAGGACGCGGAGCAGGCCCACTCCCCCATGAAGAGATCCTACGTGCCGGGGGACTTGGCCCAGCAACCTGGGCCCTGAGTCCTCTCCCTTTTCAGGCACCACCGCAGGTCCGTTACCTCATCCTCGCTCGGCGTTCCTCACGAAAGACCCCGCTGCGGCCACGCACCTCAGCGCGCCGCCTTCCCAGGGCTGCGTGCGTCGCAACGTGGGAAGCGATCTGGAGGCGGGACCAAGTCCCTTGGAGCCAGGGGGTGGGGCTCCCTCGGGAGGTAGCCAATCAGCACGCGAGGGGGAGGAGTCCGTAGTGACGGCTCCCGCGCTTGCAAATGCAGCTGCTTGGGGCTGAGGTGGCAGATGGTCGTGAGCGCCGTTGACCGAGGCAAAGCCGGAACCCGAGGATAAAGATGAATGGAGCAGTGGGACCCTGGCACATTGATAGTCGCGAGAGGGTTCTCAAATTAGGCGATAGCTTCGAGAAGCAGCCGCGCTGCGCCTTCCACACTGTGCGCTGTAAGTGAGGACGGCTCGGGACATTGAGTTTTTGCGGTGTGGATGGCACAAACCTCTCTTGGATTGTGTTCCCCAGACTCTCTTCCCCTCCTGGCGAATGGGGTGCCCTGCGCGATCCACCGTGCTGTTTGGGGTCCTAGGGATTTGTTGGGAGAAGGCGGAGTTGAGCGGTATTGAGTTAACCTGGGCAGATATTTGAATGACGCCAATAGGCAGAAAGGGAAACTTTGTGAAGAAGGTTCTTAGGGGTGACTGTAGAGACAGATGTTACCGGTGCTTCGTGCAGAGGTGGGAAGGAAAATAATAAGTGGAAGCGAGCAAATACAGGACTGTTATGCAGAGAAGGAAAAATCTTGAGGCTGGTGGAGAAATATTTTCTTGTTTTGTCCTTGATGATGAGTGTTCTTTAGTGTCTTCCAGTGGAGAAATTCTAAACTATTCCAATAATCTGTATCTGTTTTGAATCCCTAATTTCATCAGTTATCTAATACTGATTAACAAAGTATTAATGTGTTACCAGTTTATTAGAAAGATGGTTACCTCCCTATGAGTTCTCCATTTGGTTGTCCATTTGGTTGTTTTGATAAATTATTCACTTTTGTGTTGTTGAGATGGAAAAGGAAGCTCTTCTACCTTAATAGTTGAATGACGTAGCAACAGGATGTAAAATAAAGCATATTATGATTTGGTAGGTAAATAATGCATTTTTTGCATAGTAGCCCCTGTAGACTGATAGAGCGGAAAGGAAACTTTGAGACCGTTAAATCATAATCTCTTATTTTTCTGTGACAAAATTGTAAAGTAGGTATTTTTTTCACTTCCTTTCTTCAGCTCTGTCCTTTCTTAGTGTCTAATCATACATATTTCTCAGTCATTTTGTCCTTAAACTGTCCAAAAAATTTAGTTTTACTCTGAGGTGTTCCATGCTTCAATTAAAATGCCAAATTAAAATTTACATTCTCCAAAAACTTAAGTTGTAGACAATCTAAATATAGAAACTCACAGTAAAAGTATTAAGTTTAACACTCCAAATATATTTACATTTTATAAAAAGGTTTTAATAGCCAAAGTTAACATCCAATTGGTAGAATAAATGCAGGAGATATTTACCAACAGATCTTTAACAGTGTCCTTTTTTTTTTTAATTTTTTTTTATTTATTTATGCATACAAGAGCTGGGGTACAGGCCAGAGTCGTGGGAGGCAGGAGAGGTCTGCTACGCCATGTAGGGATAGAACTTGTGCTGCAGTGGCTGGGATTTGCTTCACAGTGTGTTGCTTAACCCACTGCACCACTGCCACCAGGGAGGCCCTTTAACAGTGTCCTTCTTTATTCTTCCATGCTCTATTGTTCACCTTTTCCTACAGGGAGGTACTTAGCACTAACTGTACAGTTTCTTTTCTATTTCAGTCCTATTTTCAAAAGTATCATTCTTATTTGATTTTTCCGTGTCTTTCTCTCAAATATTGGCTTTTGTCTTCTTTCCCCTTTTTTCTTAACCACGCAGTAGCCTTAATTTTTCATATTACAGGGTTTAAGATTATAAAAATTTGCTCATGAAAATTGAAAATAACTTGAACATATATTTTCTTTTTAAGGGCATGAACACCAAATTAAGTGAATAAAAAATGCCTTTGAAATGTATTTTGTTGGTGCTTCCGGCCTTTCATTTATAAAAGTTCTTAAAATGTTGGAATTATGTTCTCAAAAATCAGAGAATCAGATGATCCAGCTACAATGAAAAAACCCTAAACAACAATAATAAAAACCTTAATCAACATTGTTAGACTTGTGAAAGCCATCAGAAAGGTTTTTGGACCTTATTTTTATTTTTGTTGTTGAAGCAGGTAATCTTTCTAGATTGACTCAAATAAAACCAGTCTATATATATATATTTAAGGATAAATTTATTTTCCATATGATGCTCATTCTTAAGGACTCAGAGTAGGGGATGGAAACTATAAAATAGGACATTTAACTTCCACACAGTGCAGGTGAACATGATTTATAACAAGCATTCAAGTTATTGTAACCTGGAAGAAAGTAATATTTATCTTTATGTACAGAGATAATTGTGACAATCTAGTATTTTCTGGCTTCCACCACTTTTGTAATGTAATATAACTTTGACATTAAGCTCTCAGTCTCAATTTTTTATATGAAAAATAGTGGTAATGATGTCTACCTTTCAGAGTTTTAAAGGATTAAATAAGAGCATAAACAATGCAATGCAGTATTTAGTGAATGATAGAGAATAAACAATAGTTACCATTCTTCATGATTATATTCATGTACATATTAGTATCTATATATACTTATACTTTCAAGTTGCATTTATTAGGTCTTGGCAATAAAACATCAAAAAGATAGTCTGGCATGTGGTAGGGAAGACATGGGATGTTCTATAAGTGATACAACATGCTTCACTGGCTAGAAGTATTTGAGTAACAGGATCCTTTAGAATAAATTTTGCATTTCAGTTCTAATTCTTTTCCTTGTTTTTCATTATTGTCTTTTTACCAATTGACATTAATTAACACTATTTCTCTAAGTTCAAAACCTCTTTCAAGCGTCTATAACTTAGTTCTTTAATTATCTTTTACTTATTACCTTTCTACTACTAACACCAATTTATCTGTCCTTATACCTAGGGATATATCTTATATCAAACTTTCACTTTTCTCCCTGTTGCTTATATTATTTCCTGGCTGTTTTTAGAATCTATGAATAGGTGTTAAGATTTTAAGAGATGGTTATTGCACATATTCAGTTTCTAAGTAAATCAACATAGCAACATGAAGAATAAGCTACAAAGGATACTTTGTGTGAATTATTTATATATTTGAGGAATGGAGGAATTAATTTCAATTTTTTCATTGAGTTATGAGAATTAAATATGAAACACTAGCAAAATTCCTGTCACATAATAAATGTTCCATAATTGTTAGCTATTGTAACTGTCACTGTAAAACAGGGCCAGCTTTTGTTTATATAGAATGATGAGAGAGTGATAATTTGATGAGTAGTGAAACATTTTCCTTGCCCAACATCTGCCCCTTCATAGTTCCCTAAATTCCACTAATAAATATTCAGTACACTGGATTTAGATTTTTTGCCTTTGGGGCTTCCTTACTTATATAAAAACAAATCTGTTTAGTACCTATATTTGGGAAGGCTCCTGTGGGACTGATAATGTTGTATTTCTTCATTTGATTCTGATTATACACATGTCATTTTGTGAAGATTCATCAAGTATATATGGTTGGTGTTTTATTTTGCATGTGTGCTATATTTAAATAGTTAACTTAGAAAAAGTGAATGTAAACTGTGGAAATCTATATCAGCATAATTAATCACTGCTACATATTGAATGTGAATTATGTTTTAGTGATTTTCATATCTTAGAGTTTTTTAAACCTGTTCAGCATGTGAAATTTCTTAGCATCCAAGTCTAATTCATCTCGATCTAAACAGGATTCTGAGGGAGCATGGTTTGAGGAACACTGTTTTTGAGCATAGCTATTTCTTTTTTCCTTCAGAATTATATATACAGAAATAAATTTTATATTTTGTTTAATTGTAATATGAAAACTAAGACATTTTAACTACTGTTTAAATGCAATTTTTTAAACTGAAACATGCTTATATTTTTCATATCCAGGTATAAAAAAAATCTGTCATTATTTTTTTTTTTAGATGACTTCAAACCTGCTTCTATTGACACTTCTTGTGAAGGAGACCTTGAGGTTGGCAAGGGTGAACAGGTGACAATAACTCTACCAAATATTGAAGTAAGTATTTCTATATCTTTAGACTAAATGGATCTTTTTGTAAGATTTACACCAAATTTCAGTGAAAATAATTCAACATTTTGTGGTGAGAATCAAGTAATAAATGAATAAAACAAAGCAAAAAAAACTTAAACTATTTTAGACTAAATGATCTTAGTATACTTTATAAGTTTCAAGAACTCTCATATCAAATTATTTGGAACAAGTGGAAAACTAAACAAATAATCATTAAATTACTATTATGAGCCAGATTTTGGACTCTGAACTAAAACTAATATATATCCTCTGCATTCTTAACATCTTCTAGCACAGAAATATTTAAGCATATAGTCCTATACATTAAAGCATGTGTAGAATTCTGTGCAAGCATGTGCACAGAATAAAATTCTCCCTAGTATACTCCTGAAAGACTTTATAGAGAAAGAATAAGAAGTTTATGGAATAAATTTAGTAGATTGAAGAATATGAAAAGTGATTGTTAGGAGTAGAGACTAGAACAGAAGATTGAGATCAGATGGTGAAGAATCTTTAATGTTGTATTACAGAATTTGTATTTAATATAAATAGTAGAGAACCATTAGATGTTTCTAAGCAGAGAACTAACATAGTTATATTTGTGCTATTGGAGTTATTTTAGCAATAGTTTGGTGAATGGGTTGGAAAAGAAAGCAACTAGGGAGGCATTAACCAAAAGTATTGTCTGTTTTTTAAATTTTCCAGTGTATCCAAGTAACACTATCAAATACTACTTACATAAATATACAAGTTCTTTGTTGAATGTTTTGTCCTTAAATTAGAAATTTATTAGCATTCAACTTGTGTCTTTTTTTCTTTCACACTGACATGGTCTATTATGAGAGAGAACCAAGAATATAACTTTATATTTTAACCTATAAAGAAAATACTGGATTTTCTGAGATTCTTTTTCTTTGTTTTGTTCTGATTCATCCACATTCTCATGTACGTGTTGTGAAATGTCTTGTCATGGTTAGAAGTATATATAGCAAGTAAGCTATCCTCTAGTCTTCCTTTTTGTCATCAGTACAAGTAACATTAGTAACTTGCTTCCTTAAACCTTTTATTAGGGAAAATAGAATAGTATAATGAATCTCCAGGTACTCATCATTGAGCTTCAATAATTATCAACCCTTGCTAACCATATAAAAGCAAAAATGAATATATTGCTAATTTTTAAAATATATTCCCCTACCACAAATTTTTCCTGGCATATTTTAAAGTAAATTGCAGACATTATACCATTTCATAAGTGCCTATATATATATAAAACTTAGAGGATATATTTATTTTTTGCCTAAGTGCCATGCTATTATCACACATTTCAGAATTAATTATAATATCTGGTCCATATTCACATTTTTATGATGATCTCAAATTATCTTTATACTGCTTTTTCCCTTATGAACTAAAATAAGACTCTTATATTCTGATAATGTGTTTCTTAAATCTTTTTTAGTCTATAAAAACTTTTCCCAGGTTTTTTGTCCAAAAGAATATGTCACATCATGGATTTCAAATTATTTTTGTTTGGTATTATTTAACTCTTCCTCTCTTCCTTTACTTCCTATAAACTGATAGTTATATATAAAGTTACAGCTATGTTGATGAGTTAAATTCTTTGTGAGTTTTCTTAGGCAAAAATATGGTGATGTTGCATACTGTCTTCTATAGTACATTATATGTAGCATATACTGCCTGGTTGTCTCACTTTAAATGATACTAAAATTAATCAATGGGTTTAGTGTAATGCATGCTCCTAGATACATTGGTTTTCCTTAATTTGCATTAGGAAGCACCATTTGAATAAAATTCTAGATTAAAAAGATTAAATTTATGAAGCAAGAAGGGGCAAAGGCTAAATAGGATATATGATTCTGTGCTTCTGTTCACTTATCCATAACATATATTGGTTGCATTAGAATTGAATCTCAAATTGCCCATTATAAACAAATGAAACAAATCTTTACTGGCTCAAAACAAGTGCTTCCTCTATCCATCCTATTTCCTCAATGATAGCAGCTTTCCTATCTTAGCCTCTCCTCTCTTCTCTCTCTTTTTCTCTCAAACCACATTCCTTGTCAGAGTAGTAGTTATAGGTGGTTAGGTGACTTGAAATATAATAGATTAAGAAACACAATGGATCTCAAAGGCCCTCCCAACTGAATTTCTATGATAAATTTCAAGTAACGGTAATTGACTTTCTAAACAGGGTTCAACTACACCTGTAAGTGTTTTCAAAGGTTCAAAGAAACCTTATTTAAAAGAATGCATTTTGATTATTAACCATGATACTGGAGAATGTCGACTAGAAAAACTCAGCAGCAACATCACTGTAAAAAAAACAAGGTATGTGGTTAATGAATAAACTATTTTATCAACACGAAGTTTACTAAAGAGATGTTAGTGGAAAAAAATTATGAATTGTAACTTACATATGGCTTATTTCTGAGGAGTATGAAGATTTAAAACTCTACCAAGTTTAAATGTGGTGAGATCCTTTTCCAAAAACTGTTACCACTTCCTCTGTCTATGATATATAAAGATTTGTTTTGTTTCTGAATGTTCCCTATATATATAGTTATACCTTTTATTCTACTATAGCTGCTTTCATGAAATTGGAGCAATTTATATACTTTCCAAAATAACTTCATCATTAGTAACCATTTATTGGACACATAAAAGATGTAAGGCATAGAAAAAAGAAAAATTTCTATACAAATATTAACCTCAAAACTTCTGCATTTTAATTGGATTAATGGACCATTACATTAAAAATGTCAATAAGATAGTCATCTCAAATCCTTTTTCTAGAAATAGGCACTGCATTGATAACCACATACTATAAGAAAATTTCTCTAAAAGTCATGCAAGTCATTCTGAAAATTAAAGGAAGGTTATGTTAATTGGAGCATTCAGGGAGGTTAAGTTTGAGAACTTTTTTACCCCCAAACATGCTTAATGATAAGAATCGCCTTGGGTACTTATTAAATATATGAGCCCAAATTTAACTTCAGATCAGGGAAGGAGTCTGAAACTCTGTTGTTTAATTTGCCCTTCACACCAGGTGGGTTTTTTCTTTGTTGTTAGTAGGAAGTTCCAATCTGTTGACAGTGGTTACAGATTATTATCTTTTCAACCAGGCATTGACTTGAGAACATTTTGTTTTGAAACACTAATTTGCCAAATCAACTAAATAATGTAAAACAGCATGAGACAGAAAAATGCATAAACCGAAATTTTTTGAAGGTTGGAATGAAAAGAAAAGTGAGATTTATAGTACTTTGTAAAGGAAGAACTAATGGGATTTGGTGGCTAGAAATGGGAAAGGCTGAAGTCAAATAAAATTGTTATATGCTCTCAATAGTATTGAAAGAAAAGTATATGGATCTTCTTTAGTAACATGCCTTTAAGTTATAAATGAAAAATGTAGAAGTGATTTATCAGAAGTGATTAACTTTAGAATTTAGGGAATATATTATACACTTTTGTGTAATTATACACTTTTTTAGTATATAAATTGTGTCTCTCCTATCTTTTAAATTTTTAACAGAAGTTTTGTTTTGATTAACATTTGTTTCCTCAGTGAACTTGTGTCTATGTTATACATATATCAAGGCTCAATAAATTTTATTACATACTGAATTAAATTTGTTTTGACTCTTAAATATAGTTTCAAAGATCTCTAGGGAAAAAAGAGTGTCAATTTTAGCAACTTTGCAAACTGAAATTGTTGTTACTTTGCTATCATACCTGTTTTGATCTTTGATATAATTAATTGCAGAGTTGAAGGAAGCAGTAAAATTCAGTATCGTATAGAGCAACAGCAGCAACAAATGCGAAATTCAGCTAGGACTCCCAATCTTACAAAACAGTCTCCATCTGAAGATAAGATGTCCCCAGCTTCTCTGATGGATGATATTGAAAGAGGTAAAATCTAACTTTATATAATGTCCCTTTAGAAGATATGACTAAGAAATAGTAACTGAAATTTTTCGTTTTAATTAACTAGGAAACTATAAGCTTTTACTGAAAGCATAATTTTTTCCATTTATATTTTTTCTGGGGGAGCAGTATAGCTTATGACTTAGGGAATTATGTAAGAAAGACAATATACAAGGGAATTTATATCTTTTGATTACTCAGGTTGAAAAGTATTTAGATGTACTTAACTAGAGTTTTCTTCTTTTTGATAGTTGTGATGATTCAAATTCACTTCTTCACACCTTCCTGTCGAAGTACTTTATGTATAGCCAGATTGTAGCTGTGTAAGATGTCACCAAACCAACAGGGAAGTGAGAAGTATCAATAGTGAGCAGAAGCAGCAGGCAAGTTCTTCCGAATTGCTCCTCAGTTTTCAGCAGGATGGTATTTCTAGGGAGACACAGTCCTTTCCAAAGTCACCAACTTATGCTTGTGTTTGTGCTTTTTTTTTTTTTTTTTCATAACATGCATGTAGTGCTCCAGTTCCACTTACCTCTTTATATATCCATGATAGTATTAGTTTCCTAATATGTTATTCTCTTAACAAATAGTGAAGAAGATATAAACTCAGATCCCTTGTTAGTATTAGAGATCTTGAATTTTATTTTATTAATATAGCATATCCCACAAAATGGATTTGAATAATGATATCATTATATACATATGTACAATGAGATACTTGAACATAAAAATCAAGATATTGAAGGGAAAGAGGAAGAAAATTTGCTAAATGTTCTATTTTTTTAAAGATTTATTTATTTATGCATACAAGAGCTGGGGTACAGGCCAGAGTCCAGGGAGGTGGGAGGATTCACCAGAGACAGAGTTGGGGGCAGAACAGGCAGACTGACTGAAGCACACTGCTGAGGGGAGCAGCGAGTGAGGCAGGTGAGGTCTGCTATGCCATGTGAGTCCCTTCTCTGGCCAGCAGCAGGGATCGAACTAGTGCTGAAGTGGCTGTGGTCTGCTTCATAGTGTGTTGCTTAACCCATTGCGCCACCAGGGAGGCCCCTGTTAAATATTCTAAAACAGTAAATTTAGATCTGACTTCCTAGCCACTAAGACAAAAATGAATACATAAGTAGCATATTTTGTATTATCTAAGCAATCTCAAAGAATCAACTCTTCCATGCCACTAAATTCTAAAAGGAATTTATCAGATGGAACATGTTCTAGGAAACATTATCAAATCTTCAACAATAATTTTATATCAACAAGTTCCAATCTGTGACAGTTTTTAGCAAACACCATAATAAAGGTATTGTATTGTAGAATATGTTAACATGATTTAAGCATAAGGTACAACTTTGTATAAGAATTTGCCTTGAGAAGTTCTATAGCGTGTTCCTTAGACTGTCTTCTTTAAATATTTTATTGATCTCACTTTCTGAATGTCTACTGCTAGGACTGAATCATCTTTTTAAACTCATGAAGATGGCAGTTGTACTAGTGTTTCTGTGGTTACATTTTTACATTTACAGGCTTTCTTGCCCCTCCCAGGTACCATATACCTGGGAGTCTTTACTCTACCTTTTTTTCCAAAGTAAACTTTTCTTTAATTTCCAAGAAAAAAAAATTTTTTTACATTTACATCTTTAGCTATCTGAAACTTTAGTTTAATCAAACACTTTTAGGTAAGACTCTATTAAATTTTCAGTATTCTTGCTCTTCAGATATTTTTTCATGTTTATAATTTATTTAATATTATGAAAATGTTTTGGTTTATAATTTTAATATTAATTACTCATTGCAAGTACATAGACATGCAGTTATTTTTACTTATTTCCCCTGTATTCTTTAATATTGCATAATTCAGTACTAACTTTTTTTGTAGATACTATCAGATTTTCTACATGGACAATCATGTCATTTGTAAATAATGACAGTTTTGCCTTTTTCTTTCCAATCTGGATGCCTTTTATTTCTTCTTCTTCTTTTTTTTTTTTTATTGCACCAATTAGAACCTCCAATATAGTATTGAATAGAGGTGGTTAGAGTGGAAAACCTTCTTTTCCTGGTGCTAGAGGGAAACCATTACATTTCTTACAGTTATTATTATTCAGCTGAAGGTTTATCCTAGATGTCTTTCACCAGGTTAACTTTCCCTTCTATTTTTTTCCTTAAGAGTTGTTTTTTATTTTAATCAAGAATGACTGTTGAAATTTATCAAATAATCTTCCTGCTTTTTTTTTTAAAGATTTATTTATTTATGCATACAAGAGCAGGGGTATAGGCAGGAGGTATGGAGGGTGAGAGGATACAGAGTGGGGAACAGAACAAGCAGACTGACCAAAATATACTGCTGAGGGGAGCAGTGGATGAGGCAGGAGAGGTCTGCTGTACCATGTGGGTGACCTTGGGATGGAACTCATGCTACAATGGCTACAGGTGCTTCACAGTATGGTGCCCATCCCCTTGTGCCACCAGGGAGGCCCCTCTTTCTGCCCTTTTGAGATGGCTTTAATTTTTACTTTTTTTTTTAGATTTATTTATTTATGCATACAAGCACTAGGGTACAGGCCAGAGATGTGGGGGGCGAGATGATTCGCCACAGACAGAGAAGGGAGCAGAACAGGCAGATCAACGGAAGTATACTGCTGAGGGGAGCAGCGGGCAAGGCAGGAGAGGTCTGCCTCACCATATGGGTCCCCTCTCTGGCCGGCAGCAGGGATCGAACTCATGCTACAGTGGCTGCGGTTTGCTTCATAGTGCATTGCTTAACCCGCTGCACCACCAGGGAGGCCCTTTAATTTTTACTTTTTAATATAGTGGATTGCATTGATTAAATTTTAGAAATTTGTATTGCAGAGAAATGCCCACTTGGTCATGAGGTATTATCCTTTCAATATTTGGCATTTTTTCAGCCTTAATAATATTGGCATTTGTAATCGGGGCATTCTTTGTCAGGGGACATTGTTGGATGTTTAGCAGCATCCTTAGCTGCAATACTTTAGATATCGGTAGCACCAGTCCCTACTACCCCTGAGTCTTACTGTTTGGACAGTGAAAAAAGGCTCCAGACATTGCCACAGGTCTCCCTGAGGGACAAAATCACCCATAACTGAGAACCACTGTTATATATGGCTAAATTCAATTTTGTTTAATATTTTTGCATGTGTCAACAAGGGATATTGGTGTGAAACAAACATTCAAATTTCAGTATATTTATTTCATATTTATTTAGTGTATCTGTTTATATCTGTTTCATTTTTAGAATTGAAGGCAGAAGCTAGTCTAATGGATCAGATGAGTAGTTGTGATAGTTCATCAGACTCCAAAAGTTCATCATCTTCCAGTAGTGAGGATAGTTCCAGTGACACTGAAGATGAAGAGTGCACATCTTCTTCTGGTGCAAGGAATTATATCTCAGGACAGTCTGCCCTGCCTTCCATGCCACAGTGCAGCACGCCTGATATTGATGCTGGTCATAATAAGTATCATGACAACGGTGGTCTGCTGATGAATACTTTAAGTAAGTATAAACAAGCATGAGTGTTTGGAAAAGAAAGAATTCACAGAGGAAACTTACTGATTATAACTATGGAGTTTAAAAAAGACTCCTATTTTATTCATTTGAAGGTATTAAGTGTTAGCTTTTTGTTGAATTACTCATTTTCTTTTGACTTTGGCATTTTTGGTTTTTCTCCTAGCTCTCTCTATACTTTCCCTTCTCTCCTTTTCTGATTTATAATCATCTACTCAGTCTTTGCTCCTGGGGATTTTCAGGCATTAATTAATTCTAGGTCCTTTTAAATTTTTGTCCATACTCTTTCCCTAGACAATCTCCTTTTTCTTTTGCAATGTATATAAATAACTTAGTTTGTGTTCTTGACCAAGAACTCTTAACTCCACATACATATCCAACACCATCTCTTTGTAAACAAAATTTCAAATACTTTATGTCCAAAAATCAACTAACAATCTTTGTGGTTTTTTTTAAAGATTTATTTATTTATGTATACAAGCACTGGGGTACAGGCCAGAGGTGTGGGGGGGTGAGAGGATTCACCACAGAGAGCAGGGAGCAGAACAGGCAGATCAACCGAAGTACACTGCTGAGGGGAGCAGTGGGCACAGCAGGTCTGCTGTGCCATGTGGGTCCCCTCCCTGGACGGCAGCAGGGATTGAACTCGTGCTGCAGTGGCTGCGATTTGCTTCATAGTGCTCAACTAACAATCTTTGACTCAGCATGTTCCCCTTCTTAATGAAATATAAGATTTATCAAATTATGCTAACTAGAAGGCTGATTATCTTCAAAGACTTTTCATATGTCTGTTTGCCAGCTTTATGTATTCTTTAGTGAAATGTCTGTTTGGATCCTCTACCCATTTTTAAATCAGGTTGTATGTTTATTTTGTTGTTGAGTTGCACATATATGAGTACATATATAAATACATAATTTTGATGAATTGTCTAATATTTTGACTGTTACTCCCTTTGATATATGGTTTACGAATCTCTTCTCCCCATCCAATAGGCTCTCTTTTCATTTTAATGATGGTTTCTTTTTCTGTGCAGAAGCAAAAGATATAGTTCCAATTAATTTTTTTCTCTTGCTGTTGGAGATGGATTCACAAAGACATCACTAAGATACCAAAGAACTTATCACTTATTTTTTTCCCTATGGTTTCAGATATCAGTTCTAGATTTTGATACATTTTGAGTTTATTTTAGTGTGTGGTATAAATTAATGGGATTGTTTTATTCCCTTCTATGTGGCTGTCCAGTTTCCCCAGCATCATTTTTAGAAATACCTTCCTTCTCTCCACTGTATGCGTTTGGCTACTTTACCCTAAATTAGTTGTTTATAAATGTGTGGTTTTATACACACATTCTCAACTCTATTCCATTGATCTGTGTGGCTGCTTTTTACCCCCCCACCCCATACTCTTTTGATTACTGTATCTTTGTAGTATAGTTTGACATCAGTAAACGTGATACCTTCATTTTTGTTCTTTTTTCCCTCAGAATTGTTTAGGCCATTTGAAGTCTTTCATTACACCATACAAATTTTAGGATTTTTAAAAAAATTCTTTCCTGTGTTTACACTTACATTTTAATGAATGATTTTTGGATAAAGAGAAGCAAGACACCACCATGCATATCATAATGTCAATTTTTCTTTTTACTGACTTGCTGAAATAATGACTGAAAAAGTATATACAGAGAAATTCATAGAGATGCATATACAAACAAGTATTGAGGTGCTATATTACTTATCTAAATATATTGAGCAACATTGTAACATTAATGTGTTTTCCAAACAATGTAAAAAAGAAAATCTTTATACAAAATTTATTTCAGTTCACATTATAGTTGCGTATTTGTAAATTTCAGTGAATTTTAAATCTGTACAAAATATTACTTTTAGTTTATAAAAATGCAGTTTGCTTTTGGTCTTAAAATTAAAAGCAGATTTTCCAAGTACATGAATATCTCTTTGGACTTTCAAAAGTTTTGCAGAATGTAGGAGTATTCTTATTGTGCATGACTGGTACCTGCATTGCAAGACATTTAACAATTCTAAATTCCCCTTCCATTAACTGTCAGTAACAAACTGCAAAGCATCTGGACAAGTGATCTCTCACATAAATTTTTGAAATATCTCCTAGGGGGCAGTATTGCTCTCACTGAGAATCACTGGTTTAAGAGACTGAATGTAATTGCTATAGATAAATTCTCTTTTTTCCAACTCTTAATTACCATTTTGATTAAAAACATTTCCTTTACTAAACATCACATATTCGAAGACTAATCCCATGTCTTCAAAACTGACTAAACATTTCAACTCACAGCATGGTAAGACCATGCATATAACCTCTATAGCGTGAAATTTCTTATGAAAAGAAAAACTCTTGAATTTCTCTCATTTGAGAAACTCATACTTCAGTATCATATCAAGTGAACATTCTTAGGTCATGAAGGCTAAGATGATTAAAATAGTCTTAAAAACCAGAAGCACTGAAGACACTAGCAAATTTATCACATAATGTAATCAATTCTGGATTTATGCAATTGACTGAAATCTCTTACAGTCCACATATAGTGTAAAAATTCTTAAATTGGGCATTATATTCATAATATGCTAGGTTTTGTTGATTATGAAACAAGAATTTTCTTAGCTGTTGTAATTTACTACTGATATGGTTCTGTTCAAACTTATAGCTTGAAATAAACCCCTACAATCAAGAAATTCCAAATATTTATTTCTAGCTCCCACCTCTACTTCAAATCTAAACTTGCATATCTAATTGCCTGTGTCATATGTACTTGAATATTTACTAGGTATCACAAATGTACCACTTCAAAAATTAACATAGGCCTTTTTTTTCTTTCACAGACTTGTTCCTCTAGTGTTTCTCATCTCAGTAAATGATACTCCATCTGAACAGTTGGTTAGGCAAGAAACCTTGGGGGTCATTTTTTACTTTTCTCTTTCTCTCATATCTAAAGCCAATGCTTTTGATAATACCATAAGCTCTACTTCAAAATGTGTGATCAATTTGATCAGCTTACATCATCTCCATCTGATCCACCTGAGTCAAAGTTAGTATTATTTCTTACATGAGAAATTGAGTTAGACTCAATAACTACTCTCTCTGATATCATGATTCTTTATACCATCGTGGTTGATTCATTGATATACAACAGTGTTCAAGTCAATTAACTATTAGTCATTTTCCAATGAAATCCATTAGATTTCAAACAAAATCTGAAATTTATATTGTTTCTTAGAAATTTAATTTCTTAGAAATTACATCTTTTATCTGTCTTTCTGACCTCATTTTCTACTGTTGTCTTCCACATATTCCAATCCAGCCACAGTGGCCTTTTATCAGCCAGAGAATATGTAAGCATATTCTGGAAATTTTGTGTTTACTGTTCCCTGAATCTTCGCAGTTCTCCAAATCCATATTCTCAGCTCTCTCTCTACATCTGGATTTTTGTTCAAATGTTACCCTTTATGGGGATCTTGCCATCTCTCGTATCTAAAATAGTGCTGCCTACAATACTCCCCATACTTTTTTCATAATATTTTCGCCTAATTGACATTATATCTTTGTTTATAGTCTATCTCCTCTTCTGAATGTAAGGCCCACAACTGTAAGCACATGAATGAACTACAAAAAGGAATTGAGGGCCTCCCTGGTGGCGCAGTGGGTTAAGCAACGCACTATGAAGCAGACCGCAGCCACTGCAGCACGAGTTCGATCCCTGCCTCCGGCCAGGGAAGGGACCCATATGGCGCCGCAGACCTCTCCTGCTGTGCCCGCTGCTCCCCTCAGCAGTGTACTTCGGTTGATCTGCCTGTTCTGCTCCCTGCTCTCTGTGGTGAACCTCCTCACCCCCCCCACACCTCTGGCCTGTACCCCAGTGCTTGTATGCATAAATAAATAAATTTAAAAAAAAAAAAAAAGGAATTGATGAGTTACTTTTAACACACACTACTGAATGATTTTGACTGTATTTTAAGTAAAAAAAATCCACAACATTTTTTCACTCTTCAAAATGATGTAGGCTAATATTCTAAGACATATTTTCTCTCAATTCCCAATGTAATTAAATCAGTAGTATAAATGAAGGCTAATGTTGGTATGTGAGAGAACACTAAAATACCAGGTCATACTAAAAGCATGCTGTATATTGATAGTATTTGTGTTACTAATGATGTGGCTATAGGATAAACAATCTGATTATTGATGATAGTTTGGCAGAATCATATTTGGGGTTAAATTTTGCATGATATTTTTAAATTTAAAAATAAATCTATTAAATATTATAATATTAAATGTTTAATTGCTATAGTTTTGCTTTTTTTATTTTAGGAAATGATTTGCAGCTGAGTGAATCAGGAAGTGACAGTGATGACTGAAGAAACATTCAGCTATAAATATAAAACTTGCAAGATGTGATGATTTGTTGTATTATTACGAATAAAAATTGCTAAGACAGTGGAAAATGTTTCAATTTTTTAGTTTTATTGATAAATAATTGGCACACATTACTGTATAAATTTAAGGCATACAACATGATGATTTGATTTACATAAATTGTGAAATTATTATACTACAATAGATCTATTATACTACAATAGATTCAACTAACACCCATTATCTCATAGATGCAGTAAAAAGAAAAGAAAAAGGGAAAACATTCTACTTGTGCTTAAAAACTCTTAGGATTTACTCTTTAACTTTCCTATATATCAGACAGCTATGTTAACTATAGTCATGCTGTATATTATATCCGTAGTACTTATTTTAGCTTATAATTAGTAATTTCTATCTTTTGACCATCTTCCCACTACAAGTCTAACCTCTTTTTCTAAGTTTGTGTTTTGGAGTTGGTTTCTCTTTCTAAGCTTAAAAAAGATACCATTATTTAAGTGACATAATACAGTATGGCGGTCTGATGTATTTCATTTATAATATTCAAGTTTCATTTATGTTGTCACAAGTTATAGGATTCCCTCATTTTTAACAACTGAGTAATATTCCATTATGTCATAATTTTTTATCCATTCACAACTTCTTTATCCATTCATCCACTGATGATCACGTCCATTGTTTCTATCATTTGGTTATTGTAAGCAATTCTCCTATAAGAATGGAGTGCAGCTATCATTTTGTTTTCATTTCCTTTGGATGTATTTGTAGAAGTGGAATTGACGGATCATACAGTAGTTCTCCTTTTAATTTTTTGAGTATCCTCCATACTGCTTTCATAGTGGCTGTACCAATTCACAATCCCATTGACAAAGCACAGGGTTCCCTTTTTTCTACAACTGTGCAAGTATTTGTTATTTTTTGGTTTCTTGGTGATGGTCCTTCTAACAGATATAAGGCAATATTCCATTGTGGTTTTCTTGTTTATCTAGCTAAAGATGTCATTTATCTCTTCAAAGAACCAATTCTTAGTTTGGTTAATCTTTTTTGTCTTCCATGTCATTAATTTATGCTCTAATATTTATTCTTTCTTCTACTAGCTTTGGATTCTTTTCTTTTTTTAGTTGTTTAAGGCATAGAATTAGTTTATTTATAATTTTTCTTATTTCTTAATGTAGGAGTTTATTGCTATGAACTTTCCTCTTAGAACTGGTTTTGCTGCATTCCATAAATTCTGCTATGTTCTGTCATTGATTGCTAGTTTCATGCAGTTATCATGAGGGGAGATACATATTATGGTTTATGTATTGAATTTTCTAAGACTTGTTTTGTGACCTAAGTTATGATCTATCTTCAAATGCTCTTGTATGGTGTTTTAGAATAGAGTGTCCTGGTTATATTTTCTAAGTCCATTTGACCTATAGTGTTACTCAAATCTGTTTCTTATTTATTCTTTGTCTGGATAACCTATACATTATGGAAAGTGGGGTTTTAAGGTCCCCAATGATTAATTTATTGCTGTTTATTTCTCTTTTTAGTTCTCCACTGTTCACCCCTTGACATTTACAATTTATATCTTCTTACGGTATTAATCCCTTTATCATTATGTGAGATTAAAAATACACACACACATATGTACATGTGTATGTGTCAAAAGGTCTTTTTTGTCTTTTTAAAATCATTTTTATAATCTATTTTTGTCTTATAAAAGTGTAATTATCATTGCTTTTTTTGTTTGGTTACCATTTGCTTGAAATGTCTTTTTCCATTCCTTTGCTTTCAGTCTATTTGTGTCTTTAAGTCGAGTATTTTGTAAGCAATGTATTGATGGAATTTCTTTGTAAATTCATTCAGCCATTCTATATTTTTACCAGAAAATTGAATATTTACATTTAAAATATTTATTAAAAGGTAAATTCTTAATAATCCTATTTTTTTCATTGTTTTCTGATTGTTCTGTAGATTCATTGTCCTTGTTTAGATTGTTTTTTTCATATTTTGATATCTTTCAGTATTAATGTGCTTTGATTTATTATATGTATGTATGTGTTTGTAATTACTATGGGATTGTCCTTTATGGTTACTATGAAGGACATACAAAATAAAATAACTTAAATTTTTTAAAAAATTGTGCATTCTTTATAGTACCCTATTTAAAACTGTTAACAACTTAACTTCAATAGAATTTGTGAACTTTGTACTTTCACTTCTCTGCACCACATTTTACATGTTTTATATCGTGCAACTAATAACAATTTCTTATAGTTACAGTTATTTTTACTACACTCATTTTTAAAACTTTTAAACAGGAGTTGTAAGTTATCTATCAGTATTGCCATGTTGAAGACTAACTATAACTATATATATTTGCTTTTACCAGTGAGTTACTAATTTTGATGTTTTTATGATTTTTATTCTGATTCTTTTATTTCTGTTTTCAAACAATTTTCTTTAACATTACTTGTAATGCAGGTCTGGTGGTAATGAACCCCCGCAAATTTTGTTTGTTTGGGAAAATGTTAATTCTCCCCCTCCCCCTTTATTTTGAAGGACAGCTTCTCTAGGTATAGGATTCTTGGTTGACAATTATTTTCTTTAAATATTTTTAATATCTCATTCTCTCCTGGCTTGAAAAATTTCTTTTGAAAAATCTGCATATAGTCTTATGGGGATTCTTTTATAGACAGTATCATTCCTTTCTCTTCCTGTTCTTAAAATTCTTTGTTTTTAAGTGAGAAAGCTCTAAAATTAGTAAAACTCTATATCATCTTAACCACTTGTCTTAGCCCTGTGACTGGACAGGTTCACTAACTTTTCTTTGCAAATACCAGTTCTGCCTGTCCTTTTTTTTTTTTTTTTGACAAAAAACTACTGGGCTCATAGTTTTCAGGTGTAGTCACTAGCTTTTCAGGTCAGGTGGGGCTAAAAAGCACTCTTCACAGCAAGCGTGCTTGGGGGGAAGTGGTGGTATCTCTCCAGGTTCTTCTCAATTTCCCAAACAAGCTAACTTTATTAGGGAGCGAGTGAAGGCACTCTTCACAGTGGACTCTGCCTGAACTTGCACAAACCAGCTTTGGGACCAGCAAAATTTGCTTGAGGATCCAAATCCAACAAATTTGTACCCCACCGAGTTCCCTGGTAAGAGTGTGCTGCTGACTTGTTTCTGCAGATGAAAAAAATCTCTGGTTGGGATTACTGCTTGGGTACTGCTTAGGTATGAACATGGTCTGCCAAGATTCCATGTACTACTTGTTGTAAGCCCTTCTTCCTTTCTTTTTCCTATCAAGATTCCCAGTAATTGAGCCCTGCAATTAGTTTCACTGCAATCCCTGAGTTATGAGATCAGAGTAAGAGGCTCACAGAAAACTTCCCTGAATGCTAGGGATGGGAGGCTGATTGGTTTTCTTTCCTCACTGGAGGAACCTAAGGTTTAGGGGTGAACTCTCAGAAAGGTACTACTCTGACCTGGGGGCGGGAGGTACAATGACTTCTTTTACTTAGTCATACACAACTTAAGTTTCCCCCAGGTCTTTTTCATGACTTGAGAGCTCATTTATCTATAGTACTGAATAATATTACACTGTTTAGATGTGCCACAGATTATCTATCTACCTACCTACTGAAGGAGTCTTGGTTGTGTCCTTGCTTTGACAATTATGAATACCTTTTTTCTCAAGTTCTTTTTCCGTAGGAATTTATGCAGTTACTATTATTTTTTTTTCTGTCCTTAAGGTTTGGTTTCCTACTTTGTCTTGCTTCCTCTCTTTGGTCTACTGTCAGCTTATTATTTGTGTATTTTTGTTTATTTCTATTTAAGTAGTACTTAGTTGAGAACAACAACTATGTCATTTATCAACTAAAGCAAACTCAAATATTCCAAGACCAGTAAAACATAATTATCATTTTAATATATGAATACAAACTGTAATAATTTTTATTGAAAGTTATCATTCTGATATTTCTTTTATTAGTGTTTACTGTCCCATAAATGGGTACATGGTGACATGAATTGATAATGCTAGCTTATAACACACACTTTGTTATCAAATTTTACATTCTGAATCTAAACAGCTCATCCTCACCACCCCATTTCTTTCCCTATGAAATACGTTCTTACAGACCTTTTTTTTGGATTGAATGCCTAGTATATTATTTTTTATACACCTTAAGAGTAAGTATAAGTAGCTTTTAGAGGAATAAATATTATTTTCATTACTTTTTATTGGGTGCATTTTCAGTAGGGAGCTCGTAGATGAGACAAGCTCTCAGACAGGAGGTTTTCGACAAGAACCATGTGCTGATCATGACATGATTATAAATACATATATTTAACTGTCAGCTTTATTGGGATATAATTGACAATATTATAACATTGCATAAGTTAAGATGATGGTATATGTGTGTATTTATGTGTATATTACCTGTCATTTATTTGGTGAGTATATATTGTGAAGTGATTACTACAGTAAAGTTAGTTAGCATAAGTACATTTTCTTTTAGTTTGACCTGCGTGAGTGGTTTGATGGAACTGATAATATAAGCAAGCAAACAGGAAAGTTAAGCTGCTATAAAGGAGTAAAAATTAATGGTTAGTAAAGCTACATCTGTGCATGGATATGAGTGTGACCTGTGAATTATGTATTTGCTAAATGTCACCCATAGTTTGGTAATTAAGTATTTTTAAACATGTCAGAATTCAGGCATTATATCAACCACATACCATTCCTATAGTAATTACTTACCTAATTTTCAACTTAAGAGTATAATCAAAATTAAGGACGCAAATAAGGAAAAAAATATAAAATGTCATTCTAAAAAAGTTCATAGCTTTCGAATATTTTGAGATCTATCACCTTATCTGCCCTATGATGTAGACTGACTCAATTTGTAGGAGTAAGTGACACTCATGACCAGCAGCATTGACATGGAAGTGACTTCTCAGATACTAGCCCAAGTTTGCAATTTTAGTATTATTCTCACCCTATGGGGAATATTGATATTTGTATAACAACAACCTTTCAAATCTTAACTATAGTATGTCTCTCCATTTATGTAGATTGTTCTTCATTTCCTTCATTAATATTTTATAGTGTTTAGTATTAAAGTCTTATACTCTTTTCATTGGATTTATTGCTAAGTATTGTTAAATCTACTATAGTTAGTATTTTTTTTAAAATTTCCATTATTATTTGTTGCTAATATTTAAATATAACTCATTTTTGAGTGCTGATTTTATATTTCAACGCCTTGCTAAACACATTAAGTTCATATTAATGCCTTTTCTATGACTATATTAACAGCATCTACCATTTTAAGATTTTTAAAAATTTATTTATGCATATAAGAGTTGAGGTGTAGGTCAGAGGTGAGGAGGCAGGCAAGGTGGGTAAGAGACACAGTGGGGAACAGAAAAGGCAGATTGACTGAAGTACACTGCTGAGGGGAGTAGTGGGAGAGGCAGGAAAGGTCTGCTGCCATGTGGTCACTCCCTTGGTTAGGGGTGAAACTCGTGCTGCAGTGGCTCCTGATAGCTGATCAACTGAGGCTTTAACCCTTGCACCACCAGGGAGGTCCCTCTACCTTTTTAGAGGTTCAGTGTTCTTTCTATCTAAGACTATAAAATATCACTCTCTGCTGTCATATTCACTGGCTCATAACTATTTTTTTTTCTCTCACTGATATTTTAGATTCTTCCATTTTTATCTGAAAAATCTGTGCTCATTTCTATCCAGCAGTTGCTTTTCTTAATCATTTCCTTTCTCATTAATCTTTCCCTTTTGTATTTCTATCTGATTTCAAGTTATCAAAAATAATAGGGTACAAGAGGCATCTTGAAATGATAGAAAGGTCTCTAGAATAGGCCTTGGGAGACTAGGTTTTAGTTCTTTGTCCTTTTGAGTTCTGAATTTTTCTTCATGCTAGCTTAGGTGATGAATTGCAAACCAGTGTTCCCCAAATCTGTCATAAAAAATCATCATGGTGCTTGTTAAAAACGCAAGTTCTTAGATTTCTGCTTAGATTTGTTGAATGAGAATTTTCAGTGGGTCTCCCGGTGGCGCAGTGGGTTAAGCAGTGCACTATGAAGCAAACTGCAGCCCTGTCTCCGGCCAGGGAGGGGACCCACATGGTACAGCAGACCTCTCCTGCCTCTCTCGCTGCTGCCCTTGGCCTTTTCTGCTCCCCACTCTGTCTCTCTGGTGAATCCTCTCACCTCCCGTGACTCTGGCTGGCCCCGTACCCCAGCTCTTATATGCATAAATAAATAAACCTTTAAAAAAAAAGAATTTTCAAGAGAAATATCTGTAAATTTATATATGTGTATGTACTATCACCCTAAATATATGTGCACATATACATTAACATATGTATGTTACCTTTAATGCTTCTTATCAAGGAAGTTAGTTTGCATAGGACAAGATCATTAATCTTTCCATCTCTGATATGATTTGATTCCATGAATTCTAGCATTAAATTGCTATATTCAAAAGAATTTCATGTAAACAAAGGATTAGCAATCAATACCAATACCCTAAAGTTTGGCATTTTAGATACTGATGAGTGCAAATGAGTTGGTACATTATATGCAAGTTCTATTCTATCTGCTCTACCAGATCATATGCTAGTCTAGATAGAGGTATATGGTCAGGGAGACCCACATTAGTGGCATCTGTGCCACCGCCAGTATACTGGGCTAGTAACTTAACAACTGTTCATTTATTTTGCATTCAGAGTCATTAACCAAACTATGTCAAAAAGGTTAATGCTTTCTGAAAGAATAACTACAGCCTAATCATTAATGTCACATCAGAAATGAATCTGGGCTCTTTGGGTAAAGATTGGTGGGAGAGTGGGGGAGTGGTGAGTCTAAAGAAGCTGAAACCATGTGGTCAAAGTCTAAGGTAGAGTTTAGGGAGAAATGAAGAGTAAAGTTTATTATGACCTTATTTGTTAATGAATTACTCAAATAGCTAGTGGAACAATTTTCTGAAGGATAGAGGAATAGGTTCTCTTAAGTAAAATGTTCTCCCCTTCCTGACCACCTTGATGAATTTTTTCTTATTTTTATTGTATCTCTGTAGCCATTCTTTTTCTTTTTTGTTTTTTGACTGGCAACTGGAAAGCACCCTACTTCTTTGTTCTCCTTTTACCTCAGTGACAACAAAATGCATGACTACATAAAATGCATGTATGGGGTTTCCCTGGAGGCGCAAGGGGTTAAGTCTCAGTACTATGTTCTGTCAGGGAGGTGACCCACATGGAGCAGCAGACCTCTCCTGTCTCACCCACTGCTCCCCTCAACAGTGTGTTTCAGTTGGTCTGCCTGTTTTATTCCTGACTCTGGCTCTGTGGGTACTCTCATCCCCCACACCTCTGGCCTGGACCCCAGCTCTTACATGCATAAATAAATAAATCTTTAAAAAATGCATTTATCATCATCATGCCTGTTTTTATTCCTGATAGAACTAAATATAATATTCTAGAGTCATTTGGAAGTGCATCAACTGAAAATCAAGGAAATGATGTTTGTCAGATACCTAAAAATTTCATAATTTTTGCTTAATTTTTTTTAATTTATGAAATGATGGAACTGAAAAAAGTAAAAACATAGGGAATGAATTACCAAAAGACAAAGATCCTCAATGTACATCACCAACCCATTTCTTTCATTTCTTTTAGCCTCAACTCTTTAATTCCTTGTAGGATTCTCTAGATGAATTTTATCATATTGAAATCCAAAATAAACAACTTTTCTATCTCTTCAAATTCTTCAACTTTGTTGTAACTCTCCCTTGTTAATGCATTCAATGCCCCTACATTCCTACATTTGTATTTCCATAGCCTCTATACCTGAAAATGACCACAGGCATTACTGATAACTAGTTTTTCCCATCTGCCAAGGAATAGTGAAAACTCTGGATCTGCCATTTACTGACCACTTCACTTTGGACAGCTTATTTAATTGAATATATAGATATAAATATAGGTGTGATTCATATATATTAACTTTGTTTATAATATGCATTCAATGAATAACAACTATTATTACCCTGAAATCATAAATCAGGGTAAAATTATTATTACCGTGACATATGTTTTCAGGTGTTCAGCACAATAATTCAATATTTGTATAGATCATGAGATGATCACCAAAGAAAATCTAGCTAATATTTGTCACCATAGCTAGTTGCAATATTTTTACTTTGTGATGAGAACTTTTAAAATCTGCTCTTGGAAACTTCCAAAAATGCATTGCATTATTACTAACTGTAGTCATCATACTACATCAGTCCAGTGACATTTATTTTAATTATTTTTACCTCTTTACCCATTCATTCAACCTCACTCTCAGCCCACCCCCAACTCTACCCCTGCTTCTGGCAACCACTAGTGTGAAATCAGTTTTTTAATTGATATTTGAGGCATTATATTCTTAACTGTTTTGTACTAATTTGCAATTCCACGCATTTTTTTCTTGTGCATCAGTGATAAGTTGTTCTCCTTTCCTCATGGTCTACCTCATACATAGTAATTCTTTTAAATTAGTTTCTGAAACCCAACCCTTTCTTTGCCTGCAGTTTTCTACTTTACTTTGGAATAGGCAGCTACTGAAGCTGACACCTATAGGGTTAAAGCTAGTTGCTGAAGCCACCCCTTCTTCTCCTCCCAGTACCCCCTTTCACTTTAGGCTGGCAGCTGTCCCAACTGCCTACTGAAGCCAAATGCTTGAGGAAAGAGAGAGTAAAGAGCCAGCCATGAATCCGTTCCAGAAAAAGGAGTCCAAGGAAATTCTTTTTTCACCTGCCTCTACTGATGAGATACCTCCCCGACCACCCAGCCTTCTAAACCCACCTCCGGTGAGTTCCCAGATTCAGTTCTGCCTCTCACGAGATTAGATTTGCTCTTTTGGTTACCTACTCTGCTTCTGGAGCTTCAATCTGAACTGTATTAGAGTCTAAAAACTATCCTCACTTGGAGTCATAATTTACCTGGTAACAAAATAAGTACATTTTCTTTTACTTAGGAGAGTAAGTAGCAGGGAGAAGTAGAGTTCTTCAGTGGGGATCCAAGACTTTGCTCTATGTCATTGTGTACTCTGAGTTTCTCTGGGGTGAAAAAAAGCAATGTCCAGGGAAACTTGGCAAATACTCCTTAGAGAACTGTGTGTGATTGTTCTTTCTTTACCAATATAAAAACTCAGTTCCTCCGTGTGCAGAATCTTAGGCACACACCAAGCAGTTTTAAAATAGATCCAGTTTCTAATTGTGTGTTCTAGTTTATAGAGGGAGAATGACAGAGGAAAAAAAAAGTAGTAAATAATGTTTTATGTAATACACCTACCTGTTAAAGCACTTCTAAATTTATTTTTGCAGTCAATCCTTAGATCAAGATCTTAAAAGTGAAGAGAATATAGTAATAATGGTCATTACTTATTGGATTTTTACCAAAAGGTAATAGTAAGCATAAGAACAGGTGTAATGACATAACCAGGGAAAGATGTTAAAATGTATTCATAGTATGTATACTACTATATGACATATGAGTGTGTTATACAGTTAGTGAAAGTGTATTAACTAAACTCCGTGTTGTACAATTCTGTAAGCTGGGAAGGTAAGAAGCCAATTCACTGTCTTTCAAGCAAGTTATCATAATATAGTAACATATTTATATTTAGGAAGGTTGTTTATATCTGCCCATATGGGTAACAGAATGAATACATTATTTTCTCTGTGTATGTACTTAGTTATATCTCTCCCCAAACAACTCATGTAATATAGATTTTCAATAAATGATTTTTTGTTGTTGTGGAACAATTTACTAGTTTACAGAAGGAAAAACAACGTATGCTTGAAACATTTGCTATTTTGTTCCACAGAAAATTTGTGGCTCCAATTATCCACTGAGCATTGCCTTCATTGTGGTGAATGAATTCTGTGAGCGTTTTTCCTATTATGGCATGAAAGGTAATTTTGTATTTCAGTGTCCAACTCTTTACAAGCCTATGTTTGTAAAACCTGATCTTTTAGCATGTACTTATTTCCCTTATACACTCTTTTTTTCTCATCCAAATTTATTCTTTCCTTTGGTCAAGATTTCAATAAATGCCTCAAAGAATTTTACCTAGTAACTCATGCAAGAACAGAGAGATCTAATAGAAACAGAACACAGCCTTGAGAATGTAAATGGGAATGCTCTCATCATCTGATTTCATTCTTCATACCTGTTCCTCAGGTCTACGAACTATATTGTTACTGGGAAAAGGAAGGAGGAGATATTGGAAGGACCATGTGTTCTTTGTAACTGACCTAAATATGTCACAAGTACACATAGACCAAAGGGAGGAATATTTTATTTAGACACTAAGCATAGCCCCATTTCCAACTTCTATGGGCCCTGTTTCTACTGCCCAACAAAATCTCTTAGTCACTACACTGACAGAAACGTTGAAGATGAAGATTGCTTCAAAGGCTGGAGATGAAATGTGTTCTATTCCATAAGTCACTTTATGCACCTATCATGTTTTGTTTCCCTTTTTTCACTTCAGCTGTGCTGACCCTGTACTTCCTGTATTTCCTGCACTGGAATGAAGACACCTCCACATCCGTGTACCATGCCTTCAGCAGCCTTTGTTATTTCACTCCTATTCTGGGAGCAGCCATTGCTGACTCATGGTTGGGAAAATTCAAGTAAGGAAAATGGGAGTCACATCCCCCAAATTGTCACAGATTAATTGTGCACAGTATCACTTCTAGCTTCTTGCTCTTGTGCCATCCATGGCAAATTTTAAGTCTAAGACTTGATATTAAAGAGGGGTTAATTTTCTTTATTATGTTTTTCTAACATTTTTTTCAGCCTTTTCAGAAATTCAGTATGTTTTTTTTTAATTATTAAACCTAATTTTATATCTTTCATCCTACAGTTTAGGACCAATTCTTATTTTGATCTCAGGGGCAATAGAGATGAAACTCAGCAGAAAATTTATAATTTTAGAGACCTGAATGTAGTTATTTGATATATCTTCCATCTGTTCTCCAGATTGAAACATCCTAACATCTTTAACAGGTCCTTATGAGTCTTTCCTTTTTTAACCATCTCTGTGTCTCTTCTCTAATTACTTTTTGTGGTTTCCTTCTTAAGAATATGATAATTATTTTCATAAATTAAACTAATGGTTTATTCAGCTTAGAATCTTATAAGCCCCTAAAAATACCACCAAGAGACATTTATAGGAAAATGTTATAGAGGCCAGCTATAATTTAACTGTAGTTGTCCTTGATGGTATTATCATCATAGGCTAGAGAAGGATCTTGGAAATCCAGCACCCAATTATTTTCTATAGACTTCTCATTCATGTATTTGTCTAAATTAGTATTTCTCAAAATCCATTCTGTTGAGAATCAGTTGTATAGGCTACAATTAAGTGCTATGTAGGAAAATAAAGCTCTCATGGTCAAATAAGTTTAGAAAATCATGGGCTGAGCAAAGCTAGATTGAGCAAAGGTTTAAGAAGACTTTTGAAGTTTTATTTTTATTTTATTTAGTTCATCTGTTTGTTTTCTCTATATTCCACATATAAGTAAGATCATACTCTCTTGCTCCACCTAGTTTATTTCATTAAACATGATAACCTCTAGGTCCATTCATGTTGTTGCAAATGGCAGAATTTTATCTTTTTTTTAAAATAACTCAGTAGTATTCTGTTCTCTGTGTGTGTGTGTATACACCATATATATATACACACCATATTTTCTTTATCTATGTCCATTGATGGGCACTTAGGTTATTTCCAGTTCTTGGCTATTATAAATGGACTACATGCCTTCTTATAGCCTTGCTAACATGCACTGTAAAATCTTAAAGAGAAGATTATGATATATAATGTTTCTTCTTTTTTTGAAGATTTATTTATTTATGCGTACAGGAGCTGGGGTACAGGTCGGAGTCTTGGGAGGTGATTCACCAGAGACAGAGTGGGGAGCAGAACAGGCAGATCGATTTAAGTACACTCCTGAGGGGAGTAGTGGGAGAGGCAGGAGAGGCTGCACCATGTGCGTCCCCTCCCTGGCAGGGGCTGGAACTTGTGCTGCTGTGCTGTGGCTGCTTCACAGCGCAGCGCTCAACCCGCTTCGCCACCAGGGAGGCCCGATATGTAATGTTTCTTAAACTTGTTTGACTATTGAGAAATTTCACAGTATATGTGGTTATAGTAAGCATTGGCTTATTTCTCACTTTGGCTTATACATATTCATTGTTCTAAAGTGTTTAACGGTATTTAATATATAGCTCTAAACACAAGACCACTAAACCTAATTTCTTGGCTTGAGAGAGACTTTTGGGTGAGTGGATGAATCTATGTTGGCTACTTATATGGCAGTACTCAGCAAGTCCATACAAATAAGGGGTTGGCACAATGTGGAGGAAAAAAGTGTAAGTCACAGTCTTTGTTATGTTGTAGACTAAAAGACCACATGTGACATAGTAAATTTATTTATTTTTAAGATAATTCTGGGATTGGTGAACAACAACTCCCTGCATATTTCAAATAAAATTTAACTTGTACCCTCAATTTCAATCCTTATTGAGGTATTTTTAATGTTTAATATTTATTTTATTGAGGTCTAACTTACATAAGGCATAAAAATCCAAAAATCACCATCATCTGGATTGTTCTCTCTAAAGTCTTCATAGCTTCAATATTCTCCTCTCTTGATTTCAAATTCCCCCTCAGATACAGTCTTTAACTGTATCTAGAAAAAGATACAAATCTCTGATAGCTGTAAATGAACAAAACTATTGTTAACTCCCCTTTTCCTATCTTCTTGGTCTTATTACATTTTGTCCAGTTTTTAAAAAGAATCTTCTATATTTGCTGGCTTTCTTTCTCATTTTTCATTATCACTCGTTAGGGCAGAGTATAAAACAATGCAATAGATGTCAATTAAATTCAATTTAGTCTGAGTTTAGTTCAGTAAATATGTGTCAAGTACCTTCTTTTTGTCCCAAAAAACCTTAGAGCATAATAAGACGAGAAGACATAATACTTTCTTCACATTGTTCATGTTCAACTAGCTTTAATACAGTACAGATTCTGGTATGTTCGTTAAAATATAGCATGAATTACCTTTTCATTTTATTGAAATTTCTCTAAGATCACTGATAATGATCTTTGCTAACAAATTCCAGTGATCTTTCCAAAGTTTTTATTCACTTACTTACTTTGAACTTATTTTAACATTATAGTTTATTTATCATTTCTATATTGAAAATTTCTAAGGTTCTCTAACACTGTATTTTTTGGTCTCTTCCTCTTATTTTTTTTTTTTTTTGATTCTTCCTTATCTGGCTTCTCTTTTGCCTTTTATTTAGTCTTTCCTGAAAGAAGGTATTTCCCCAGGATATATCTTTCACCTTCTTCTCATTCTCCAGCTTCTCTTAGCAAGTCCTGTGGGGTCAATTATAGCTATATTCAGATAGCTCCTCAAATTTGTTAATCCTAATCTGTCACTCAAGCTCCAGTATGTTTTGTAACTGCATATTAACATTCATTTCCTGGATGTTCCATCTTATCTTCACTCTCAAGCCTGTTCTTTCTCCTATACCCCACATCCAGTCAGTTATCAACTCTACCAGTTCTCTTTCTATAATCTCTTACATTTATTATTCTTCAATATTGAATCCTATTGCTTTTAATTGCTACTATTCTAGTTTGTCTTCATTTCCTCTACATTGGACAATGAAAATATACAGCTAAAATGTTTCACATGATCCTTCCTCCATCCCTCCCTCCCCCCTCCCTCCTTTCTTTCTTCCTTCCTCTGTCTTTTAGTATAAGCAAAAATAAAGTTTATTTACAGACAAAATAAGATCTTGGACACCCAGGGAGAGGTCCTGGAGCAAGCAGAGTCCTTTGGAAGAGCTACTACCCTCACTCGTTTCTTACAATTGAGCCTATAGACTACTATCAAATTCACCTTCCGGTTAGAAATCCTTTATTGCTCTGATATTTTTATTCAGACTCTCTCACATTAGCTCAGACTTCTTTTGTTGTTTTTCTGAAGGTCTAGTATAGATCATCTCTTTTGGGCTTAGCTTTTCCTCAGTGTCTTTTATTTCCTTTCTTTCTATTTATGCCTTTTAATTCAAAAATGAAAACTTATCTCTAGAAGACAGGTTAAGTTCTTTTCAGAAAGCTGGTCCCCCTTGCCTAATATTAACTAACCTTAGATTAATTATCCCTACTTGCTATTTTAAATTCTCTAGGGTCCTGAGAACCATCATAGGAATATTAGGCATTGAGAATGATAAATCCACATCTGTGATTTCTGGCATCTCTAGTCTTTCTCTACAATCTTCTTTCTATCCTTTATATTTCATGTTCATGTATAACATATTAAAATCACAGATGTAAACTGTATAACTTCCAAGTTTCCTTCCAGTACTAACATTCTACTTAACAACTATACTTATATATTGTCATGTGTCATATTTCACTGCATTTACATATGTTCTTACTGGAATTCTTCACTCTACTACTTTTTATTTGCCATTCAGATTTCTCAGACAATAGCACAAGGAAGTCCCTGCCAACTAAATGGTCTTTAGTACAGTCTATTTTAAGTTCCTGGCTACTTTCTTAACTTTGGTAATTTAACCAGGAGAAAAATGATGAAGATTGCATTTAACCCAAATGTTCATGTGACCAAGCTGAACCTGAGAGCCTTTTATCACTCTAAGTTTCCCAGTGCTTAGGGGTTAGAGAATTTCTTTGTATTAGTCATTCCTTTATCTGTTTACTCGGAATTCTTTCTTGATCCCTATCAATTTCTAGACCCAAAGATTCCTTGAGAAAAATACTTCAGGTCAAAGTATCCCATTCTTCTGGCTCTTCTCATTTAAAACATCATCACTTGTTACAAATCCATCCTGGTCTTGACATATTTCACAAGAGCATGAATATTCTGTGTGTGGGCTAGGAGAAGAAAATAGAAGGCAGGATGAGGAAGGAACTTGAACAACACTATAGGGTAAAGATTTGCTCTCTTGAAATGCAAATGGCCAACAGGCATATGAAAAAATGTTCAACTTCTCTTGTAATCAGAGAAATGCAAATAAAAACCACTATGAGATATCACCTTACACTAGTGAGAATGGCACATATCAAAAAAATTAGCAACAACAAATGTTGGCAAGGATGTGGAGAAAAAGGAATTCTCTTACACTGCTGGTGGGAATGCAAACTGGTCCAACCATTATGGAAAGCAGTATGGCAGTTCCTCAATCTACTAAGAATGGAACTTCCATATGATCCAGCAATCCCACTCCTAGGAATATACCCAAAGACACAGAAACACTGATTCGAAAGAATACCTGCACCCCTATGTTTACAGTAGCACTCTTTACAATAGGTAAGACCTGGAAACAACCTAAATGCCCAAAAACAGATGAGTGGATCGGGAAGCTATGGTACATATACACGATGGAATACTATTCAGCAGTGAAAAAAGATAAACTAGAGTCATTCATAGGAACATGGATGGAGCTGGAAGGGATTATGCTCAGTGAAATAAGTCAGAAGACAAAAGAAAAATACCGATAGTTTCTCCCCTAGGAGGAATATGAGGGACCCAAATAAGGATCAAGGAAAAGAATAATAACAATAATAATAATAAAACACAACAAATAATAAAAAGACAGGACAAATTGGGGACACTTGGTGGGGAAGGAAAGGGTTGAGGGTAGATAAGAGCACAAGGGACTAAGGTGATGGTGCACTGGTGAAATGGTGATGGGGAGCCCATGGGGATTACAATTATGTCAAATATATATAAATAAAGAAAAAAAAAGATTTGCTCTCTTTTTTAGTCACTTTACCTCATTTCTATTTGCAACTTTCTCAGATAATTCTTTCCATCCTCCTCCCCTTCCTCCTCCCACTTCCTTTATTCTACTTCTAGGAATAGTATGAACTATGTCCGGGGTGTGTTATTCAAGTATTCAAATTTTTTTTGAAAACTGATTTATTTAATTTTCTCAACAGGACAATCATCTACCTCTCCCTGGTGTATGTACTTGGTCATGTGATCAAATCGTTGGGTGCCTTACCAATACTAGGGGGATATATGGTACACACGTGAGTAAAATCATAGAGTAAACTGAATCAATTTTCTTACATTTGAGAGGCCTCATGCATTCATTACAGATGATTTTCTATTTTCTTACTAGAAATATCCCATTATTTTTCAACTTATTCTTTTACTACCAAATTGGCTAAGAAAAAATATTTTTGACCAGTTGAACTTTTCCCTCCTTTATCTGAGCTCATTTCTATAATACCTGTTGAAGAACTTATTCTTCAAATGATTAAGCTGATTCTTTTTGAATACTACAAATAAAGTTGCTATGAATGTTTGTGTAATTGTTAAAAAAATTTTAGTGTTCCATCTTAGCATGGTATCATTATGCTTAAGATTACACTAAACATACTTAATATTTCAGTCTAGTTAGAATATTTTACTACTTCAGGAGACCATATAGTTTCTATAACCAACTCTTCTCTTAAAGTTGTTTTAGGTATGAAACCTTTATTTGTCCAGTTCTATGGGTAATGGTTCCAATGTCCATTCCATTTCCAAAGTCTTTGCAGTGTTATCAGATGTGTCCTAAATAAGCACTACCACCAGGTCTGCACCTTGGGCTGTGGTTTGTCCTCGTTAGCTTCAGTAGGCATTTTGGGATCAGATCCCTGCCCAGCTTAGAGGTTTGTCCAGGGGTTCATAAATAACTTTATGAGTTCACTTTCCCTAGTTTTTGCCTCTTTACAATCTCTCAGATACTCTATGTTCCAAGGGTGTCCACTGTCACTCCTCTATGTCACAAAGCTGAGACTTTTTGTTCAACTCTGCCACCCGCTGGGCAGGAGCATGAGGGAATAGAGTGCAAAAAAGGAGAGGGCGCTATTTCATCCATTTACTCTGAGAATTAGAAAGGCTTTTCCTGCTTCTCAAGCCAGAACATACCGGGGTGTCCTGAAGCTTTGTCTATAGTGATGCCCATTGCAGCTTTAAATTATGTTCTGCCACTCCCAATCTATCATTTTCTTTTCAGAGTTCTCATATAGTTGATTTACAGAGCCTGTTTATGTTTTATAGGTGCATTTAGTGGAAAAGATAGGGTGGAGTGTATTTTTTTTTCCATTTTACTGGAACCAGAATTCCTTTATCCACTTTGTCTTTCAAACATTTGTTGACATTTAACACACCCATCAACAGGTGTTTCTTTTCTATTCTTTGTTACCTTATACTTTTAAAGTCCTTTATGATTTTAGTATAAGCTTGAGAGAAATGGTCAATCCTCTATTATCCTTCATGAAGTCTGTTACTATTGTTTTATGCAAACTTTGTCTATTTTTTCTTGCTTTTTTTCATTAGTTTGAGTGTTGTCCCATTAGTTCCATTTCAAGCTCTTAATTTTGTAGGGTTTTTGGTTTAGATCTTTTTGTATGTTAGGTTTTTGATTGTTTTTCATAATGAAAGTATACATTAGAAAATTGGGTGTATGAATTTTAGAAGAATTGATTGGAAATCTGGTATTTTTTTTTCAGATTATTAGTTTGAAATAGAGCTTATGTCTTTAGACACACAAATGATAAAGAAAACATTCAGATTTCCCCTCTTTATATGAACCAAATAAAAGATATTTTATTTGCTCATAATATAAGAATACAAACACTTTATATTTATTGCTTTATAATTGCTTATTATGCCTTAACATTTTCTTAGAGACAATAATTGCAGGTTTTCTTTCTGTGATGCCTCTGTTTCTTCTCATCTCAGGTTTGCTTTTGCTGTTCAAGGTCTTTCATATTTCCGTATGCATTTCCGTAATTTTTGTTCAATTTCTTTTAAAAATAATACTGGTATTTTGACAGTAATTGCTTTAAATTTATATATCACATTAGGCAAGATAGTCATTTTGAGTGTATTGATTCACCTCATCCATTAGCATGTGATGTTCTTCCATCTCCTTCTGTCACTAAACCCTTTAATAATGTCGTGGAGTTCTTACATAGGTCCTTCACCGCCGTAGTTAGCTTAATTCTGCGGTAGTTGATTCTTTCTGAGGCAATTGTAAATGGAGTTATTTTCTTGATTTCTTTTTCTTCTTCTTTGTAATTTGTATTAAAAATTCTATGATTTTTTCTTATGTTAATTTTATAATCTACCACTTTGCTATATTCATCACTTGTTTCTAATAACTTTTTGGCGATTTCTTCAAGGTTTTCCATATATAATATAACATAATCTGCAAGTAATGATAGTTTCACCTCTTTTCTCATTTGTATTACCTTTAATTCTTTTTTTTGTTTGGCTAAAACCTCTAATACTAAGTAGAGTCATCACCACTAGTGGTGACAGTGGTCATCTTTGTCTTCTTCCTGATCTTAAAGGGAAAGCTTTTGGTTTTTCATTAAGTATTATATTGGATAGTGGCTTATTGTATACAACATCTTACTTAGAGTTTGTGTCATAAATGAGTGCTGAAACTTACCAAATGCTTTCTCTGAATCTATTTAAGTGATTTTTATCTCAACTTTAGTTGATATGATGTATCAACTAAATATATATGTAAATGTATATATATGATGTATTATTGATTTATATATATTAAAATATCCTTGCATCCCTCAAGTAAATCCCACATCATCATAATTTATGAACCTTAAATTAAATTTGCTAGTATTTTGCTGAAGGTTTTCTCATCAATGTTCATCAGGGATGTTGGTATATAATTTTCTTGTCCTATTTTTGTCTGGTTTCAGTATTAAGGTAATATTGACATCATAAAACATATTAGAGAGCATCTCTTTCTTTAATATTTTAAAAAACAATTTGAACAATATAGGTATTTGTTCTTCTTTGAAGTTTTGATAAAATTCATTTGTAAAACTGTCTGGTTAGGGGCTTTTGTTTTGGGGAAGATTTTTTATTGCTGTTTCAATTTCTGCGCTTAATTGTTTGTTCAGTTCTGCTGTTTCTTCCTGGTAACTTAGTCTTGGTAAACTATATTGATCAGAAATTTGTCCATTTCTTAAAATGTATCAAATTTATTGTGTTCAAATACTTTGAAATTTCTATGTTATCTGGGATACTTTCTCCCTTTCTGTTCTGATTATGTGCATTGATATTTTCTCTCTTCTTTGTTAGCCTAGATTGACACTTGCCAATGTTGTTTATCTTCTCAAAGGGTCAACTCTTAGTTTCATTGATCCTTTTAGATATCCATTTTAGTCTTTTAAATATCCATTTTGTTTATTTCTGCTCTTATTTTAATTATTCCTTCTACTAACTTGAGTCTTGTTTTTGCCTCTTTTTCAAATTGCCTTAGGTATACTCTTAGATTGTTTATTTGGGATTTTTCTTGCTTCTTAATATGTGCCTAGATTGCAATTATCTTCCCTCTTATGACTGCTTTTGTTGCAGCCCGTTGATTATGATAGTGTATATCCTCATTTTTCTTAGTCTCAAGATAATTTTAACTTCTGTTTTAATTTCCTCTTTTATCCAATGATATTAGGTAGTATGTTGTTCAGTGTTCATGTATCTTTATTTTTTTTCTGTTTTATTTTTTAAAAATAGTTGATTTCTATCTTTATGGCAGTACTCAGAGAAAGCACCTGGTAATAATTCCAACCTTTCTAGTTTTAGTGACAACCAACTTGTGTCCTAACTTATGGTCTAGTCTTGAAAATGTTCCATGAGTACTTGAGAAAAACATGTATGAGTGCTCATCTAGAGCACATGTAGATATGTGTTAAACCTATTTGGTCTCACTTTTCATCTAAGGCTCTTGTTTCCTTATTTATTCTGTGTCTTGTTGATCTGTTCATGGCTGTGAAGCCCCATAGTATCATTTATATTGTCAGTGTCTCCATTCAGCTCTAGCAGTAATCATCTTAGGTACCTTGGCGCTTCATCATTCAGTGCATATAGATTTGAGTCTTATTTCTTTTTGTTGTATTAGGTCATTAATCATAATATAATTCCTATCTCTAGCTCTTATTATCTTTTTAAAGAGAAATAGAAAGGAATCAGGCAATAAGGTGCTTATTCCCAAACACTATTTCACTCAGAAAGACTGAGAACCAGTGCTTTAACGTTGGAGTTCCTTCAATACCTGTTTCTATCTGTTGCACATAATAGATAAATGGAACTGCTGGGAACGACATGTTCTCATGTAATTTATGCATTCTGGCAGAGGCTCAAGGGTCAAAAGATTGTAAATATTCCTGAGTCACCCCTGAGGGTGAAGGCAGATGAAAATAACTACAGGGTAAAAATATGGAACAGGTCTTTGCCATGTATACATTTTTTACCTCCTATAGTTCTACATTCTATTAAATTTTCACATTTGTGTTCACTATCCATGTGGTTAGTATCCTCACCTCTCCGTTTCAGAGTCCTGTCATTGGTTGGCCTGAGTCTAATAGCTTTGGGGACAGGGGGTATCAAACCCTGTGTGGCAGCTTTTGGTGGAGACCAGTTTGAAGAAAAACATGTAAGATTCCTATTATTTCTATATTTTCAAAATTGCTTATCAGCCATTAAAAGAGAGGGGAAAGTGAAAATTCAGAATAAAATGGAATGAATTTCTTAGTTAAACTTTTCCTTAATACTTTTCACATTCAATAGGAAAGCAACAACAGCACCACCAAACAGCATAAGAACACCTATATGAGAAAGCATGACAAATAGGCAGGGGAAATAATCTACTTTTAGATCAGCTAACATGTCTGACTTTCTCTCTTTGCTTTCATTTTTCTTTTTCTCAGGCTGTCTTCATGTGTCTGTTCCCTCTTCCATAGCTACTTATCATTATTCTAGTCTTTCACTCTCTGTGTTTCCTGTCTTCCATGTATCTCTTACCCTTTAGACCACTTGAGTTAACATGCTATGTTCTTTATCTGTGCAGAGGGCCATAGGTTTAATTGATTGCTGACTCTGATGAAAAAAACAAACTTTGGCAAGTGGAATTCTGTGCACAATGACTGATGCAAATTGATGAATTTAATAAGGTAGACCAGAAGAGGAAGCAAAGCAAATTGGAAGAGGAAGCAAGACATACTATAATAGAAATGGGGAAGGACAGTTTGTGCTAAATCATCAGAAAAAGGTTTGGGGTGCCAGAATGAACCACAACAATGCACAGTGAATAAAGCATCAGCAAATTTATTTAGAAGTTGTTTCGTTTGGTAACTGTACATGGAATATTCATAAAGATATTTCAGTAATAGGACCAACTCAACTTCAAGTTTCCATCAACCCCCTCTAAACCCATGGACTTCCTTTACTGCTCTGTTAGACTTCCTTGCTTGATCAATAGTCCACTCCATTGTCCTTTATACTACTCCTCTATTCCTACCACACAGTCCACAAATTATATTATTGTACTCAATCAATGATTCATTTAATTCAGTCAATAAAAGTTTAATGTAGTAGATACTGTGCTTAGATAGTGAAGCTTATAGAAATGAGTAAGGTATGACTTCTTCCCTAAGGGAATGCACACTGTCCTGATGAAGCAGGAATTTTTTGCAAAGAAATTAATACCAGAATAGATATGCATAGGACAAGTAGTGTGATAGTGTATAGATAATCATTTTGCCCAGGTAAAGGGGTAAAAAGATGTTAAAGAAGTTTGCACTGGAGTTAGAAAGATGGGTAAATATTTGTCTGGAGTAAGCCAGGTGTGTGTTAAAATATCTAAAATGGTATACCATTTAGATATTGTGGAGGCAATATTTGACTCTACCTCTTTGTATTTTCCTCCATTTGAGTCTAATTTAGGGTGGGGATGGAGCTAGGGGGCACATTGAACTGATGATTTGTTCTGTTTGTTTCAGGAAGAGGAACGGACTAGGTACTTCTCAGTCTTCTACCTCTCCATCAATGCAGGGAGCTTGATTTCTACATTTATCACACCCATGCTGAGAGGTTAGGATCTTTTCTGAGGGTCCCTGTATAAGGCTTAATCTGGCCAGCCAAAAATTTGCTCAGGGATTCCTGCTGTTCATCCTCTCCTTTTACAAAGCCTTGAAAATATGAAGAAAAAAAATTCTTTTTAAATCTTGATTTGTCTGACCCCAAAGAAGGATAATGGACGACTTAGGTGATGGGAGGAAAGAGAAAGAATGGCTATGTTTATGACTTAAAAAAACTGAGCTTTCAGAATGACTCAAGATACAAAGTTACTTTTTTTTTTTAGGAGATGTGAAGTGTTTTGGAGATGACTGCTATGCATTGGCTTTTGGAGTTCCAGGATTGCTTATGGTGATAGCTCTTGGTAAGTGTAATGTTACAGAGAAAACCTAACCACTAATGTCTGTTATACAAAAAGCATCGTGAAAGTACTTTACACAAACTATTTCATTCAATCCTCATACTAATCCTATTAGGTAATTGCTATTTAGGAATTCCCCTTGTCATGGCAGCTAAAGTAACTGAATGAAGTTAGAGACCTTTTAAAAATGTGCCCAAGTTTACAAAACAGACAAGAATTTTTCTGGGGAATTTTAGAAAAGAATAATTCCTGGACTCTGGTAGTACTAATGAAATCAGGATTGGACTTAGTATATATAATTTTTAATATTTAAAATACTTATGTAATTGTAATGTGTAGTCAAGATTGATATCTACAGTATGTAAGGAAACAAGAGAGATAATTAATTCTGTCTTTCAAACTAGCTTATTTCATCAAATAGGTATATATTTGGTAGTTGGAAGACATTTAAAATTCTTTGGACATTGTACTGACCAGATGAGAAGGGAGTAGGTGATGGAAACAACTGGTAGAGGGGGTCCATTGGATTGTGGTGGAGATTTATTAAAATCTTGGTCGTGGATGTGGTGTGGTATCATAATTTGAAGAGGTAAGAGTTGGTACTCCTAAAACTTAGACTTCTTGTAAACCAAGGTACCGTACTTTTAAAAGTACCTACTTTTAAAAGTAAGATTCTTAACAGTTACATTTAAAAAGCAGTAAAACTATATCTAAGTTTAATTACTTCTGTCCTGCTCTGCTCTGCAACCAGGCAGTTTGCTGCTGAGCAAAAAGAGTAAGAGGAATTGGAACATTCTTGGAAACTGATGTAACTTGAGTGCCATTCTCTTTATACTGAGAACCCAGTAATGGAAGAAGAAGGAAGAGATGTGTGTTGCTTGGTTTATACAGTCTAAGGAGAAACTTGGACATGATTATTTCTAACCACTGACCTGAAAACCTGTTCTCACTCTGAGTCTTTGGGTGACACCCCTTGGAAGATATCCAATACCAACACATAAAGAGCTCAATAGAGGAAAAAGGAGCCCAATGATTCAGTGTTCAGCCTAATTATTTTTTACCAGCAGATTGAGATGGGGTGACAGTGATGTCATTTTTGGAGTTAGTAGGTTTGGAGAGCGGTGTTCTTGGGTTCACTCTGGGAAAGGTTCAGCAGCACGCAGCAAGTTCCCAGGCGAGTTTCTCTGTGAAGCAGAAACGTTAGTTATTTCAAAGAGCAGGTTTATTAGGGAAAGGGACAGAAGAGTAAAGAACACTTGCCTAGACACAAACGGGCAGGAAGAGCTGCCCCAAAGGGACAGATATGCTGACAGAGGCTGCATGGTTGCTGGCAGGCGGCCTTGAGGAGAGCTGCCTCCACTGAGGGAGGTCAGTGAAATGAAGCCCCAGCCTGGTACAGGTCATGGGCAGGCGGGAAGGCTGCTGCCCTGCAGCAAAGAGAGCTGGTGGAGAGAAGCACCTGCATGGTCATAAGTGGTCAGAAGATGGTTGCCCTGTTGTGGGGCAACATTAGGTTTTTATCATCTTTTGGTAGCGAGTGGCTCATCTCTGTGGGTCGATGGCTTATTCCTTCACCTTCATGTTTGTGGTCTTGACACTCCTGTAGCAGTCGGATCCCTTTCTGGGTGTTGTATTTCTTAATCTGGGCACTGACCCATGACAGTTTTGGTTAATGCTTTGGCTAATCCCTTCTACTCCTACCTCCCTGTGTGGTACATGTTCTTGCCCTTGTGGTGTCTCCTCTATTCTCTATCCTCCATCAATAGTAGTGCTCATCTTCTAATTCCAATTCCAAGGAAATTTGTGTGTTATTGCAGAAGAGCTGGGATAATATATTCTCTGTTTCCTTCTTTCTTCAAAGTCAAAACATTTTCCTCTTCCATTGATTAGTTTTATGTCTCCTTTTCTGGATCAGTGCACAACAATAATACTTATCTAGCAGAATAATTTTGAAGCTCAAAAGATGCTGTAAGTGAAATTTTGTATAAATTAAAATATTTGGTAAATGTTAGCTCTCTTTATTAGTCATCTTCTTCAGTTTTCTGGATACTAATAAGTCATTCAATTCTCTGATCATTCACTATAATTTATATTCATGTATGTTTTTCATTCATTCAACAAACATTTATTTAATGACTCTATTATGGTTCAGATTTTGTGCCAGGAATTGGGGGTCATATCGGTGAATTAGGCTGCTATAGAGTTCACATTTTGAGAAAATTTATTAGTCTAGCAGGAAGAGGGCAGCAAACAAGTAACAAGGAATTTACAAAATAGTATGATCAGTGTCAAACTGGGAAAGTACAAAGAAAGTTATGAGAACACATAGGAAGAACATCCAACTAAGACTATGTGAGTCAGAAGAAGTTTGCCTGAAGAAATAAGGTGAGACTTCAAGGATTAACTGATATTAACCAAATAAGTGAACAGAAATCAGATACTACTGGTATAGATAAGAAAAAGAGGTAAAGTGTGGTATGTATGATGCATTCCTGGATCTTACAGGAACTAAGATAGCCTAGAGCGTAAATGAGAAAATAACAAGAAGGAAATGACAGAAATCAGATAATGGAGGACCTTTCAGGTTATTAAAAAATTGAAACTTCATCAGAAAAACAATAGGGAGCTACAAAAGGATTTTGAACAGAGGAATGAATATTAGGCTTTTATTTTTCAAAGGTATCTATTAATGCAACGGTAATGCAGAGAAATAATGGCTTACGCATGAGTAAGGACAACTTTTTTATCTTTTTTACTAAATTTTGGTAAGTCCCTTAATTTTGTGTTCAATCTGAGTGCTTACTCAGCTCATCCCAGTCAGAACTTGGTAGGATTAAATATTGAAATGAGGAAGAAAGTAAATTTACTGGGTGGATATTTGGATGAGAACAGGTTTGGGGCAACACTAATGAATTTTGTTTTGGACTTGTTACACTTTAAATATCCTTGGAACATTTAATTGTAGTTACCACTTTTCTAGAAATACAGTGTAGAGCTCAAAAGAAAGGTTTGGTCTATAGATAACAATCTAGAACTGTTAATATATGGATAGTGACTAAGCCATGAATATAGATGAAATAACTAAGAAATGAGGAAAATAAGGCAGGAAGAAGGCAAGGATAAGCTAAGAGCCTTGTTTGTGTGTCAACTGCAGCTGTGTTTGCAATGGGAAGCAAAATCTACAAAAAACCACCTCCTGAAGGAAACATAGTGATTCAAGTTGTCAAATGTAGCTGGGTAAGTCCATGAATTGTTTGCCTGACTTTTTGCAATTAAAGGAAAAGAGATACTAAACTGAATATATAGACTTTCAAATATGGGGATAAATTCTTCTCAATTACCTTTTCTACATGGTTTATACCTTTTGGTAAAGTGAAATGAATCAATCTTCCTCTGTGCCTCTTCTTACCCATTAAATTAATAATGTACCTATTTTCCCAAAAAGATGGTAAAAAATCTCCTAAAAATGGTTATATATTTCTGGCAACAAGAAATAAGGATTGATAAAATTATGTCTGAATTATTTTGAAATTCAATGTCTAATGAAATCAGAGGGTTGGAGTAAGTTGCTTAAAGAATGTAAGTTTTTGGTTTATTTTTTTTAAAATATTTTATTTATTTATACATACAAAAGCTGGGATACAGGCCAGAGGCAGGGGGTGAGAGTATTCACCAGAGACATTGGGGAGCAGAACAGGCAGGTCGACTGAAATACACTGTTGAGGGGAGCAGTGGGTGAGGTAGGAGTCTGCTGTGCCATATGGGTCCCCTCCCTGTCTGGGGATGGAACTCATGCTACAATGACTATGGAAACTCCACAGTGTGGTGCTCAACCCCTTACACCACCAGAAAGATCCTAGAGAATGTAAGTTTAAGAGAAGAATAATTAATTGGAAAAGGCAGGGCTTTAGTTTCTCTACTAATAATTATGTTCTGCCCTAGTTTGCTATTTCTAACCGTTTCAAGAACCGTTCTGGGGACATTCCAAGACGAGAGCACTGGCTAGACTGGGCAGCTGAGAAATACCCAGTAAGTTCAAACTATAGAAACATCTTATGCTTCCTTGGAGCCTTTCCCAATATCTAAACTGATTTTCTATTGTTGTATTTGATCAAGTCTCTTAATGTTCTGGGACACTTCAACACCAAGACAGAAAACTTTAGTTGACAATTCAGCCTGTTCCTTCTACCTTTTTCTTGCAGAAACAGCTCATTATGGATGTGAAGGCACTGACTAGGGTCCTATTCCTTTATATCCCATTGCCCATGTTCTGGGCTCTTTTGGATCAGCAGGTGAGAATAGTTCTTTTCAAAGCTACCCTTTCTACTGGTCCCTTCACTCTCACAGGAAAGAGATTTCTCCTAATAACCTCTGTCTGCCTCAGGGCTCACGATGGACTTTACAAGCCACCAAGATGAATGGAAACTTGGTAAGTAGAAGTGATTTTCCACAGAAATCTATTCCTATTAAGGAAAAATGAATTTCTCTGTGATTTTTCCTAAAAACTGACTAAATAGCATAAGGAAGTCTCCTCAGCATAAAGACACAGAGTAGGCAAAAAAAAAAAAAGAAATCTGGTCTAGAAACAAAAGCTAAATTCTTAACTTTAGAAATCAGGAACAGGGCCTCCCTGGTAGCGCAGTGAGTTGAGTGCCACACTGTGAAGCATCTGCTGCACAGCAGCGTGAGTTTGATCCCCAGCTGGTGAGGGAACCCACATGGCACAGTGGACCTTTTCTGCTTCGTCCATTGCTCCCCTCAGCAGTGTACCTCAGTCAACTAACTGCCTGTTCCGCTCCCCACTCTGTCTCTGGTGAATCCTCTTACCTCCCTTACTCTGGCTGTACCCCATCTTGTATGAATAAAAAAAGAATCTTTTAAAAAAAAAGAAACCAGAAACATAAAGACAGGAAAGTTTTAAGTATATTCAAGGACATACTGAGAGGATAGCTAATGAAGTGATATATACTGGGCATAGTGACTCTTTTCTTCGTGCCCAGACACAGCAGGGATGGGTCTATTGGTGCTTTTGGCCACATCTTTCAGGCATGGTTGATAGCAGAGGACCTAGAAGTGGGTATTTTATAAATAGATATGGAAAGGATCTGGAAATGTCTAGGTATTATTTGTTCTTCTCCAATCTCCACTTCTTAAAAAAACTCAAAGTTTCATCTCTACTCTCAATTGTTTCACTTCCTAGATCATTGTATTGTTTTTCCATTGTCTTAATTGTGACAATGTGGATAAGGTGGTATGATGTCTGTGTTGTATAACCAGTCTGTTTGGAACCCACAAAATATAATTTCACCTGTTCCCTTCCTCTAGTTGTCCAGGAGTTACCATGGCTGTCATTTTGTAGCTTCCACAGGAGGACAAATTCGGAAATACTATGTGACAGTGGGAGTCTTAACCATTATGTCTTGTCCTTCACATTATTATTATCTACAAATGCAGTTACTGACATTAATAAAAACACACTGATTCTATTCTTTCTCAAGTTAAGGAAAACATAGTGAATCAAAAAGAAAAATTTCTCCTAAGCCCTTCTGCCTTGAGCAAACAGAACCAGAAGTCATCTCCAGACTGCCCCCAAATAACACACAAGCAAGGTAGTGGCCCTGAGCCAAAGACCTGGTGGATTCTTACTAATTAATATTCTCAACTGTTAATTAGTAAGAATATTAATCTAGGCTTTTCTTGTCTTTAGCCATTATCTAATGTAATTTGTTATATTGTTTCAGGGTCTTTTTGTGCTTCAACCTGACCAGATGCAGGTAGGAAATTTCTTTATAGTCATCTCTTTCCTCATCTATATATCTCTACCTGTAATGTAGTATCACCAATCATATTTGATGTTTTCTTCTTTTAGGCTGAGGAGTGCTAAATGTAAGAATGAAAATATTCTCCTTAAGCTCCATGCTTCCCTTTCACATTCTCTCTAAAGTAAATAGCTTCTGCCCAATTCCAGGAGAATGAGTTTCAAACTTATAGGAAAAGTGTAATCATTGGATTTTTTTCTCCCTCAGGTCAAGGTGGTATGATGGAAACATTATCAAAGCAAGTATAAGACATTGTAGTATGAGCAATAAGTCAGGATCACTATTTATTTGTTGACTTCAGTACCTTCTTAAAATCCCTTGTTCAACAATTCCCAATCTTTCCTCTCTCCTTTACTTTTTTCCCTCCTGGTCATGATACTTCCCCTTGGGATATGGAACTGGAGCGATAAAGTGAAAATGGGAAGAAGAGTTTCCAATTGAATCACAGAAAAAGAGTTTCAGAGTGAAATGGGTTCCTTGGGCTATTTGAAGCTAAATCTTAAGCAAGGGAGATAGAGTTTTGTGTGTAAAAGATTGAGAAATGTGGACTCATTCTATACAGAGTATGATGAAAGTGTGTTTGGATGTGAGAGTGTGTGAACAAGTAATTGAAGTCACATGTTCACACTCATGATAGAAGAACACTTGTAACTAATCCTTTTACTATGGTATTACAGGTAATAAATCCCTTTCTGGTTCTTATCTTCATCCCATTTTTTGACCTTGTCATTTACCGTCTGATCTCCAAGTGTGGCATTAAATTCTCGTAAGTTCTCACCATACCTGTGTTGCTCTAAGCTTACTCAATCTTTATCCACTGTAATAAAGATTCAATGTCAGTACTTTTCTATTTAGTTATGATTTATTTTGGTTAATTGATATCAAACCAAACATCCTTTCCTGCTTTTATTTATTCATATTAAATACTTTGTAATACTGGCGAATAGAAGGTAGATATAATTAATTCTTATTGTAGGAAGTCCAAGTCATTACTGCAGACTTAAAACTATGTGATGTTGAAGGAGTAAGACTAAGCTTTTTGGAAAGTCAGAAATATTTCCCAACTTGTTGCTTTGTTCTTCAACATTTCCTCATCAAAGAAGTCCAAATTCTTTAGTGACAACTAATCCCTCTTGTCTCTATGAAACTTTTTAGTGAATGAGTAAATGACAAATGATAAAGAGTGGGAGTAGAATTTTTCCTAGTTACTGCTCCCCCCCCATTGGAAATAGAAGTGTTTTTCTTTGCACGTTTCAAGCATCCTCTACTTCCTAATTTAAAATCAATTTCCTTTTGATGATTATCATATTCATATTTGTCATTTACTCATTCATTGACCAGATATTAAAACACAAATCTTGCCCTCAAGGAATTTGTTTTTTCAAAAGGGAGTTAAAACATGTACATTACACAAGGTGAAATATGTTAAGTGCTCTAGGAAAGGGCAAAATGCCAGGGAAGTGCAGAGAAGGAAGAGTCCTTCTTGTTGCCAGGGTCAAGGAAGACTACTGAAGAAGAGAATGAAGTAATAATATATAGAACCTGGCACATGGCAAATATCTGACTATATTACTACTATTTTTGTTATTATGTCTTAGTAGATAGAAAAGCCATCATAAAAAACAAAGGAAGACACAGGGATGTGGTGACAGCTTTACGAAGAATGGTTCTATTTGACTTACTTAAAGGGAGAAAAAAGAATATGTGAAGACAAGTTCTAGGAAATACTTGAACTATAATTAGTACCAAATCAAGAAAAGTCTGTAATGGTAGGTAGGCTTGGGTGATGACTGGACTTTAGTGTCTTAAGTTTACGTGTCATTATCTCTCCCATTCCTCCACAGATCACTTAGGAAAATGGCTGTAGGTATGATCCTAGCATGCCTGGCATTTGCAGTTGCAGCACTTGTAGAGATAAAAATCAATGTGAGTTTAATGAGTCTTAAATTCTATGGAAGCCTACTATATTTATCTTGTTTAGATATAGATTATTGTGATAAATGAGGAGATGGAGGGGTAAAGAAACGATGAAAAATGAGGCCCGGCTCCACCCTACTGATTCAGAGTGTACTGCCAAGGAGTTTCCGAACACTAACATTGAAGGCATCTAGCCATTTCTTTGGGAGCACAAGTTTAAATAATCTATCGGATATTCAAAGGGCTGCCTTTTGGCATACTGAATAACCACTACTGGGGAATGACATATGAGGCCACAGCTGAATCAAAAATTATGAAGTCTGTTACTCCACATCAGGCACATAGAGTTTGTGTTCCCTTTCCAAACTGCTTTAAGTCGGGCCTCCCTGGTGGCGCAGTGGGTTGAGCAGCGCACTATGAAGCAAACCGCAGCCATTGCAGCACGAGTTCGATCCCTGCTGCCGGCCAGGGAGGGAACCCACATGGCGCAGCAGACTTCTCCTGCTGTGCCCGCTGCTCCCCTCAGCAGTGTACTTCTGTTATCTGCCTGTTCTGCTCCCCGCTCTCTGTGGTGAATCCTCTTGCCCCCCGACACCTCTGGTCTGTGCCCCAGTGCTTGTATGCATAAATAAATAAATCTTTAAAAAAAAAAAAAACCAAACTGCTTTAAGTCACATGCTATTCAAAAGAAGAAAAATGTGTCCTGACTAGATGGGCTAGGCTGCTAGAGATGGGACTGAGATTTGTGTAATCAGTGTATTGAAAGGACTGTTTGTTGGTGAATCTCACTTGTGTTTTTGTCCCAAGGAAATGACTCCACCCCAGCCAGGCCCCCAAGAGGTTTTCCTACAAGTCTTTAATCTAGCAGATGATGAAGTAAAGGTGACAGTGCTGGGAAATAACAATAATTCTCTGTTGGCAGAGTCCATCAAGTCCTTTCAGGTGAGGTATAGATTTGAGTGAATTAGAAAGACATTCAGATCATGCACCAAGTCAGCAGCGTAACATGGTGATTAAGAGCAGGCATTTGTGGAGTCAAACTGCCCTGCTCTTATTCTGGGTTCTGCACTCCCTAGTTTCTGAGACCCTGAACAAGTTATTTTATCTTTAAACCTCAGTTTCAACAATAATTTTAATATCATAAGCTGTTTTAACACTAAGTATTATATATTTAGCATAATGTAGTATTTAGCATAATGTCTAGACGATTATAATTCTTAGTAGGTTGCAATTTATATTATTCTTTAAAACTGCCTCCTAATAATCATCATTGGGATGTTTGAATTGCATCTTGTCAGTACTATTACCGTACATATTCTGAAATATTTTATATATTATTTTATTGATGTAACGATTTACAGTACTATATGAATCAGAGGTCCAGGTTCACATTTCTTCAGATGAATATATATATATACATAATATTACTAAGAAGTTATATATATTATTAAAAATTTTATAGAAACATAAAACTTTTAACAATAAAAGTAAGATACATTTATTGTTGAAAATTGGAGCGTATATAGGAAGATATAAAAACCACTTAAAATTCCATCACTCAGAGATACTTTTTTGTGTAAATGAACAAACAAATTTTTAAAAATTGTTCAAACTCCTTATACTTTTTTTATCTTTTCTTAGCATTAATTACATTATTAGTTTTTTCTCATGCCCTTAGATAATATTTGAGTACATTATTACAGTGAATACATAATCTCCATTCCATGGATATGTTACAGGGCAACCCTAATATAAAATGGGTTTCCCACACTGGGTTTTTCACCCGCGGGCTCAGAAGACTTAAAAGTCTTAACTTTAGGTACACGTGGCAAAAGTTATTAGCACGTTTTATTTTATGAAAGAAAGGGGAATAAAATAGTAATAACACTAAAGGAAAAAGAAAGGGATACAAATCCACAAATACTTTACTAGATTTAAGCAATGGCGTGTTGAGAGCTGGCTCCGAGTCGAATGAGATGGCTCCGAAGGAAGGGGGTCTGGCTCCTCCGTAAGAGAGAGAGAGTGTGCCCAAGGCTCACCTCGGTTTTACAGCCAGCTTGGCTGCTTAACTCCACCCTCAGGTCCCAGTAATCCACTCTTCGATAATCATTTTATCAGATTTGTGGTTCTGGAACACTGATGGTCTGGAGTGGGGGTTGGAGTCCACACACCCATAATCCATTTAGGACCACCTTTTCCCCTAGTAGATATACTACTTTTTGAAAAATACTTCCTTATAAGTATTTAAGTTTTATTATTATATATAATCCTATAATGAACTTCCTTCTTCTACATCATTGTACATGCCTTTAAATACTCCTAAGACATATTCCTAGAAATGGAATTATTAGTTTAGTGGAAAATGCTGAAAGAATCTCATTGTCTGAAGTTACCTACCGGGACAACTATGAGATTGTGTGTTCAAGATGAGCAAGCAGTGAGTGTGACATATTCTTCATTTACAGAAAATGCCACACTATTCCAAACTCCGCCTGATGACAAAAAGCCAGGATTTCCACTTCTACCTCAACTATCACAATCTGTCTGTCAATACCAACAGTTCTGTGGAAGAGAAACACTGGTACAGTCTGATCATTCGAGAAGATGGGAAAAATATTTCCAGCATAATGGTAAATTGGGAGATGGCCTAGGTTTCAAATTGTAACCCTGTAGTATGATGACTAGCTCATCAATATCTTACCATTAACATGCCTGTGATCAAATTTTTTGATTAATGGTTCCCTGTTGTCATCTGTAACTAATTCTCACTTTCCTACATTGTAGGTGAAAGACGAAAACAGAACAACCAATGGGATGACAACTGTGAGGTTTGGATGTACAGGAGAACCCAGGGCACTCTGCTCTTTTTTTTTTCTTTTTAAAGATTTATTTATTTATGCATACAAGTGTTGGGGTATAGGCCAGAGTCACGGGAGGTGAGAGGTATCACCAGAGACAGAGTGGTGACAGGCAGATCGACTGAAATACACTGCTGAAGGGAGCAGTGGGTGAGGCAGGAGAAGTTTGCTGTGCCATGTGGGTTATCTCCCTGGCCAGGGATCGAACTCAAGCTGCTGTGCAGCAGCTGCTTCACAGTGCGGCACTCAACCCACTGTGCCACCAGGGAGGCCCCACTCTGTTCTTTTGAATCTTGTATCTCTTTTTACCAATGGGGTTTTAGATGAAGAATCCTTACATTCTATTTATGTTGTACTGGTATACTCTCTACTAGGATGTCAGAGGCATGTGTGTCAAGGGAATTTTCCAGAATGTGAGAGGCAAATAGGATTTCCTTCCCATGTGATATTCAGAGATGATCCTGTGCTCTGATGCATAGATCCTTCTTGTTCTCAGAAAAATAACTCAATACCTTTATCTATTACCAGAGAGATTTATAACTGAGCAAATAATCTTCCCTTCACTATTGGTAATTGAATACCAATTCTTGTTACATTTTTTTAAGTATAGTTTTTATTATAAGCCTATAGAGTTATCATGGTGTATAATATAATATCTGGCTTCATAAGCCAAATCAGACTTCATTTATGAGGGTAAAATGCCAATTTCATGTAAATACTGGTGTGTGTGTGTGAGTGTGAGTGTGGCTATGTGTGTATAATTTCTTAGTGGAATCTCAATTGATGGGTCCTACCACGACAAGAGGGAAAAACTGGGTTCACCTAAGATAGATTAGTGAGGTAACTCAGATTGCTGTGGTTGATCATGACAGGGTCTGTCTCAGAGATCATTTGAGGATGAGGCAGACAGAAAGCTGTCACCTCAGGATGAAGAAAGTTAGGGATAGCTAGACTCTTGATTGTTTCTAAAATGTGAGTTAGGGGCCTTCCTGGTGGGGGTTAAGCAACGCACTATGAAGCAAACCACAGCCACTGCAGCATGAGTTTGATCCCTGCCACCGGCCAGGGAGGGGACCCACATAGCACGGCAGACCTCTCCTGCCTCGCCCACTGCTCCCCTCAGCAGTGTGTTTTGGTCCATCTGCCTGTTCTGCTCCCCACTCTGTCTCTGGTGAATCCTGTCGCCTCCTGCGACTCTGGCCTATACCCCAGTTCTTGTATGCATGAATAAACAAATCTTTTAAAAAAAATAAAATGTGAGTTAACTCACCCAGTAAACAAAATATGTTACATACCTTTTATGCGCCAGCCACTATTCTAGGCATAAGGGATAAAGTGGTAAGCAAACCAAAAAGGCTCCTACCCTTTAAGAGATATTTTTGTTTGGGATTGTTTGTTTTATCTGTAACAATGTTTCCATCTTTAGGTTTGTAAACACTTTGCACGAAGAACTCAGCATCTCCCTGGGTAGAGGTATCTTCCTCAATGTTGGCCAAGACTATGGTGTGTCTGCTTACAGAGCTGTGCAAAGTGGAGAGTAAGAACAATATGCTAGTGGACATTTACTTTTATTAACAATTATTTTAAAATTCTTTCTTTACATATAGGTGGAGAAATCAGATAGATGTATATTGGCTAATTTTGATTATATACTGACTCCTGCTCTTTTGCCATCCTCAAAGTCTTCCCTCAGTCTCTCCTTTGTTTGCATAGCTAAACTGGGATTATGATTGCAGTGAAGGCCATAGTGTGTAGAACAAATTAAGCCAAAACCTAGTAGGAGTAAGTAAAAACAGGTATTAGAGCAGGGATAAATACAATAGAAGTAAAAAAGACAGTAGAAAAGATCAGCGAAGCCATAGCTGGTGCTTTGAAAAGATAAACAAAATAGACAAACTTCTAGTTAAGCTCACTAAGAAAAAAAGAGAGAAATGCTAATGAAATGAATCAGAAATGAGAGTAAAGTTACAACACACATCATGAAAATACAGAGACTATGAACATGTTTATGCCAACACTGGAAAATTTCAAAGAAATGGACAGATTCTTAGATTAATACAATCTTCTGAGACCAAATCAGGAAGAAATATAAAATTTGAACAGACCAGTTACAAGTAAGAAAACTGAGACAGCAATCAAAAGTCTTCCCCACACTAAACACCAGGACCATATGGCTTCACCAAGGAGTTCTGCTAAACTTTCAAAAATGAATTACTACTCACCCTTCCCAAAGTCTTTCAAAAAATTAAATAAGAGGGAATGCTTCCAAATATAATTTTTGAGGCTAACATTACCCTAATACCTAAAGCAGAGAAGGATATCACAAAAAAGAAAACCACAAAACAATATCCCTGATGAACAGATACAAAAATCCTCAATAAAGACTTAGCAAACCAAATTTAATAATCATTAAAAGGGTTATACACTATCAAATAAAATTTTTAAAAAGATAATCAAGCTAAAAAAGAAAATTATTAACTCTTAGAGACTCCTCTTTCAAAAACAAATAGTAACTTCACTGCTTGATTCACCATCAGTAGAAAAATGAGATCACTCCCCTTGAGATAGTGTTTTTCTAAACTGTGATATTTATTCTAAACTACAATTGTCTTGTTCCAGCTACCATGCAGTGCATTGTAGGACAGAAAATAAGAACTTTTCCTTGAATTTGGGTCTACTAGACTTTGGTGCATCATACGTGTTCATTATTATTAACGTAAGTAACCCACTTTATCCTTCCATTGATCTCTATATCTACATTTATATCTATCTTTAGCTGTATCTACTCTGGGATCCAAAGACAACTTTAGCAAGAGAAGATCACATACTTATTTCTAGTGTAAGGTAATGTGTTCTATGGAGACTTTATAAAGCCACCAAGTCTCCATAGGAAACATTAAAAGAGGTGATCTTGAGTCACTGCTATGAGGTGACATGGTCTCATTATGGTCCCAAGAAAACAAAGATTGCATATGTCTTCTTGATTGACTCCACATGCAGGTTTCCTGGCTCCCTGGAATCATATCTGCTAACATATCACAGTTTGAAATACCAAGACTGGAAGTAAATGTCAATCTCTGCACATAATTTGGGGGAATCAATTAATTTGGTACTTCAAAAGTAGCTGTCTCAATGATCAGGGAAGGAGATCTCTGACCGTTAATTTTAATGTCAACTTTCTTATTTTCTTTCATTCTATTTAATATTGCATTGAATATAAATAGAAGACTGAATGAGGAAAAGGACATTTCTAGAGGTGTGATGAATATAGTCTGTAATACTTTATCTTAGTTAATTAATTTAATTGCCCTGATATCTTGTGTATGCCATTTTTATCACTTTATCAGGATGTAATTCATACACCATAAATTCCTTCATTTAGTGTGTACTGTGATGTAAATATACTAACAGGGGCTTCCTTGGTGGTGCAGTGGGTTAAGGTACAGCACTATAAATATACTAACATAGTCAATATATATTCAATATATGTAGAATATATATACTCAGTGATTTTTAAAAATGGAAACAAAGTTGTGGACTTTTAGAACTTTTTCTTCATTCTCCCTCAAAACCCCATAATAGTCACTCTCCATTTCTGCCCAAACTGTCTAACCCTAGACAACCACTTCTCTACTTGCTGTCTCTATAAATTTGCCTATTCTGGACATTTGATAAAAATAGAATGACAAACCTTAGTGTCTGGAGTCTTTCTTCTTGCATTTATTAGATTTTTCAAGGTTCATCCATGTTGTAGCAGATACAGTACCTCATTCTTTATTTTTTTTTAAAGATTTTTATTTTTATTTATGCACACAAGAGCTGGGGTACAGGCCAGAGTCGTGGGAGGTGAGAGGATTCACCAGACAGAGTGGGGAGCAGAACAGGCAGACTGACTGAAACACACTACTGAGGGCAGCAGCGGGCGAGGCAGGAGAGGACTGCCACGCCATGTGGGTCCCTTCCCTGGCCAGCTTCAGGGATCGAACTCGTGCCGCAGTGGTTATGGTTTGCTTCATAGTGCGTTGCTTAACCCACTGCGCCACCAGGGAGGCCCTATCTCATTCTTTAAATTGACAAATAATGTTTCATTGAATGGGTATAATAAATTTTATTTACCTGTTCAATATTTGGTGGATGTTTGGGTTGTTTCTACTTTTGACTGTTAAGAATGTTGTTATTAATATTCATCTCAAGATTTTATGTTTTTACTTCTCTTAGGTATTTAACTAGGACTTTTTCCACCAATAGTATATGAGGGTTATGATTTCTTCACATCCTTGCTAATACTTGGTTTTTCTTCTTTTTTTAAATTACAGTCATCCTAAAATGGTATAAAATGGTATCTCATTGTCATTTTGATTTGTATTTTCCTGATGGCTAATGATATTGAGTATTTTTTCCTGTACTTTCAGGCCATTTGGATATATGTTTTGGAGAAATGTGTATTCAGATCCTTTGTCAACTTCTAATTGGCTGTTTTTTATTATTGAGTTGTAAAGACTCTACTTATTTTAGAGGTCTGTTATCAGATATAAGCTTTCCAAAATTTTTCTCTTACTCAATAAATTGTCTTTTTAACTTCCTTGATAGTGCCATTGAAGCACATTTTTAGTTTTTATGGTGTTCAAGTTATCTATTTTTAATTTTGCCATCAAAAACATAGGTATCCTTTAGATGGAGCTGTGCGGTTTAGTTAATGATAGTCCCCATCATTCTCATTCAATCTGATGTACTTATTTAATTACCTGCCTGTGAGTATTTGAGTATGTGACCTTGATTTAGAAGTTCAAATCATGGTGTTCTCTTAAACTGAAAAAACCCAAACATAAGAATATTGTTCACAATATCCACTAAAGCAAAATTTATTACAAATCAGATAGTCCTTTGACTTAGCATGTCGGTGACATTTGGACACCAAAGATTTTTGACTTTAAGGCTTTGAGTTTTAAGTTTTTACCTCTTACCTTATAACCAGATATTATTCCTACTAGCTAATAGTGGTTTTACTCCAGGTCTATAAAATTAAAAATAAGTTATTTCATATATAAAGTATACCATACTTTATATAAAACAAAGCCAACCAAACTAATAACTAGCACGTAGTAGAACTTGTTTTTGAACAAAAATTATTTTGGTAACATTGATAACAAAAAAATTGACTGTGAAAAAATTTTTGACCTTATTTGATAGAAAAAAATTACATTTTATTGACACAATTTGAATGTGTACAATTTAAATGAAAAAAAAAAAGTCCACTAAATAGAATTTGAAATAGCAGCTGGTATTTGATAATAAACTTTAAGAATTGATCAACAAAATGTTCAATGTAAGGGTTACCAAAAAAATAATTCATTCAAATAAAGTAAATTTAGTAAAATTAAAATTTTAATGGAACTGTTAAAAACAGCTTACTTGTACTGACTGACATGGAAATTTTTCTCCAGTACATGCTTTCTGAAGATTCATTGTGTTTGTCTAATTCAAATGCCATTTTATATTTTAAATGTTAGTTAGGATCAAAATACCCAATAGGATATAATAGTGAGAATCTAAACTACAATATTAAAATGTTCTATTTAAAAACTGATTGAAGTCAGGCAAGTGACTGCAATTTTACCAAAAGGAATTTCAAACTACAAATTGTACAGAAATTGTTCAGTCTTCTGTAGGTAGCAAGAGGATGGAAAGAAGATTGCTGACAAGCCAATTTATTCTTTCCCTCACTTAGAACACAAATCAGGGTCCTCAGGCCTGGAGAATGGAAGACATTCCACCCAATACAATATCCATTGCATGGCAGCTACCACAGTATGCCCTGGTTACAGCTGCAGAGGTCATGTTCTCTGTCACAGGACTTGAGTTTTCCTATTCTCAGGTAGGTTTCTGCAAGTGGAAATAAGGTGGAACTTGCTCAGAGGATGGTGAGTTTTAATTCTGGCTTTCCCTTAAGTTGGTATGAAACCCTGGTTAGTACCTCTACATTTTTGGCCTTAGATTTCTTATATATGATTTTGAACAGAGAGTCATCTTGACTCCTAGGATCATGGCAGTGCAGCCAGGGAGGGATAATTAAAGAATAAGAGTAAGGAATGTGGGGTCAAACTGTCTGTGTTCAAATTCTGGCTGTACAACATGTTGTGTAACCTTGAACAAGACAATTATCATCTCTCTGGTGTTTTTTTTCTTCATGTATAAAATAAGAATACCAACAGAACTTATCTCTTAGGGTTGTAATGAAGATTGTATCATATAACAAATTAAAATATTCAGTTAAGAACTCTATTTTATTTTGTTAACATTGTTATCACTCACTGAATCACTGTAATACCTGAAATTAATGGGGGAAGTTTGGATCTAGGAAATGTTTTCTGGATAGATGCTTGGGGCATGAGTGTGGTGTGGGGAGTTTCTCTGCTCACAAAGTGTGTCCTCTCTAGGCTCCTACTAGCATGAAATCTGTCCTCCAGGCAGCCTGGCTGTTGACAGTTGCAGTTGGGAACATCATCGTGCTTATCGTGGCACAGTTCAGTGGCCTGGTGCAGGTATGGTTCAGAGGAAGCCTTCTGTCTACCTAAGAAGTTCCTCCAACTCTCTGCTGCTACCACATCGCTCTGCCTCCCACATTTCCCATTCAGTGCTGTGATGTGAGATGTGATAGATGTACAGACTTTTTCAGGAAAACAGATGTGTAAGTGGCAATAGTAGCCACCATAGACCCCTGTGAATAGAGGCCTTTGAATCCAGGCTTCTAGCAAACTTCTGCCTAAACTGGTGACTCTAGGTCATTTTAGTCCCCAGTTCTTATCCTATGAAGATATTTTTAATTTCTCCATGTCTTACCTTCTATTTCTTTCTTTCTGCAGTGGGCTGAATTCATTCTGTTTTCCTGCCTCCTGCTGGTGGTCTGCCTGATCTTCTCTGTCATGGCCTACTACTATGTTCCTATAAAGCCAGAGGCTATTCAGAGACCAACAGAGAAGCAGATTCCTCGTATCCAAGGGAACATGATCAACCTGGAGACCAAGAGCACAAAGCTCTAGTGTTTTCCTGGACTCTGCCTGCAATTCCTGGCTCTGGTATTGGCCATCACCCATCTTCAAGAATCTTTTTTCCTACTTGATTAAGGTAGAGAAGTAGCATCATATCTGAGCCAGTCCCCTTTACTCTTCTCCCATTATAGAGGCAGTTTAAGATTGAGTTTTCCAGAATATTAAAGAGCAAGCCTCCTGAGACTCTTATCAGTGAAGTTAGTAAACCTTGTGTAGTATTGCTGAAGCTGGGCGGGTGTCTCTAAAAGGCTACAAAAAGCACAAAACTAAAAGGGATATTAGTTTTTGTAGATTTGAAAAATTAATATTGGAATTGCTTTACCTGTCATTTAGAACCCATGACTCCATTTTTTGAGGTGCTGATATATGGGTAAAATTTCGGAATAACAGAAAAATGGTATTTCAAGTTTCTTCCTGAAATAGAATCAAACTATTCACAAGGACCTTAAGAACTGGTATGTCTAGTATAATCTGGTCCGGAAACTAACTTGCCAAATATCCAAGTTTAATAAGACCTCAGTGCATTTTTCAGCACATACGATAAGAGACAGAATGATATTTTATTAACACATAGGAGAAGATAGATATTTCTAACAATAGCATTTTACCTACTAACCCAAACACTCCTTTCTTAGTATGATAGGCATTTGGAAACCAAGTTAAAGATAGTAAACATGGCCTGGAAAAGTAGAATAGGTGTAAATTGTAGAAATTTTGATGAGTCATTCTACTGTGCACAGTCTTCTAGAATACAGTGTTTCAGCCCTGGTTATGCCTTCCCATAGACGGTTGTGTAGACACACTAATTATAATTTTCCAGTCCTTTCTTTTTGGTGTTGTTAGCCAGTTTTTAAAATTATGGAATCATGTCTCACTCAACAGATATTTAATAACAATATTTTTATGAATCTAATTCCCTTTTTAATATTGCTTTTTCAAGCCTCAATGTAGTGGCTCTGTTTTGATATATTTTATCTCTGCTTTACTTTTCCAATAATTTTAAAATGTTATTTCTTCATTTAAGTCTGAATTCCTTGTTTATTCAAAACATTATTAATATTCTAGTTTTGAGCTTCTAAAATGGTGGTGCTCAGTGGACTGGCAGAATTCCATGAGGAATCTATCAAAATCTGTGAGTTGCAGGGGAGAAATGGTAGCATTTAAGAAAGGATTTGTTTCTTTGCTGATGACAGATGTTGAGAAACTTTACTTTGTACATAGTGAATGAATCACTGAACAGAGCTGGGGAAATAATTTCTCTACAATGTATTAATGGCAAAAAGTTCACATCCACTGTACCATTTCCATGATTTTGCTTCATGATTATCATCTATGAGATTCAACTATGTTGAATCTCAAATTAGTAAGCTAACAAGTAAGGAAAGTTGTGTGTTAACCAAGTGTAATATGCTTTAGTTTAAATGACCAAGGTTTCAAACATATAAAAGTAATGGCAACAGCAGTGTTCTTAGAAATCTGAGCATACTCCTTCAGAAGATATTCTTTTCATTTTTGAGCAGTTTGACTCATTATGTTTTTAGGAAATTTTGTTTCAAGAGATGTTAACAGTGCTCTGTGAATAGAAGTTTCTATGGACAAACAAATTTTGGGAATGAGGCATATTATAGTCTCTTCTTGAGAAATCCCTCAGTGAAGACACTAGATACTTTCTTTAGCCTGACATGGTGTAGTTTCCCAAAATACACTTGTTTGGGGGAAAACTGGAAATAGGAAATAGGAAAGTTTTCCTTGTATGGAACTAAAAACTTTCTCTTGGAAACATCCTACCATTGGGTCTTTATTTTATAGCTAATAAAAATAAGTATAACCCCCTCTTTCTTGTAGTAGACTTTTGCTAGTTGGGGAGTGCTTTCATGTCTCTTTCCCAGTCAAGCTCTTCCCCCAGCAAATATGTTTTGTCAAGCTATATTCTAGTTCCTTTAATGATATCTCACAGAGTATAGTCGCCTCTCTGTTTTTTGCCTTTTCTGAAAACATTCTTTGCCTGAACGCAACAGCTCATCAGAATCCTTCTTCATGTAAGATACCTGGCACCAACCACCACGTTTCAAAAGTGATTTGACCATAAGGACCTGCTTTTTTACAAATATACCACTTCTGCTATTGCAGCCTTAAATAACATTAGAAAAATATATATATGGGTTTTTTATTGAGACAATATCAGTTTATAACACTGAATGGATTTCAGGTTTACATTTTCTCACCTAGAATCAAATGTCCAGTCACTATCCACCACCAACCAACTGAGCCCCCATACTTCCCCTTCCCTACTTACTCCCCTCTAATTACCACTATTTTCTTGTCAGAGTCTGAGTTTGAGTTTTTTTCATTTGTTAACTGCTTTTTTTGTTTTGTTTACATTCCAGATATGAGGTATTTATCTATATGGTGTTTATCTTTCTTCCTCTGACTTACTTCACCTGGCATTATTCCCTCAAGGTCTACTCATGTTATCACAAACAGAAAGATTTCACCTATTTTATAGTTGAGTAGAATTCCATGTATGTATATACTACATCGTCTTAGTCTAGTCATCCATTGTTGGGTACTTGGGTTTCTATATTTTAACTATTGTGAATAGTGTTGAAATGAACATAGAGATGCATGTATCTTTTTCAACTGTCATTTTCATATTCCTTAAGTGAAAACCCAGAAGTGGTATTGTTGGATCATATGGTAGTTCTGTTTTTAATTTTTTGAGGAACCTCCATGTGTTTTCCACATTGACTGTACTAGTTTATATCCCCATCAATAGTATTTGAGGGCTCCTTTTTGTCCACATCCCCCAATATTTAGTACTTCTTGATTTTTAAATAATTAGTATAACAGGTGAGGTAAAATCTTGTTGTGGTTTTGATTTGCATTTCTGTACAATTTTCTGAAGGTAGTGATTTACATTTCTGTAGTGACAAGTGATGTAGAACATTTCTTCATGTGTCTGTTGGTCACCTGTATAACTTCTTCAGTAGAATGTCTGTTTAGATCCTCTACCCATTTTTTAATCAGATTGTATGTTTTTGGTTCTTATTGAGTTGTTTTATATTTAGATATTAACCCCTTCTCTGGTACATGGTTTGCAAATATCTTCCTCCATTCAATAGGGTGGCTTTTTGTTTTAATAATGCTTTCATTCTGTGTGCAGAAGATTTTTTGTTTGATGTAGTCCTGTTTGTTTATTTTGCTTTTGTTTTTCCTATTCTGCCATTTTTGGCAACATTACCTATTTTTGCAAATACATCACAATATAGGCTTATATTCTAACCATATGGTTGGCTAAAGTCTCCATTTTTTTAAAAGATACATGTATTGTTTAACCAAATACATCTTTGAGTTCCATTATATATAACTCAAGGAAAGACAAAAATGAGTAATCTATATTTGTGTGCAAGTTATCTACTTATCTTGACTGTCAAGAACTTTGAGAGTACAAAGTTTTTAAGGAAGTAATGGTATTATGAGGAAGAGCAAGAATAGTATGACAGGACTGGAGTAAGTAAAGTGTAAAGAGGTAGAGGAAAGACATCTTGATAGTATTTTAATTCAGGTGTGAAATCATCAGAGGTTTTAGAACACGGGAGTGACAATCTGATTCTTTAAAATCAATCTGACTACTGAGAAGGAGTGGAAATAGGAAATCAAGTTAGGAGGCTTTGGTAATAATCTATGCAAAAGAAGATTATTACTTAGACAAGAGAAGTGTAGTAGTAGTAGGAGAAGTGGGTTTGACCTGAATTATAACTTTAAGGTAGGACTGACATAATTTGAGTATTGTTTGCATATATAATTTGAAGGGAAAAATTGATATTTTTAGACTGGGGTCTTGAGCAATGAGGATGAATGATGGTACAATTTTCTGAGACTAGAGAAGAGAAGAGTAGGGTAAACATAGTTTGGGGAAGTAAAGTAAGTGAAAGTTTTCTTTTATGCATGTTAAGCTTTTGTTAGGTTTGCAGTTGGAGATGCTGCCTTGACAGTTTCTTGAGTTTTCAGAGGCTTCAATTAAGAGAATGAACTAGAAATATAAACTTACATAACCTTACAAAATGTTATAGAGGATCATAGAAAGGAGAGATTACTTCTGGCCATGGAATTAGGGAAGGAATCATGAGGTGAGTAAGCATGGAATAGAGAGCATTTGGGGCTTGGCATTGAAAATGATTAGGGTTTGATTATGGAAGCAAGGAACAAGAGAATTCCAGGAGTCCATCATAAGCAATGATGAAAAGTTAAGAAAACAAAGCACTGGGGAAATGATGAATAGCTTGATTTGTGTGAAGTGTACAGAGTAGTAGTGGGAGATAAGTTTGAAAAAGATGACATATAATAGTTGATTCAATGGATATAATTTTGATCCATTTCTAACTTCCTCCCCCACCCCAATCCCACCAGTGCTTCTCATCTCAATCAGAATAAAATACAAGCCCTACATGACTTGACTTTTGCTTAGTCTAATCTTTATCAACCTCTATTCCTTTGACTACTATGCTAAAACCACTCAAGGTTTCTCTGATTCTGAAAACTGTCAAACTTGTTTCTGCCTTAGGATTTCCACAATGCTTGGAATGCACTTTCTCCTAATCTTTCTTGGTTGTTCTCATTCCTCAATTCTTAAGTTAATATGTGACTTCTTCATCACATGGCCTCTTAATTTGAAATAGTCACTTACCATAACATGTATAAATATGAATTTCAGAGGACAGAAAGACAATATAGCTCATTGAATCAGAAAATATTTGTTGAGCACCTGTTAAGGCCCACATGTGCTGTACACATGAAAGAAAAAAAAATCTTGCTAATAACTTGGTAATAAATGTAATGAGTTTTCAGTTTCAAAATTTTTCTTTAAAAGCCTTGTGTCTTCATAATTGTAGTATCCAACTCTTGATCTTATGCGCCTTGTCTTCAGCAATCACATTCTTATAAGGAATAGAAATATCTCGTTAAGCCTTAGGCAGTCCATCATGATGGCCCAGAGCAATGTAGCACAGTGGCTTCTAGGCAGGGTTGTCCCAAACTGTCAACTTCATTCACATCTCTTTGTTATTTGGTAGAAGATATTCATCATTTCCTCTGTCCAAACTGTCAATTGAATTTTTTCATTATAATCCAATTTAAAATACTTTTTAAATTCCCCTGTGAATTCTTCTTTGACATTTGGATTATTTATAAATATATTGTTTAATTTTCAAACATTTGAAAATAGTCTAAATTATCCTTTGTGTTATTGATGTTCATCTTAATTTCATTGTGATTAGAAAACATATTCTCAATGAAATGAAACCCTACAAAATTTGTTGAAGTTGTTTTATAAACCAGCATATAATCCAGATCAATTTTGGTAAATAGTATACATACATTTGAAAAAAATATACAGTCTGTCTGGTCAGATGCCCTGTTCCATATATGTCAGTTAAAGCAAATGTCCCCTGCTCTGCTTGTAGGTTTATCTACTTCTATCTAATTTTGCTGTGTGTATTTTGAACTTATGTTTGTGAATACATGTAGATTTAAGATTACTATATCACATACTGATTCTTTTATTGATTCTTCTAATTAATTCTTTTATTTGTCATGTTCCTCTTCACTAAAGCTTCTTGCCTTAAAATTTTGCTTTAATATTAATATAACTAAGTGAGTTTTCTTTTGGTTAATGTTTATATGGAATATTTTTCCCCATCTTTTTATTTTCCATTTCCTGTGGCTTTATATTTAAAATGTCTCTTACATGCATCATGAATATATATTTTTTTATCCATTCTAAGACTTCCAAGGAATATTTCGTCTGTTTGTATTTAATACAATAACTGGTATATTTAAGTTTTATTTATCACTTTGTTTTTTGCTTAACTAATTTGTGATATGTACCTTCTGCATTCCTTTTCTGCCTTTTTTTTGGTTAATCAAATCTTTTGTGTTCCATTTCTCTCACTATTGACTTTTTCTAGCTATACCTTCTTTAATTTTTTAATTTAATTATTATACTAGGGATTACTACATACATCCTGGACTTCTTGTGGTAAATAAACATAACTAATTAAACCACTTTCCTGGCAATGCTTGAATTTTAGAGGATTGCATTTACTTTCTTCTACCATTTGTGTTATTGTTTTTAAGCATTTAAATTCTAAATAGATTCTGAACATATTTTGAGCCCACAAGACAATATTATTCTTATTCTCAGTGTTCATTTAGATTTATTCTTTTAGATTTATTCACTTATCTGCTCAATCTATTTTCATTCCTTTCTGAATTTCCATGCTTTTTTCTGGAATCACTTTTTAAAATTCTCCTTTAGTTGCTTTTTTGGTGCAATTCTTCTGGGAATGTAATCTTAATTTTTGTTTGTCTAACAAATTATTTCTGCTCTATTTTTGAAGGATATTTTTGCTGTGTATATTTTGAAGGTTCATATTTCAAGATTAATAGTTATTTTCTTTTGTATCTTATATTCTGGCCTCCATTATTTAATTGAAATGTCAGCACCAAATCAATTACAAAGTAAAGGTAAATATCCCTCCTTCCCACCTGACTGCTTATAAACATTTTCTAACTTTAATTAGCTTGAGTACTGTCATGCAGACTTACTTCTAGGCAAGACCATAACATGCAACGTCAGCCCAATCAATTTATATAACATGCCTGTTTTGTGCATTGCTTTGGAGTCATCTAAGACACTAGGACCTCTAGAAGAGGTGGATGTAGTCCTAACTAAGGGTGAGTTCCTTATTGCTCTGGTTAGGGAAGCAGCTTTGTATAGTCACTAGGCAAAATATGTACTCTGAAGTAGGACCCTCTAGTGTGAATCTCTGTTGACTACTGTAGGTTCTTTTTATTTATTTATATATGCATACAAGAACTAGGGTACAGGCCAGACTCGCAGGAGGTGAGAGGATTCACCAGAGACAGAGTGGGAAGCAAAACAGGCAGATCAACTGAAGCACACTCCTGAGGGGATCTTGGGTGAGGCAGGAGAGGTCTGCTGCACCATGTGGGTCATCTCCCTGGCTGGGGATCCAACTCATGCTGCTGTGCAACGGATGCTTCACCGTGGGGCGCTCAACCCGCTGTGCCACTAGGGAGGCCCTCTGTGGGTTATTTAGTAAAGTTCTTAATCTCTCTGAACCTTACAGAAAGGGCTCAGAAACTGTAATAGAGCTTCTGAGTGAATAAAATTAAATAATACATATAAAGCATTGAGGATATAGTAGGCATTCCACCAATCTACTGTATTTACAGTCTACTGTATTTACAATCTCTGTATTAAGTTTACTGAGTAGAGAAGTTAAGACCTTCAGTAAGTTTGAACTTTATTGCTGTCTATCATCTCTGCAATATCCAGTTATAGAAACTCAAAAGGAGTAGAATTCTAATAATGAAGCACAATAGGCTCTGAGCCCTTGGTGTTAAAATCCCTAAAGGCCAGGACCACATCTGATATTCCTTTTATATTCTCTGCAGGATCCTCCCTACTAAAACCTACCTCTTAAAGAAAGTTTCTAGTCACAACCCAGAAGAGGGAAGCCTTAGTACTAAGTGGCTCTGCCATCCTTGGAGATTGAACCAAGATGGATGTCAGCCTAAGTAGGGAATATCAGAATCTCTCAATAAATTAGACTTGAGACAAAGATTCAGAGTTAGTTGGATGGAATAGAACATGCAAAGTGAACACTGTTTATATTGTTAGTTTGGGAAGTGTTGGCATCCTTGGCAACTTTGTGTAATCAAAGGTTACAAAAGAGTGAAATTAGAATCTTGTGCAATAAGATGATCAGAGCTGAGAAGACAGATGAGCAGATACAGGTACAGAGAGAAAAACTGATGTATAAGAATATACAATTTGAAAGAGAGACAAAAATAGTTGCAGAAAGCTAAAAGAACAGACAAGAAAAAAAGGCATTCTGGGTGGCAGGGAATTAGAACGTGAAAGAATAGGACATCAAATGGGAAAATATGTGACCCATGAATTACAACGGTCACCCTAAAAAGATCCAAGTATCTTTTAATTTCAAACACCACCAAATCCCTGTTGCCAGCAGAAGAAGCACCTTTATCCAAATTAATGGAGATCCTGCCTTGCTTGAAGACACTGTAATGACCCCACTGGAGTGATTACCTGGCAGTTGAGTACCAGTTCTCCTCATGGCCAGCCTCTTGCCCAACTCTCTTCATTGCCTCCACATTCACGAATAGAGGCTGAACCTAAAATGCTCATAGGGCTAATAATGGACTCAAATTTGAGCACAAGAGGATTGCATGGCAATCAAATGCACTAATATTTATCAGCAATATTTATCAGGGAGACACAGAAGAGGGTCTCCCTGATGGTACAGGGGTTAAGAATCAGCACCACCAAGCTATCACCAGTTACTGTAGTGTAAGTTTGATCATTGGCCAGGAAGCTAACTCACATGGCGCAGCAGACCTCTCCTGCCTTGCCCGTTACTCTCCTCAGCAGTGTATTTCAGTAGATCCACCTATTCTGCTCCCCACTCTGTCTCTGGAGAATCACCTCCCCCTGGCATCTCTGTCTTAGTTCCCAGTTCTTGTATGCATAAAAAAATAAAAATAAATCTTTAAAAAAGATCCAAGAGAATATACTTGGAATTGAATTATGCAAGTACTATACCAGATATGGAAGAAAAGACTTTTAATTAGGATGAAATTGCTATATAGGTGCACTTACCTATAGATTCTAGATTCAATGTACATACATTACACAGTTCTAATTATTTTATCTTTTTCTTGTTGGTAGACTGAAAATTGGACTCACTTCTGACCTGTACTGAGTTGAGATGTCAGAAATCCTTTGTAGAGGAAGAAATAAAAAGGTTTAGGGAGTTAATAATATCAAAGTTAGATTTATTATGGATTACACACTCAGCCATCCCAGCCCTGAGGACATGCTTCTCTTAAGAGCTTTGAGAAATTCATTAATGAAGGGAGTGCCAACATGTTTGAAAAGTACCATAATTGCTATCTTCTGTAAGTTAGAGATGAAGGTGGGTAATACTGATAATTTGAAGTAAGTTCTATTATTTCAATAAGGATGATAGCAACTCAGGGTGACAGAAGCTAATATCACCAAATTATCGGAGATAGCTTGGGATGGTTGTTTGACTTCCAGGAATGTTTGGCATTGAAAAATTGCTCATAGGGTCCCGAGCACTGAAAGGGGGGGGTTAGTCATATTTATCTGGGTAAAGATTTGTTCTGAGATAATGGCATTGGTAAACATTTACACTGAAAGATCCCTTCACTTAACTCTTTTTCCACATTAACCTCATCTTATTGCTTTCATTTTTCTGTCTGTCCTGCCAAATCAGTAGCCCTTATCAACACATTACTGTTGAGATGCTCCTCAGGCTAGCTTGCCTATAGGGAAAATGAGCAATGAGCTAACCTGTTGAGACTCTGCCACTAAATGGAATTCCCTGTTTTTACTGCAGGGCCATTCCTCAGTAGGGCCACTGCATTGCAGAAGTCACCTCCAGCTGTTATGTGACACCACCTGTAAGCTAGGCTCATATTTTTTTTTCTTTTTCTGTCAACTGACCATAGAGAACATTCCAGATGGGTTAAGCATAGAATGAGGACATGAAGAGCAATGTAGTGGGAGTAGGCACTCTAGAAAGTGAGCACCATCTGCTCATCTTATTGACATTTGCTCAAGCTGAGCCCCAAATTGACCACATGATGAAGGACGATTGCTGGGCATGCCTGACTCTGTGTCTTGATAAATCAGAAACCCAATTTATGTAGAGCAGCTGATGTTCCATGGTAAAGTGGGTGTTCAGTCTACCACCAGCCCAACAGCAAACCAGGAGCTGTATCTCAAGATGAGAATAATTACTTGTTAAAACAGCATGATTTTGCTCCAAAACACCACCGTCCTCTGCTCTGAATCTTTTATCAGAGCTTCTGCAGAGGCCATACACCATTCTAACCAGTGAAAGATATTTACAAGTCATTTGACTCACTTACCATAAGTATGGTGACCATATAATCGGTTACCCAAATTAGGGCAGTGGTGAGAACACAAGTCATATATGCTGGACAACAGGTATAAATTAAAACTGAGCAATATAGTCATCTAGTCATAAGAGCCTAGTGCTGAATTTGCTATGCATCCTGATCAGCCAGAGTGCATATTGAAATGTGAATCCAGGATATTTTGATAGAGAGCTCTCAATTCTAAGATATCCTGAACACTGAATTTCAAGATAAGAAAACTTCAAGTATTCAGGCAGAAAGAAAAAAATATTTAATTAGTTCTCAAATTTTGGTATTCACGAGAAGCACCTGGATGGTTGTTCAAAAGGGTTGTTGCAGGAGTCTATACCTGAAGTTTCTGGTTCACTAGCTGTAAAACGGGGCCTGAGAATTTGCATTTTAACAAATATCCAGGTCTGTTGATTTTGCTGATCCAGGAACCACACTTTAAAGAAGCATTGATCTACAGAGAAGAGAAAAAATTCAGTACAAAAAGAAAATGGAGCAATTGCTATACTATTTTTAAGAAAAAACTATACCAAAAATAAGTCACAGTTTTAGGACTAATTGCTTTCATAAATGCAAGCAAATGCAGTGGAATTGCTATTTATAAAAATCTCTTGGCAAAGCTATGGGATGAGGAAATCCAAATAAGAAAGGTAGAGAACTCAGGAATGCAGAAGTTGTGTTAAATATAAAGCCAATACCAAGTAATTGTGAAATGATTGTCAAGTAGGTCATCAACATAAACTGTGATAAAATAATACTTATCTATATGGAAGCACAATAATTTATCTCATCTATAGGAATAAATTATGTGAACCAAAATTTGAGCTTCCCTTTAAGGATATCAACTTAAACTTAAAAGGAAACTGACAAAATTCTTAACAGATGCTATGACAGTAATTTTTTTTCCCATATACTTTGTTTTTTATAATAGGATCTAGAGGGGATCTAGTTTATTTTTGACCTGAGTAGTTAAAGAAAAGTTGTATTTACTGACTTAGGTTCAGATGAGATCTCCAATAATAGAATGCATGACTATGCTCTATCTTTAGTTTCTCGGTTGTATTTTCCTTTAACCAAGGTAAAGAAATTACGGCTCTGGTGCTGCCAAACTAATGATTCACCTGAAATGTAAACCCTTATGTTTATCAAGAGCTGTGAAATGTTTGAGATAATGAAAAGAAGTCTGAAGGCCTGTCTAGTCTGAGTCTAATGTATCTGCACTTAAAATCAACTCCACAAACTCTGTCATGTATGAAACTAGCCCTTGGAAAGGCATAGCATTTTACTGTACACAATTATAAAAGGCAAGCACAGCTTTTTTTTTTTTTTAAAGGTAGGGTGTATTTTCTATTTATTTATTTTTAAAGATTTTATTTATTTACTTTTAAAGATTTTATTTATTTATGCATCAAGATCTGGGGCACAGGCCAGACTCCCGGGAGGTGAAAGGATTCATCAGAGACAGAGTAGGTTGCAGAACAGGCAGACTGACTGAAACACACTGCTGAGGGGAGCAGCGGGCGAGGCAGGAGAGGTCTGCTGCGCCATGTGGATCCCCTCTCTGGCCGGCAGCAGGGATTGAACTCATGCTGCAGTGGCTGCAGTGGCTGCTGTGGCTCCAGTTTGCTTCATAGTGCGTTGCTTAACCCACTGCACCACCAGGGAGGCCAAGCTTTTGGTTTTTAAGATGGCCATCAGAATTCTCTGTATCCCTTCTGTAGAAGGTGAAAAATAATCTTGAATAAGAATTAGGTCTTTTTCAGCTTTTCCAAAATAAACATAACTGGGAACTTTGTTTGCTTTGACAATAAAATGAAGTTGGGAGGGAGAGCAGAGATTAGAGGAAATAAGAGATTTGCTAGCGTTCTCATTTTTTATACCAGGAAGTCCATTTGAAACCTAGGCTTTTAAGGATTGGCTCTTACTGCTCAATGTTTTCCTTTGTCTTTTTTTTTTTTTTTTTTCATAATCTAGAAGGGCTCTTTTAAAAAAGAAAATTGAAAGATTTGAAATTTAACAATTCCTATAGTTTCACTTCGATTTCTTTTTGTTCTATTAAAAACAAGTACAAAAATTTTAATTAAAAGTAGAATTCATATTTAATCATTTTAAAAGGATTTCTATCACTCATTATACGTGCGAAGAAAACATTTTGGAAAGTGATGTTCATCCACTATATTTAAATTTTTATTGAGGTGTAGTAGACATAATAACAGTTACTCATTAAGTTTATAACTTAATGATTTTTAGCAAATTAACAAACTTATGCAATCAATACTATACTCTAATTTGTAGAACATTACCATCACCCTAAAAACTCTTGTGCATTTGCAATTTCTGTTCCTATCCCAGATCAAGATAACCAGTAGTTTACTTTTGTCTGTAGAGATTTGCCTTTTCAGAACATTTCATATAAACACAATCATATGATGTATGTGTTCTTTTTGCATCTGGCACTTTCACTTTGTGTGTTTTTTGAAGTTCATCCACAGTGTAGCATGTATCAATAATTTGTTCTTTCTATTACTGAATAGAATTCTAATTATGAATATACCATATTTCGTTCATCCAGTCACCAAACGATGAAAATTTAGGTTGTTTACATTTTAGTTATGATAAATGAGGCTTCTGTGAACATTCATGCACCTGTCTTTTTGTGGATCTATTATTTCTCTTGGATAGATACCAGAGGGTGGAATTGTTGGGTCCTATAGTCAATTTATGTTTAATGTTTGTTTTTTAATTGCTGAAAGCTACAACTTTGAAAAGTGGTTACATCATTTTACATTTCCATTGGCGGTGATGAAGACTCCGATTTCTCTACCTCTATGCCACCATTCATGGTGGGAGGAACAGGAAAAAGAGATTTATACTATCTTTTCCTAACCAGAAACCCTTCACATAGTGAATTTTATATCTTCTGAGCTATTAAAATTTTCATTCCTGTTTTGCTAACTTAGACATGGTTACATTATGAATATCAAAAATCCCAGAGACCTTTACCCAATACAGGCATTTAACAGATATACTCAAACATGTAATGTTAATGACACTGGAAAAGAAAAAAATGGATATGTCAACATAACAGGATCAAACAAAGTTCAGCTTAAGGAGATGTATATGCGTGTGTGCACGTTTTATCTACATAGCTATGATTGAAGATACTGCTGAGGGACACATGCATACACCACACACACCCTTCCTTTCAGGCCATCTTCCTCCAGCAGGTTCCTCAAGCAGGGTCTTCACATCAAGCACAGTTGGAATCCAGAACCTTCAAAGGAACCTGGGAAAATAGGAGGCTGTGGTAGAGTCTAGTATAGGGAGGGCACGGCCCTCTCCTTCTAGGATTCTGGTGGAAGAACCCACCTGGATACCTCTGCTTGGGAATCTCAGCTGTGCCAGAAGAACAGTGCCTGGAGATAGGTGACTCCAGAGCTACCCAGGCAGGCCTGGTTCTTCTCTCATGTTTAGTGGGGATTAAGCTTACTCCAATCAAGTCCATTAAGTTATCCTCAGATCAGTGTATTATTTATTTATATACTGTGTAATTTGTGAGAGCAGATTAAAGCAATTTTAATGGATATATAATACTATAAAAGAAAATATTAATTTGATGTAGAAAAAATAGTAAGAGAAACAAGCAACAGGAATGAAGCTGATGCAAAATTGCTTCTCTTTGATTTTCTCTACTTGCAACACATAGCCCGTGACAGGAGACTTTGCTGGAATACTTCCTTTGACATCTCTTACTGGATCCTCAGAAGCACTCAGGACCAGGAGATGTGGGGCAGCGAGGTAGACTCCTAACCTGGAGGGATTCTCTAGAAATGCTACAGAGAGACAGATCCCATGGAAATTTCCCTATGATACACTATAGAGTCCCTGCTCCTGAAACATGTTCAATTTCTTCTAAAACATTCCTGAGTTCTCACTTTTAAAATGGCTATGGTTTGAACAGTTTACCCTACTTGAAGATTCAGGCTAAGTTCCTGAGAGATCACATACCAGTCAGAGTTCATTACAAGTGAACTATCTAGATTTGCAGAGTGTGAACCAAGGCTAAAACTATAGCCATTATCTCCTCAAATTCTTGTTTTAAATATTCTATTTGATTCTCAAAATTTAAGCCAAAACATTTAGATACAGGCTCTCATCATCCCTCTTAGGTCAACAGGAACGTCCCTTCCAAGTCAACTGGAAATCTAGATGATGCTGATGACGTGTGGGTGCTGAGATGTAGCCATAGCAGTGCTGTGCCCGGTGACTAAATGACCACACTCCTTCCACTATAGGAGCTGTTTCTCTCCTGGGGAATAGAAAAAACACAAAAGAATCCAGTGAGCTGGGATCTACTATCTATGGGGGCACTAGATTCTGGTGTAAATCCTACATGAGTGGCAGCCCCTGGGAGAGCAGATCTGAACCTGAAAAATACTTAATTCTTCATGAAGCCTCTCTTAAGACCCTGGGCTTAGGTTTTTCTTCTTTCCTACCTCCCTGGAGCCATGCTCAAACACTTTTAATTTCTTATCATTGCTCATGGTCTCATTCACTCTGCCACTTAATGATTTTTAACACGTTCATTTCCCTTAGTCTGAAGAAAAGTTTCCCCGTTCCATTCATTCACTACTTTTCATTCATGAAGACATGGCTTTGTTTTCGCTTATTTATAGTCTCCTGAACCATTCCTTCTCAGCCCTTTCTAAAACGTTTACCTTCATACCTTAGTATTTCTCTGAAGTTATTTTTCAAAGATAATTAACTATCTCTTACTGAAAAAACTCAATGACTTTTTGTCCACTTGATCTTTTTAACATGTTCTCTGAGGGCTAGGACTATGGTTTACATTTCTCATTATTTTAGGGACCATTTTTAAAAGATTTGCTTTATTTATTTATGCATACAAGAACTGAGGTATAGGCTAGAGGTGCAGCAGGGGGTGTATGTGAGAGGATTCACTACAGACAGTGGGGAGCAGAACAGGTGGATGGACTAAAACACACTGCTGAGTGGAACAGCTGGTGAGACAGGAGAGGTCTGCTGCACCATGTGAGTCAGCTCCCTGGCTGGGGACCCAACTCTTGCTGCAGTGGCTGCGGATAGCTTCATAGTGCTGAGACTTAACCCCTTGCATGACCAGGGAGGCCCTAAGGATCATATATATTTTTTTAATCAGTTTTGAATATCTACAGCCAAAGTCCATGTTTGTGACCTTCGTATTTGAAATGGCAAAATAAGGTATCTGTCCCCAAACATTGTATATATATGTATATTTATGTTGCTACAAGATGTTGTGTTTTCATTTTATCAGGAGAGTGAATTTTAGGGGACATGACTTCTAATGAAAATGCCATGGCATGGTTGCCTTCGGACACAGGAGAAAGGAAAGATGGGGCAAAAGAAAGTTGTTCAGGGCTCACTGAAGAGAAATCTAGACAACATTGGGTAATAGATTTCTTTATTGAAAGTAAAAGATTAAGTATCCCAATCTAAAAGAACATTTTTAAATTAAATCTACAGGAAGCCTGAGTTTAGCATTGAGAGAAGAGTACAGTAGTTTCCTATGTATTCAAGTAAGTATGTGAAGGTCAAGTTCAGAACAAAACAAATATACCTTTCTTGAAGTCCTCTCTGATAGGGCAAGATAAGAAATTAAGAGTCCGTTTGAAGGAGACCAGGAAACAGTGGTTTCCAGTCTGTTGGAAACCACTGGAGTTTAAAGTTTGAGGTTATGGGAATTTCCTCAACATAGCTCCGACATTTTCTAATGGGCAACCCACAGAGAATGGTTCTTACCTGTTTCAGATTCCTAAGAAATCATGTCTATGAATCCCTGTCTGTTGGAATCTAGTTAACAAATGTTATTCTTGAGAGAAAAGGTTTCCATGTGAGTCAATGCTTTTTTTGGTTATTACTACTCTGTATGTTTAATAAAATATTTAGGAAAAGTATTTCCTAAAAAAATTATGGTAAAGCTATTATTGCTGAAAGCTTGACTTTTAGGAAAACAGACACATCTTAAGGAGGCAACTTCACGTCATGCATAGTCAAAGATCACCATCTAGTGGCCTGATTGTATTATAACTTCTGGAGTTAGCTGCAAATGTCTGAGACTTCAGAGGCTGGAGAGGTATTAGAGAAGCAGTCAGTGGCGCCTAGGAGAGGAGAAAAGTAGGAGACTCTGGCCCCACTAAAGGCATTCACAATTCAAATTACAGACCAAACATTGTGCCCTACAAATCAAACAATCTTCCAAATCAAGCTCTGGTCCTGGGCCTCTGTTCCCTATGAATATGTATGGTCAGTTGAATGTGATAAAGTAAAATGGTAACTCTTTGGGAGATAAGTTCAGAGAGTTGCAAAACAATGATGGCTTTTAAAAGTATCTTGAGTAGAATCTTTGCTTCTCTAAGAGCAACTTAACCACCGAATATTGGGTTCACTCGTGAATTATTCCTGGGTACATCTTGATGATAAAGGAAGCTGTGATATTTTCATAAAATGGGATGAAATAAAGGCAAGAGAAAACATCACTGCCCTACAAGATTGATTCCCTTCTCTTTCTCTGAGGGTCATAAGTTATTGATAAGGGTGTAGCGTGGAAAGCCAGAGGGCTGTGCTCAAGCGCCAGCTGCACCACTGGTGATGCCGTCTCCACCCGCTAGTGGCCCTGTCCGGTGGGCAGGTTACTTTATATGGCTGAGCCTCACAGGGTGGTTCAAGGATTCAAGATTTGAAAACGGCTTACCCCAGTGTCTACAAAACATAATTGGTATTCTTTTTACCCTTCTCCCACTTATAAGAAACCACCTAATTTAACTTCAAGAAAAAACTAAGATTAGGGGGCCTTCCTGGTGGCGCAGCGGGTGAAGCGTGCGCGGCACAGCAGCGCGTGTTCGATCCCCAGCCAGGGAGGGGTCCCACATGGCGCAGCAGACCTCTCCGGCCTCACCTGCTGCTCCCCTCAGCAGTGTGTTTCGGTCAATCTGCCTGTTCTGCTCCCCACTCTGTCTCTGGTGAATCCTCTCACCTCCCGCAACTCTGGCCTGTACCCCTGCTCTTGTACACACAAATGAAAAAATAAAAGAAAAAACTGAGACTAGGACTAGGATTTTGAGCCAAAACCTGACTTGTCAATTACATTTTTCTATTAAAATGAAGAGATAATTTAATCACTCTGAGTAAAGCCATTGTAGCTGTGCTGGTTCTGACTGATTATGTATTTTCATTCAGGGTGCAATTTTCTTACTGTAACATGGCAAAGTTATCCACTGTAAAATGCAGATAATAGCACAAACCTCAGGATTAGGGGGATGTTCCATATATGTCCACACTTCAATACCACTTAGGGAAGACACTCCTGACTTTCATTTTTACTGGCCTTTTCCTCTCACAGGACAGCTGTGAGAATATGCTATAATTGTCAGTGATGACTTCACGCATGCCTGCAGGCCTCTGCTACCTTCTTCATACATCATTCTCACAAGAAGTTTCTTCTTGGGAAAAGCCAGCACTGTGGCTGCCATAAGCTTCCTATTCCTTGCACCTGCCCTATGTCACTGGTTCTTCAACCAGATCAGCAGAACTTGCATTTCCAGATAATAGTTGTTATCCCTCAACATGTATAAGAGATGAAAATTCTTGTGTCCACAACACCCCTCAACTCTGGGAACTTCCCCTGAGTTTACTATATTTCCTTTATCTCAACCAAAGCGAAAACAAAAAGGGTTTTTGGCAAATAATGAAATAGATTTTCATGGGTAATCTGTAAGTTGACTCTGAAGGCAATTGGTGGCTATTTTTGAATAATGGCAGCACAACTTTGCAACACACATAATGTGTCCTTTGTGACACATTAAAGGAATACTATCATTTGGATATATTGATCTTAAAAAATGATTTTTAAGCCACATCTGACAAAACCAAAGGTCCAGAAGGTCTGCATCCTTCTTTATACCGTCTTAAGGTTATGACTGGCACCCATCGCCACTCTGTCTGGTCAGTCTTCTAAAGTCTTGACCCATATTTGGGATATCAAGTTTTGTTTTATTTTTCAAAGAGTCACTTTAACTAATGACCCTTTGTGAGGGTCTCACAAGGCCTCATCCTGAACACAACGGGACTCTGCACGCTGGTTTGCAGCACCCAGCAGTGGCAAACTTCAGTCTGTTTCTAATTTGAGGTATGGAAATGCAGTTGCTAAGTAGAGCTAGGTAGCTATGACAGGAAGTAAACCTTAGTCATGAAGGCCTGCGTTCAAGTCTAGTTCCACTACTCACGCTACTCACAAGGTGCTTAGTTATTCTGCGTCTCATTTCCTCATCTGTGAAATGGCGGGGAGGGTGGGCCTGACTGATCTGCCTCATGGGTGAGACCAAGGATGAGAAGGCCCTTTGTGAGCAGCAAGCATGGAGCCTCTCCCCTACTCTCTATACTCACTCCACCGCTTCTAGCTCTACAAGTTGTCTTATGAAACCTACAGGGCAAATTGTACAAAACAGAAAAAGGTACCCCCAGCAGTGGTAGGTGAGGGGGCCTGTGTCAGCTATCTCCAAGCCTGGCTGAAGGTTCCTTCTCTCCATACCTGACCCTCAACTGAATGCCCCAGGCTCACCGAGCGCCTCTCCACACTTCCTTTTTTCCTGTCATTCTTGTCTGGAATGACATCCAATGAGCGGTAGCTGGGTGGCTTCTCCTCAGGCCAGTTTGGAGACTGTGAGTGACGACGGGGGTGGGCCCCCCAACTCCTGGGCTGCCTCTCCTCTTCTTCTGAGCTCCAAGAACTGAGGCCGGAAGGCAATGGAGGGGAGTAGCTTCGATGCCTGCGACCCTGCTGGCTCCAGGTGCCTCCCCGGGGCCTGGGCCTATGCGGTCTCTCTCGGTATCGGCTTCTGGGAGGAGGATGACTAGGCTGCCAGCAGGCCTCACTGGACGAGGGGCCATCACTGAGGCTGTCCCTGTCTGACCAGGGCGCGGGTGACCCATGCGGCCTGGAGCTGTGACGCCTTCTACTCTGCAGCTGCTCCAGATCCCTTTGCTGCAATGCCCAGCACTTAGGTTCCCGGTTTTGGAGCTCCTGGTGGAAATCAGGATAGTAGTGTTGCCTTCTCCCCTCCCTCAGATCCCAGGGTCCAGGGGGAAGTGGGCTGAGCCACCGCTGGTGGGAGGAGCTGCTGGTCCTCTGTGAGGAAGGCTGGTCTCTGGTTAGTGGCGGCAGGTGGATAATTCTGCGTTCCACAACCTCGGAGCCGAGGGAGGACAGCATACTGCAGGGATGGCCAGATCTGGCTTGAGGGTCAAGGGCCAGAGGCTGGGCTGGATTGAGGTTCCGCAGCTCTTTCTCCAAATAGTCTAGGACACCATTGGGGATGGACGGGGGAGTGGTGGTCTGGGTCATTGGCATCTGTGCGAGGCTGGATCTCAGGGACAAATCTGAATGGAAAAAGGACAGGAACATGCAGAACGGCTGGTCCAAAACATGATACTCAGAATCAGGGGACCAGAATGCCCATTATTCAGCTTGTGTCACCCCTTCCCTTCGCCAATCACAAGGATACCCACACCCCATTTCTCATGAGCGCCCTGATGCAGCCATGCTCCTACCCTTGTCCTCTACCCTTTCCCACCCCCCAAGTCTCTGGCAAGGTTTACCTCGCTGCAGCAGTGGGTTCATTGGATAAGATGAGAACTGGGAGCTCCTGTCCGCCCCCCAGTACAGGGGTTTTTCCATCAGCTGAGGACCTAGAACCTGAGCCTGCTTCATGTAGCGGTGGCGGGCCAGGGCTGCAGGGGGGAAAAGGAGAAATGCAGACCCTCAGCTAGGGAGACACCCATACCTCCCACTTCACTTCTCTCCACCAGGCAGTGTTTCCAAGAGAACAATTATAGTATCTCTTCTCAAAGTTCTTACACAAGAATAAGAAGTAAGGGAATAGGGGCCTCCCTGGTGGCGCAAGGGTTAAGTCGCATCACCATGAAGCTACAGGCAGCCTCTGCAGCATGAGTTCAATCCCAATCCCAATCGATCCCAGCCAGGGAGCTGACCCACATGGCGCAGCAGACCTCTCCCCCCTCGCCTGCTGCTCCCCTCAGCAGTGTGTTTCAGTCAGTCTGTCTGTTCTGCTCCCGGCTCTGTCTCTGGTGACTCCTCTCACCTCTCATGACTCTGGCCTGTACCCCAGCTCTTGTATGCAAAAATAAATAAATCTTTAAAAAAAAAAAAAGGAAGGGAACAGTGAATTAATCGTCTCTCTGGTAAGGAGCTGAGAATAAATTTCCTAGGCCATAGAGCAAGTCCTGCATCCCTGCTCTTAAAATTTAACTTTCTAGTCTCAAAAACATGTCATCCTCCTGCCCATCCCGAGGGCCACCCAAAATATGTAGACAGACACATGGGTGCTAGCAGGAGGCGAGATCTCAGGCACAGGGCCGGGAGCCACAGGCTGAATATTGAAGGGACAGGTACAGAGGGCACATGAGTCAGGGCTGCCGGGGATGTCAGGGTCAGACTCGGCGCCACCTGCTCAGAGTCAAAAAGGAAAAGGATGTAGATGCTGAGGCCAACGGGCAGAATTACTGGTAAAGGGAGGGGCAGGCCAGCCCTGGAGAAGAGCAAACCGTGGGCAGATGACAAGAAATTGCAAAAGCTGAAGTGGATCCCAGGGAAGCCTTTCTACTATTTGCCTTACCTTATTAACTTTGGGGTTTTCCCTAAGTCTGTGGAATCTCTAATGGGGGAGGGGAAGGCAGAAAAGGGAGAAGGGAAATACCATTTCCTTTCAGAGCCGAGCAAATGATGTTAAACATACAGGATACATAGAACTGTCACTCCAGGGGCCTCCCTGGTGGCGCAAGGGGTTAAGTCTCAGCACTATGAAGCATCGGCAGTCACTGCAGCCGACCCACATGGCGCAGCAGACCTCTCCTGCCTTGCCCACTGCTCCCCTCAGCAGTGTGCTTCAGTGGATCTACCTGTTCTGTTCCCCGCTCTGTCTCTGGTGGATGCTCTCACACACACACACCCTCACCCTGTGCCTCTGGCCTACACCCCAGCTCATGTATGCACAAATAAATAAATCTTTAAAAAAAAAAACAACATAGAAATGTCACCCCAGTCACTTAGTTGTGGCTGGTCCAGAGCACACAACCCTCAGAGAGTACAAATTAAAAACAAAAGCATTTCATTGTTTTTGTTCATGACTTTCTATTTTGAGGCCATTGTGACTCAGTGCCAAGTGGTGCCAAATCCCCTGTCTATCCATGCATGCAGGAAACATACTCAGGTGCTTTGCAATATGCAGAACAAGTGAGTGCCTCTTACCACCTCCTGAGTTCCCAAGCCCAGCGGCTCTGCCCAAGCCTTCCCCTGCCAGAGTAGGAAGGCGGGGGTGGCAGGTATTCTGGACCCAGCTGCACAGGGTGGGGATTTGCCACGGTCAGCAGGTAAGGGGTCATGTAGTAGCAGCTGCCCAGTGGCTCCCGTGTGAACCACACTTCCAGCACAACAGGAAGTGGTTGCAGCAGCGCCCCCAGAAATGTCCGGAGCGCCAGGCCTGATGCTGAAAGTCACAGGCAGGCAAGCTCGGAGGAAATCAGATGCAAACATATAGCAGCTCACACAGCTGCCACACCTGCATGCCAACGGACGGCTCTCCAGACCCCGTGAAGACACATCCACATACTCAGCACTTTCCTCTGCCTCTTGCTGACAGATGCCACCCCCAGCTCCTACCACGTGACACAGATGGCCCGCCTGATGCATGCCAATCACTTTATGTCAGCTAACCAATCTTCAGAGAAATATCTTCACGTGGGACTCAGATGAGGAAGCTGGGCTCGAAGTGATCACCTTCCAAGCCAATGTCCCTCAGTGATCGGCAGAGGTAGGGTGTGACACTGAGTTCTGGTGTTGAAACCTCTGTTCTTTCTGAAACCACTGAGTTCCCAGACCTTTTATTTTTGTAATAAAGCAAGAAAAAAAAAAAAACCAATCAACCAAACAGAAAAACCACAAAACCATCCCCAGAAGTACCTCCTCACTTTCTTTCTTTCCAGTCAGCTCTACACCTTTCAAAACCCACTCCAGACTAGTCTCTGCTTCAAGGCCTGGGGCCATCTGACCCCACTCTCTTCTTGCCTCACATGATTCTGGCTTCCTTCAGATAGTACCATTACCTCTTCTGCCCACTTTCTTTTCTTACGCTCCCAAGTTAATAGGAGAGAAAGGGAGAACTTACTCCCCAAAGACTTTTTTAAAAAAAATTCTTGGGGACCCCTGCACAGGTGACTTCTTAGAGACTGCTCCAGATGCTCTGTGAGTCTTCCCATCAAATGTCCACACTCCTGATGAATCCACACGCTCTCTTCTTATTTACTATAACCTTTTCCCCAAGGTTCCTCCCTTTGCTGAGATGGTAGGAAAAACACACTCTCTGAACTCCTCCCCTGTCCTCCTATCCCTAGAAGCAGCCCCAAGGGAGTCTGGATCCCACTTCCAGAGACCCTCCTTTACTATAATACATGAGAAAACTGTGCTTCCGACATACTCCCTGACTCCAACTCAGGGAGTCAAACTGGAGTTGACTATTGAGCTTTCTCTCTAGCAGTTTGAGAAAGACAGACTTCAAGGGTCAGGGGAACTTGAATCGCTGTGTGATTTTACTTCCAGAGTGTCTGAGCCTGGTATCCTCATCTGGTAGTAGGGGTTGCTGAGGTCAATGAGGTAATATGTCTGAAATGCCTAGTATATGACAGATAATCAGTAGATAGTGGCTCTAATCATTAAAAGAAATCCTTATATTAAGCTGCTTCTTTTGCCTTAGATCTGGTGGGAAACACACGGAGAGAATAAACCATCAAAGACATTGTCTCACTTCTGAGGAAAACTGAGGTATAGTCCTTAAGACATTCCCTTTATGACAGAAATGACACTCAGCCTCTCCCCTCTAGAGGTCTGAGCCTCCCTGCAGCCAGGGTCACGGATTCATATCATTTGGGGCACTCCTGAAGATCTCTAGCTGTGAACCATTCCTTATATGCCCCGTGCTTACAGAACTTTTTCTTTGCTCTCTTTTCATGCACCGTCATGCGTGCACCGTCCTTTCATTTTTCTTATACTACAACCCCTCTCAATTGACTGGCCAGTCATTTTGTGATGGCCTCAGAGCTTCCTAGAATCCCATGCCCCTTGAACTCTACCATTTCAGCTTTGGGGAACCAGCAGCAGATGCTTCCCACGCTGGAGAGCTGACTACACAGTCAGATACTTCCACAAGCACAAGCCTTTCATGGACTGGCTACCAACTGTGTTCCCCCCTCCAGCACAGCTTAAACATTCCCCACTTCTCATGTCTTCTTTCTGTAAACTTTCAGCTGATGATATCATTTTTGTTGAGGAAGAGGGAGCAAACCCGGTCATAGAATCAAGAGATCTAGGTTCAGTCCAAGGCTCGCCACTAACAAGCTGTATGTAACTGTGGACAGTCTCTCTGGAATTTACTTCCCGAAGCTGTGAGGGGCCTGGGGAGGTGGTGGCAGAGACCAGAGATTCTCGGTGTGGCCTGTGACCCAATGCAAGTGTGCCTAGGAGTTCTGTGATCAGGAAACCAGTGACCGACACAGGGATGAAAGTTGTTTCTTCAGTTGTTATGGAATTAGGTTCAATCTTAATAACTTTCTCTTTAAGTTCTGCTGTGAGTGGTTTACTAGTACTAGACGAATTATCGAGGGTGGCTGAAATTTGGTGTCATTTTCATTTTTCTCATTTGTGGGCCTGTGTTAACTCTCGCTGGAAAGTTGGAGTAGGTTGGGGAGATAGGCTGTGGTCAGAGAGGCTCAAGAACCACAGATACTACTCTCAGAGTTAGGGTTTGCTGAAATCAAGACACGCTGGCATGCGCGTGCTCCTACAGCTTCTGCTCTTATACTATAGTCATGTTCCACGTTTTAACAGCCTCCTCTCTCTCTCCAGAGGTAAGGATGTCTTTCCTTTCTAAAGGCAGTCCTTTCATTGTGTTATTCCCGCCGGCTCCATGACTCCTGAGTGATCACCTTACTTTACTCACTTGATGCTCGCCTTGATTCTTTGCCTACAAATATGTTTCGGGTTATCTTATTCTAAAAAGAGCAATAGTCACACATGCGCACATTTTCTCATCCAAGAGCTTTCCTTAATAGCCCCTGTCCCCGCCATGTAATCTGCTCAATGAACTCAGTATATATAGTTTGCCCCGCTGACTCACTTTGAAAGTGCCCTCATCTGCTTAAGTCCAGGGATCTTTTCCGTGGCCTGCTTTTCTTTATTTTACCAGTTCTTCTAAATGAGCACTAACCACTTAGGAGAAAGCAGTTTCCCCCAGAACCTGTTTATCAGGTTACTGACAGTGGATATCCTTAGCATTTGTGCAGGCTTTTTCTTTAGTCCTGCCTGTTTTGAGTGTGCTGCTGACTAGGGAGTCTAAGAAGGCACTATGGAAAATTCCCCTCTACCCCATTCTACATATCACAGTGACTTCACGGTGTCTCTCCCAGAAGCTGCTCACAGGTGGGGAGCTCCATGGCTCAATGCTGAGCTCTCTGCTATTTTTTCTCTCTATAAAGAGTTCACAGGAATCATGGCCAGCCTTACAGTGATCCACATACAGAAGCTGTGGCAGCCTCTAGGGGCACAGATTCAGGGAGTGCTAAGTCAGATGAACTAGTTTCAAACGCACTGCCTCTGCTACTTACTAGCTGTGTGACTTTTTTGATCATCAGTTTCCTTATCAGTTAGTGATGGCATCTGCCTTCTAGGGTTATAAGGACTCAATAGGAAAATACATGCAGAGGGCTTACAATGGCAGACAGCCAAAAAAGTTAGTTCTCTTTTCCTGTAAGACAGCAACCTCGGAACATGGGCTTGAAACCAGACACAGATCATTGACCTTCTTGACACAATAAACGAGGTTTTGTTTCTATCTTATGAGGCAATTCCTTAATGTTTCTTTAATTTTTTTTCCTTCAAATGTACTTAAATGCTAAGAATAGTTATGTCTCAGTGCAAAGATTAGTTTTTATGTTTTTCCGAATTTCTCAAATTTTCTACAATGTAATATTTTACTTATGTCATTGGAAAAAGAAAATGTTATGAATAAAACACAGACTCCTTCCATTTAAAGCAGTTGATTCCACTCCCTCTATTTACTAAGAAAAAAATCTTTGAAGAATAATGTTTTATGGGTTTGTTTTTTTTTCCTTCATAAAGCTTTCTGTAGCCAAATTTTAAGAGCTTGTCTTAATTGTATTTAAAAGGTCAAATTTTAACCCAAAGGCAGATCACATTAGAGCTTCTCCTGCCCCTTTTCTTTGTAAAAGTGTGGCCCCCAGACCAGCATTGTATCACCTGAAAACTTTTGAGATATACAAATTCTCAGCTCCACCCCAGGCCAGTTAAATAAAAAAATATGATAGTTGAGAGGTGGAGCCAGTTATTCAGATCTAACAAGCCCTCCAGGTGATTCTTAATTTAGAAAACCATCTCTCTTGGGCCTCCCTGGTGGCACAGGAGTTAAAGTCTCACACTATAAAACTATGACCAGCCACTGCTGCATGAGTTCTGTCCCAGGCCAAGGAGCTGACCCACATGGCCCAGCAGACCTGTTTTGTCTTCGCCCACTGCTCCCCCAAGCAGTGTATTTCAGTAGATCCACCAGTTCTGCTCACTACTCCATTTCTGTTGACTCCTTTCACCCACCCTGCACCTCTGGCCTATACACCCCAGTTCTTTAATGCATACATAAATAAAATAAATCTTAAAAAAAAAAAGAGAACCACCTCTCTCCTCTGACCTGTTCTTTTCAAGTCATCTGTAAGGAGGGTAAGGAGGGGCCAAGTCTCTCACTGCTACATTCAGACCACCCCCTCCAGTCACCTGAGGTCCCAGCAAGGTCAATGCTAGGAGCACAGGCATATCAGGGTCACTGAGGAAATGCCATCAGTACACAGAGCCATCTGAAGGAGGCCTTCAGCAGATCAGGATGTGGAAAAGCAGAAGTCCTTCCACTTAGCTCCATGGCTTCCCCCAGGAGTCATTTTGGACTAAGCTTAAAGGCCTCGGAGCCCGTGATGAGAGAAAGGGCATAGAGGAGAACCTGAATCCTAAGGTTCTGACCTGGGTGTTGGGTGTGTGAAGCCGATCTGTCTGGGGTACTGAGCACCAGCACCTCCCGAGCCCAGCGCTCGTCTGTTTCCTCTCACCTTCCTCAGGGCAGCAGCAGCGGTTGGGACAGCAGGGGCAGCGGACATAGCAGCAGCAGTTCTGGGGACAGCACTGGCACCAGCACACCCCGATCAGCAGGAGGAGGACGAGGGCTCCCAGCGTGATGAAGATCACGGTCAGCCAGTCTGCCGGGAGAAGTGAGCAGCAGGTGCGTGAGACATGCGGGCAACGCTTCCATGCCAGCCCAGCAGCTCGGCACCTACAGGTTAAGGTTGAGCAAGAAAGTGTCCGGCCACCAAACATTTCAAACATTCAATGTTCTCTTCAGTTTGAAAAAATGTAAGAAAACGTCAGAGATTGGCAATCCAATCACAGTAATTTGGGCTTATTTCTGTTTCTGATTTATTTTATATGTCAAAGAGCCATCCTGGTGGTGAGGTCGGACAGAAAGTCCGAGGAGCACTTACGCAAGACGATGAGCTTCACCTCCTTATCTGGGTCTCCTGATGTATCCCCTGGTGCCTCAATGGTGCAATAATACACCCCATGGTCCCACCACATAACTTCATTAATCACAAGATCAGCTCCTGCCAGAAAGGAGAAGTGCTAGTGATTAAAAGAGAGGGACGGTTTCTGAACTACAGTAGGTGCGAGGCTCCAGTATTGTCCTTTCACATCCTGAGGGCCTTGGTAGTTCAGAGAAAGACCTCAATTTCTTCCATTGGCTCTTTTTCTTTATTATTTACTCTCATTATTCCAAATAGAATAATGATGGTATAATGGACTATTCACTGAAATTTTGGGTATAATTCCCACCAGAACTCTGTAAGTGGGTGAGCTAGAGATTACCAGGTGTTTCCACTGTCTATTTTCCCACAGTCATAGTTTTTGATCATGTGCTGAATAAAGGCTTCCAGAATAAAGTTAGTATATAACACTTTATCATACAGCTGGACATGGACGAGGCTCAATTCTGGCCAATAGAATGTATGTGGAAGTGTCACATGATCTCTTCCAGGAATATTCTTTTAAAAGATTTGGCAACACTTTTGCCCTTTTCTTCATTTCTTCTACTTTGGCATTTGGAAAGCAATTATGATGGCTGCCATCTTGAAACATGAGCAGATGACATTACTGCTGAGCTGGAAGGAGGACTCAATTGAACAGAGCCACCAGACCAGTTTTGTGCCTCTGTTAACCTCCAAATTATGTATGAGAAGAAAAACAAACTTCTAATCACTAATATTTTAGGTTGTCGCTAACTTGCAATCAGACTTAAGCCTGATACAGTGGGTAGGATAATGAGCTGCATTTCAGATAAGGAAACCAAGATTATAGGAGGCTAAGGAACTGGATTAGGGACATACAGAAAATGCTTAACAGAAGCAGGTTCAAACCCATGTTTCTCTGCCTCAAAATTGTGGCTCTCAACCACTAAGCTCTACTGTCCTCGCCAAACTGGATAGAAAACCCTACAGCTTAGATCCCTTACCAGCCTACAGTAAACAGTAACCTGTGGATGTTAGAGGCATAGGTTATGAGAAAACCTGTCCCCAAAACTTAATAAGTCAGGGTGAAATGCAACACATTAGGAGAAAACGTTACTCAAGAAAAGAATGTCAGTTGTCATGAGCACCAAGAGTTGTGCTACCCTATTAAGATAAATGGTTATGTTCAAGTGTAGCAAATGCAATAAGTGTTCACTAAAGGTCTTTTGTGGGTCCAGCACGATTTCAGACACCTTGGGAGATCTTTCCTGAAAGTCTGAAGTCCTGCCAGAGCCATTAACATGGGATCCAGGTTCCTGAGGTCTTACCTGCAGTGAGCACGAAGGGACATCACATTTCTAAAGACGTAACATTACAGACTCGCTCCTGCTTATTTGGCTGCAGAGCTGTAATTCTGTTTGTCAAGAAATGTTTATTGAGGAAATGAAACAAAAATGCGAGGTCATGCAACAGTGAAGCTAACTTCAACTTCTGCTTCCTTCGCCTTCCGCGTCAATCCCTACGAGTATTTTCCTACCCAAGATTTTCCAAACCCACTACCTTTCCCAGAAATAAAGTTACCCCAGACTCAGAAGAATGGTTGAGAAGGCAATTCTCCCCCAAAGGTTAATATGTACTATAAATTTGTCCCAAATTTTATTGGAGACATAGTGATTATTTTAGGGATATCAGAATAATGAGGGCATTAAGATACATTGATAATTTAATTGATCCAAGAACTGATTTGACATGGCTATTTCAAATGATGCAAACATGGGCATAAAAGAGTCAGAAGACAAGGTTTCTGGGAAGTCACAGGAAGACTGGAGGTAGAAATAAAAATGAGGGGAAAATATCTCTTCCCTATGAGAGTCAAAGGGGCAGAGTTTGACCCAAGGTGGCTGGATAGGAACAGTGACTAGCACCGCCCAAAGCTAGGGAAAAAAATACGTAAGAACAGGGATTTTTAGCCTCTAAAACTATAAAGAGTTGCTTATTAAAGAGGCTTTAAACTTTAGCACTAGGTCAGAGCTTTCTGGAGAAAGGAGAACCATTCTTTTTTTTTTTTTAATTTATTATTTAAATTTTTTTCTTTATTTATGTATATTTGACATCACTGTGGTCCCCATAGATTTCCCACCACCATGTCACCAGTGCACCGTCACCTCAGACCCTTGTGCTCTTTCTGCCGTCAACCCACTCCTTCCCTCCCCACAGGGTCTCCAATTTGTCCTTGTCTTTTTTTGTAGTGGGTTTTTTTATTGTTATTATTCTTTTCCTTGGTTGCTTATTTGGTTCCCTTATATTCCTCCTAGGAGTGAAACCATCTGGTATTTTTCTTTTGCCTTCTGACTTACTTCACTGGGTATAATCCCTTCTAGCTCCATCCATGTTTCTAAGAATGACTCTAGTTTATCTTTTTTGATTGCTGAATAGTGTTCCAACTTGTATATGTACCACATCTTCTTGATCCAATGATCGGTTTTGGCCATTTAGATTGTTTCCAGGTCTTACCTATTGGAAATAGTGCTGCAATAAACATAGGGGTGCAGGTATTCTTTTGAATCAGTGTTTTTGTGTCTTTGGGGTATAGTCCTAGGAGTGGGATTGTTGGATGATGTGGGAGTTCCATTTTTAGTAGTTTGAGGAACTGCCACACAGCTTTCCATAGTGGCTGGACCAACTTGCATTCTCAAGGAGAACCATTCTGACTCCTTGAGGAAGCACCTAGAGATGGGAAAAGAAAGTCAATGTTCCCTTAAGGCTAGTTTCAAGGGCTGATTTAGGGGGAATCAGAGGTTGTGTGCAATAGGATGAGATTTCAATATTACAGCTAAAGTATTACAAAGTTGGAAGCAATTGTTAAAATGACTCCCTCAACAATTATGAATATTCACCAATTCCTCCAATTGTTGCTATGGGTATCCTGAATAGTCTGCTGGATATATTTCTCCTCCATTTTTCTTTTTAAAAAAGATTTATTTATTTATTTTTGTGCAGAAGAACTGAGGTGTAGGTCAGAGTTGGTGGTAGTGAGAAGATTCACAGAGACAAAGCAGGGGAACAGAACAGGCAGATTGACTGAAACACAGTGCTGAGGGTTGCAGCAGGCAAGACAGAAGAGGTCCGCTGTACCATGTGAGCTAGCTCCCTGGCTGGGGATCGAACTCATGCCACACTGGCTGGCAATAGCTTGATAGTGCTGAGATTTTAACCCCTGCACCACCAGGGAGGCCCCTCTCTTTTTCTTTTTAACCAGCAAATATTTAACCCAGCACATAAAGTTCACTGAAATTTATTTGAATTCTTTACCAACAATCCTGGATTATAAAAGAGGAATGGGCCAGGGGAGGCTTGCTAACTCAACCGTCCAAAGCATGCTGAGTGATCATAGCTAAATTTCACTGCATACTCACTATTTGTTGAACGCTTTATACATATCCTATTACTTAATCCTTATAGTTCTTGAGGAGATAGGTAATATGTTCTCCAATATCACATTTGATGGAATATTATTCAGCAATCAAAAAAGATAAACTAGAGCCATTTGCAGAAACATGGATGGAACTTGAAGGGATTATGCTCAGTGAAATAAGTCAAAAGGAAAAAGAAAAATACCAGATGGTCTCACTTATAAGAGGATTATAGGGGGTCAAGGGAAAAAAATAACAAAACAAAACTAAACAGACAACTATAATCAGAGTCATCTGCAGGGAAGAGGGAGGGAGAGAGATTAAGGCAGGGATGGAAAGGGCACAAGAGACAGGTGATGGTACATGAGTGAACGGTGGTAACTCTGGGGTTCTACACCTAGAAGAGAAAGCAAACATTGTAAAAAAAAAATCACATTTGACATGCACTTCAGTGTGGAAGACATACCATTATATCCACCTTTCAGGTGAGGTATGATGATGAGGTCAGAGGAAGTAACTGATTCCCACTGATCGCTGAGCTACTGAGTCACCCACCCAGGTCTTTTGACTCTAAGCGCAATGCTTTCCTCTACTGATGGAGGGTGACGGTCTCAAGGTGGTCCTCTACTGGAAACCCCTAGTTCCTTAGCTGTAGGCAACAGGAGTGATAGGAGGGGAGTCCAGAAGCCTATGGTTTGAGCAGACTGAGAGCAATTTGTGGAGGGGTGAAAGGAACCTGATATACCTCTTAGCCTGAAATCTCAGGGCAGCAAGGAAAATACCTACTCCCAGACCCTGAGCCATAGCGTTAAGATATCCCCTGGCCCAGAGACCAACTTCCAGGGCAGCAGCTCCAGATGGTGCAGCTGATTCTAGTGTCTGCCTCTTTCTGCAGACAACTGACCAACCACAGCATCAGGGAGCAGAAAAAAAGAAAGGGAAATCCCCACAATGACTCAGCCTATGAGGCCTGCTACCCCAGCAGCCTCTATTTTTTAAAAAATATTTATTTATGCATACAAGAACTGGGGTACAGGCCAGAGGTGTGAGTGGGGGGGGGGGGCGGTGGCAAGAGGATCCTCCAGAGACAGAGCAGGGAACAGAAGAGGCAGATTGCTGAGGGGAGCAGTGGGCAAGGCAGGAGAGGTCTGCCGTGCCATGTGGGTCCCCTCCCTGGCCGGGGATCCAACTTGCTTGCAGTGGCTGCAGATGCTTCATAGTGTGGTGCTTAACCCTTTGCGCCACCAGGGAGGCCTCCCAGCTCCCTCTATATGTCTCACTGAGTAGCCCCCTCTCACTCACGGTTCTGGATGGTGATCTTGCGCTGCCGGTAATCTACCCCCAGCACAGGCTCATTCTGCCCCCGCCTCTGGGCCACAATGCGAACCTCCCGCTGGTTGTCATTGCAGTCGTTGGATGGGTCCTGGCCCAGGGAGAGCGCTGCCTGGTAAGCTGAGGAAAGAGAACACACACAAGTCATATGGCAGTGGGGAGTTCCAGTGCAGAGAGGTGCCCTCGCTGCTCCCGGGAGCAGGGAAGCCTCTCAACCTTCCTTGAGCCTCTGCGCCCCTGGAAAGCTTGTTAAACATAAAGAGTCCAACCTGCTTGTCAGGTGGAGGACCTGAGGTTCTGAGTGTCTAGTGAGCTCCCAGGCGACAACAATGAAGCACAGGTTGAGCATGAAGACCTTCCCAATGGCCTATCATTTCCATATCCTGACTGTAATCCTCTTTCCACCCCAATTTAACTGCTTCTTTTTCAGTCACCCTTGACTCTGCTCCCATGAGGGCTCATCTACCTGCCCTTACAATATAAAGCTCAAGGGCAACTAAATCTGCTGCTGACGAGTGCCTACTACCTGTCTCTCCACCTTCTACCTCACCCAGGCATTTTAAGAGTAGCCTCCTGGGAAACAACATCTCAATTCATAGCGGTATCTTTTGGGGACAACATCAGGCTGGGTGGTGGCTCAGACAGGTTTGGGGTTCATACCATGAGATATTAGTTAGGGCTTAAAGAGGAAGAGCTGCTGTTGCCTGTTCCTTTTCCTCAGCTCCCTCTGGAAGCTCACATCCTATGAATAGGGAATCTACTTTTCTTCTCAAACTCTCTACAGGATGGGTTGTCCTCGGCTAATGGTGGGCACCTGGGCTCCTTTATTTAGACACAGAGTGGGTGACTAGGAAAGAACGCTGGTTCCAGAGAGCAGAACCGCCATGCTACTCCAGAGAGGTAGGACTTGACTAAACACAGGGGAACTGGGCAGCACTCAGAGAGGCCCAGGCAAAGACCAGGCCTGGAGCGGTGAGCTCTCCACCACCAGGAGTATCTGGGCAGCAGGAAAGGCCACTCACCAAAAGAGCTGACCAGAGAAGGAAACAGGGCAGTCGGCAGGAGGTTCACAAAGGACCACTCCTCATGTATCCTGGAGGGTGGGGTTGGGGGTACTCCTGGGGGGCATCTTCTTGTAAGGTGGGGAGATGAGAGGCAGATCTGCATCCTCGCCTCAGGTACTAGTATGCAACCAGGAGTGGAGTGCTCAGTCTTTTAGTGTCTGGGCTTCTTTCAGTCTTTTTACAAGATGGCACTTAAATTTTAAAACAAATAATGTCGTATGAGACCTTGAAGAGAAAACTTCATCTCCCTAGACTCAGCTTGTTTTTATCAATGGGTTGTCGGAAAAGTCACGACACATGTTTTCTGTTTTGGTTGCAAAACGCATCCTGACTTTTCTGACAACCCAATATGAAATGAGGGGATAGCGTTAAGAGATTTTTGTGAGTTCTCACGGTAAGGATTTGTGATCCTAAACAATTCCTACACCCTAACGCAGAACTGCACAGAGGGAGCCACGGAGAGCCAGAGGGGAGGCACTCACATGCAGAGTAGTAGTCAAAGATGGGGTCTTTGCAGAAGGACTTGAAGCGCCATGTCACCACCACATCCTGGAGCTGGGCAGAGGTGGTATAGTCACATTTGAGGATGACAGAGGCAAACAGGGTGACATAGCGCTCTGTGTGCTGGACTGTCACCAGCAAGGACAGGCAACCTGCAGCCAAGAACAGGAGACAATGCTGAGGGCAGACCAGGTCTCTGACCTACTTCTTCTGCACATGGGGTAACAAAAGCAATGCAAATGAGTGAAATAGCAATGCACTGCCTGTTTGGTTGGGAGCTCACAGACAGAGCTTGAATTCTTACAAACCTTGGCAGAGTGTGCGATGGAGACTGCACAGATGCCCTGGGGGGGAACATGGGAGAAAAAGAACAAGAGCAACTCCCAGAGAGCCCAGTCCATCAAGAATGATAATGCACCCAAAGACAATTATAAAGAAGTTATAATAAAAGAAGGTTGTGCATGTATCCTGGCGTGACTTGACTTAGATATATATATATCTCAATCACCTCTTGAAACATTTTCACATTTCCCTAAAGATAAACTTTTTTTTATCTTTGTAGCAAGCCTATGCGGTCCATCAAATCTGCTGACAGCCTTTCACTGCTGCCTCATCTCCCTTCACACTCAGGGCTTCAGCCACTCTGACCTTGCCACAGCCTCCCAAGCTCAGATGCTCTTTCCCAGGTCTCCCACATGTGGCTGTCTCCACTGGAGCACTCTTCCTGGTCCATAGTCATGACTCTGTACTTTCACTAGGCTAATTACTGTTTATTACTTAGGTCTCCAGCTGTGTCCTCACCTCCTCAAGAAGGCTTCTTTGACTGCATTTCTGGGACAGGGCCCTCCCAATGTTTCAAAAAATGCTTTGTCCACCTCCAAGCAATGCTTTTCACACTTCTTAGTGATGCCTACATACCATAAATGCTGAAAATCAACATAAGCCTCTGATTGCATTCACCGCCATGGTACCCAATAGATGTTTGTTGAATGAATAAATGATGAAATGAATCACCAAAAATATATTAATCAATGAAAACTGGCAATACATGTGGTCACCATAAACACAAAGCAAATAAAGCAAAAATGACCAGTCTGTGACAAATTTTCCTTCAGAAGGAACTAAGAATTTTTCTTTTTTAAAACTCCCTTTCTCACGTTTTGGCATGGGTGCATTGGTGCAGAGTGAGTGGAACACCTGTACATATGGAAGAGCAAAAGTGAAACCCCAAATTAAAAAAAAAAAAAAACACTTCCTCTCCCTAGCACCCCACCCCCCACACCTTCAGACATACTTAAGAGCTGCAAGTCTGCTTGATGAGGAACCAGGTAACACAAAAATGGCAGGTGAAACTGGCAGTCCGAAATATACCCAAACTAGCATCTTCGAATGCTCCTGTACCAATATAGCTTCTAGGCAAAGTGACAGATATCCCATGGGAGGGTTAGTGTAGAGCAGGAGTAGTCAAACTTGAGCTTGCTCCAGCAGTAACTGTGACAGCCCATAGCAATGTCAGGAGGAGTTCCTGACTCTATAGGACTTTCTGGTTCAACTTGGGTGGGGCCCAAAAATGTACATTTCTAACAAATTTCTAGAAGATGCTGATACTATAGCCCGGGGCACCAGACTTGAGAACTACTGGTACAGATTAGATTTTTAAAACCCAGGCTTTGAACTTAGAAACAATTGGGTCCAAACCAAACTTTCCTACTTAGTTGGATATTGGACAAATTATTAACTCTCTCTGAGCTTGGGTTACATTGTCCATGAATGGCAATTACAATACTAACTTCATCAGGTCCCAGCAAGCATGTGATGAGGTAATCCATTTCCAGCGCCTGGTACCTTGTCTAGCATGGTTGTGTCAGCGTACAAACCTCTCTCTCTTTTCCTTCAGCCAAAGTTTTTTTTTTTTAAAGATTTATTTATTTATGCATACAAGAGCTGGGGTACAGGCGGTGAGAAGATCCACCAAAGACAGAGTGGGGAGCAGAACAGGCAAACTGACCGAAACACACTGCTGAGGGGAGCAGCAGGTGAGGCAGGAGAGGTCTGCTGCGCCATGTGGGTCCCCTCCCTGGCCGGCGGCAGGGATCGAACTTGTGCTGCAGTGGCCGCGGCTTGCTTGCTTAACCCACTGCGCCACCAGGGAGGCCCCCCATCCAAAGTTTAAACTGAGGTTCTCTCCAATACAGTTCTCAGGTTGAGCTGCCTTCATTTCCACTGAGTCACATCCATAAACAAAAGAAGTACAGTCACTCGCTCTGGAGCAGCTGGGCGGACCTGTCTGTGGTCAGAGCCGCACCAAGCTGGGTCCTGCCTCGCCTCTGGACACAGTCCTCATTCGACCATTCACTGTGCTTTATGACGGGCATCTGTACCTGCTTTTCCATTTCCACAGAGAGGGAGCAGATTGCTTCTCAGGATAGTCTCTGGTCTCCAGAAATGACCTGAAAATCTCATCAGCATTGTAGCGAGGATGTATGTGTCCATGACAGCGTGACAGAGAGCAGGTCTGGGGAAGTGCTAGGGAGACCTGAGGCAAAGAAAGACTTCACGGAAGGAAGAGATCCAAGCTGAACCCTAAGATTTAGTTAGGGTTAAAACTACACAGAAGTAGTGAGAAGACAGAGAGGCTCATCATTTCCAGTGTCCGGAAGAAAGGAAGGAAGAAAAGAACAAAGGCTCTAATCAGGAAAGGAAATTATTCAGGGAACCTGGAGGAAAAAAACCTTGTTGTTGTCTTTGACGTTATGGGAGACAGAGGGGATAAATAAGGCAGGTTGGAGGTGGTGATGGAAGGTGGGAAGATGGGTGGGGGCTAAATCATACTCTAGTCTATTTCTAGCTCATGGATAATCACTGTAATTTTTTCTGAAGAAGGTGAAAGTGGTGTATTTAGGAATGTTAGGAAAGTCATGTTTTAAGAAAACTTCCTTATTTAAGCTGTGAATGGAAAAAGAACATCATTTTGAAAATAAACTGACTAGTTTGGGGGAAAATACTTGCTGTATCTACCAGCTGTAGGATTCCTGGAAATCAGAGCTATGAGAATGAAAGACCTGGTGACCAGCATCCCAAATGCAACATGGAATATTTGTGATCTGCTTTCTTACATTGCTTCTCCTTTTACCAGCCCTTTGATTTTTCAGAAATGACCTGTTTTTGCCCAACAGCATATTACCTGAGAAGCAGAAGGAACTACAGATAATATTTTGATTTTGACAATGAGCAGGATGCCACCACCATCCTAGGTTATTTTGTTCAGGATTGCAGGACAGAGTGGAATCAAGAGGAAAACACTGATTTGTGGTCTAAAAAAAATCCTAGGTTCACATAGCACTTTCAAATATTTTCTTTTGCACATAATTATGATCTTTGGGAGGAGCAAAGTCAACCCCATACACAGCAAATGTGAGATTGGAAAAGTTAAGTCGCTTGTGTGTGATTATCTTCTAAGGAGATCTGAGTTTGTGACTGAGCAGTGTTTATCACTCTGCCTAGAAATTCTATAGATAAAGTTGTTTGATATTGATTAGTTCATAAATAATTGATGCATGGGTCTAGGTTAATTAATATACAATTAGTTGCAGTCACCCTGATATGATTAATGACCATGTTCTTTATTTTGCTGACTGGTAATTCAAGATAAACAACAGTATTCAAAGGACTCTGGTCACTATTATTTGTTTAGAGATGGAGCATTTGGAGGTTTGCTGGGGGTCAGAGAATGGAACTTAGTTGGAAGCTACTCTAGGGCAGGTTTTTTTTTTTTAAGATTTATTTATTTATGCATACAAGAACTGGGGTACAGGTCAGAGTAGTAGGAGGTGAGAGGACCCACAGAGACAGAGTGGGGAGCAGAGCAGGCAGACAGACTGAAATACACTGCTGAGGGAGCAGCAGGCGAGGCAGGAGAGGTCTGCTGCACCATGTGGGTCCCCTCCCTGACCCGGGATTGCGCTGCTGTTCAGCGGATGCTTCACAGTGCGGTGCTCAACCCGCTGCACCACCAGGGAGGGCCATGCTCTACGGCAGTTTTAAAGATTGTTGTGGCTGACACCCTGAGGGAGGAGACTGGGCACAGGGTGATCACGTTCATTATTAAATCCTCCTTCAGCTTCCCTTCCAGGAAGAATACCCTTACTACATGCCAGCCATACCTGGGAGGACGAACCACCTCTACCAACGTCCGCACCAGCTCTGCTGTCCGGGTAGTGCTCTGATTTCATCCTTTTTTGTGAACTTCAAAGCTTGAAAAGTCAGGGTCAGGTGTCCACGCGTTTTAGCCACATTGAGCTCGTGCACACTCTTTCCAGGGGTCTGGCGACCCCACATAACCCTACACAGCTCTTAGGCCTTCTCCTCAAGCCCCCCACCATTCACAGAGATGGGATCTCTGGATAAAGGGTAGAGCAAGCCTCCTCTCCTCTTCTTAGCTACTGCTCTGGGTCTCAGCAGATTCTGTGGGCCAAGCAAAGTACATACTTGATCTCTCACCCTAGAGTGAGAGATCTAGGCCCCTAGAGTGAGGGTTAGTCTGGGTCATGGATGTGGGTAAATGTTCAGAGACCTCGCCAACTCAATATTTGAACTTGGGTCTTGCTGACACCAAAACCCAAACTTTCCCAAGCAGGGAAACTTGACCTTTCAAGAGGAAGTCAGGTGCTAGACTCTCAAAAGGAGAAGAATGATCCAGATTGAGGGTGGAGAAGTGTGGGTGGGGGAGGCAGAGAAAAAGGAAGAAGCAAGACTACCCATTCCAAAGGCAAAAACCTCCTGTCTTTACTGGAAAACTAGCCACATCAGGCATACACAGTACTGTTAGGGGGAAAGGTCGTCCTGAAGGGATTACACAAATAGGTTTATGGACTCCAACCCCCACTCCAGACCAGCAATATCCCCAAACCACAAATCCCATAAGGTTATCATTGAAGAGTGGATCACTGGGACCTGAGAGTGGAGTTAAGCAGCCAGGCTGGGTATAAAAGCAGACATGTGGGCCTTGGGGGGATGGAGGGGGTCTCTTGGTTTTGAGCCAGCTCTCAGCCTGCTATTGGGGTCCAGCTCAGAGGAACTGGTAGGACATTTATGGATTTGCCTCCCTCTCTTCTCCATGTGCGATTTCATTACTTTATTTCCCTTTCTTTTGTAAATAAAACCTTTATTAACCTTTGTCGTGTGTGCCTGCAATTGGGGCTTATTATAAGCACCTTTCAGGCATGTGGGTGAGGACCCAGTCAGGCAAACCCATTTTATTTCAGGGTGCCCTGTAACAGTACTAAGCTACTAAGAGTCTCAAGAGGAGACAAAGACAGCAAAATCTAGGCTGAAAATACTAACAGATACAAAAAGATAAAGGTACTGTTTACAGATGCCCTGGTTATACCTTTGCTCTTTTATTTACTTTTTTAAGATTATTTATTTATGCATATAAGAGCTGGGGTACAGGCCAGAGGTGCAAGAGGTGAGAGGATTCACCAGAGACAGAGTTGGGAGCAGAAAATGCAAACTGACTGAAATACACTGCTGAGGGAAGCGGTGGCCGAGGCAGGAGAGGTCTGCTGCTCTATGTGGGGATAGAACTCACGTTGCAGTGGCTGCAGATTCCTCATAGCGTGGTGCGCAACCCCTTGCGCCATCAGGGAGGTCCACCTTAGCTCTTTAAACTTAGTACCTATGAGTTTTCAAATTCTTAAATGTTCTTTCTATTCTTTAATCTCCTTCACCCTGTGGCTTGTCCTTGTTCCCAATTTATTATCACCTAGTTAATATCCTAGCTGTCTTTACCAGTTCCTCTTTAAAACTTTAAGTCTAGAAACTGTTTTCCTGAGTACAGATTCTGCTTCTACTCCATCAACTAAAAGACCTGGCAAACTCATTTCCAAACTACAGTTGTTTCCCTATATGCAAAGTTGAGGTAATAATATTTGCCTGGTAGGGTTATAGTGAAGATTAAATGATGATAAATATTCATTATCTGGAAAAATTCCCACCACATACTGGACACTCGGTAAATGTTGTCATTCGTATGACTGTACTTAATCTTGCCAACACTAAGAGATTGAGCTAGCTAAGACCAACACATTGAAAGACATTTGGGAGAGTTAAAACCATACAAATGTTAACTACTATTATTTTCTTTGCAAGGTTAGTTAGCTCATTAAAAGTTTTAAAAGCTGTGTAGCAATGTACTCTGGCAAGCCCATTCACAGTTTGCCTCCTCTGTGAAAAAGGGAAGAAGCCCTGTCATTAAAGAGTGGAAAGACAGCAGATGTGATATTAGAGCTCGAGGGAAGGAGGGACGGGGGTTCTGTGTTTCCCGCCATGAGGTACTTTCCAAGACCATTCTACTGTGCAGAGGGGGACTACCATTGTAGCGGCAGGAAAGGTGGCACACAGGGCAGGGTCGGGAAGGGAGTCTTGGGGCCCTCGGTGGCTTTTATACTTTTTATTGTCAGAGGTGGCATCAGGTACATGGCAGGCATGGGTGCCGGAGCCTCCCAGCCCCCAGCGCATCTCACCCTCTCTGCTGCTTCTTCTCTCTCTTTCTGCTGCTCGCATTGGTCAGTACTGTCCGTCCTCTTGGTCCTGGCATCCTCATGACGCCGCCCATTTAAGCCCGTGTCCAACTCAGGCGCGCCCACTTGCGCATGCCCACCCTGGAATGCTCGCAGCACCGCAGGTGTCTGTCATCACAGTGGTGGGCGGGTGGAGAGACCTGATTGCTCTAACCCTACAACCATCCTACATTAAAGTGGAAGGAAAACATACCAAGAAAGAAGAGCATCTTTATAACTGAACGCTATGTGTTCCCAAACACAGGCATCCCTCGGGACCTTTCCTTAGACATTGTCTTCCACGGTAGTACAGTTGGAAGCTTAGAGTAGAAAACTTTGGGATGGACGGTCTCACAAGAACAAACACCAGAGATGGGGATAGGGACAATGAGTGAATCTTAAAACTAAATTCAGCTATGGAAGGTTCCAGGGATCTAAGGTAGGGGTCAGAAAAGAAATCAACCAGAGGTGGGAGCAGAGAGGATTAACATTCACTGAAGAACAATCTTATCTGACCCCAAGGTGATAATTTCCATAATAATTCCACCAAAGAGCACCATGAACGAATGCCCCTGGCTCTGCCTGCCTGCCTGTGTGTAAGTGTTAGGGGGGAAGGTTGTCCTGAATAAATTACACAAATAGGTTTATGGACTCCAACCCCCACTCTAGAGCAACAACATCCAAGATCTACATATCCAATAAGGTCATCATTGAAAAGTGGATCACTGGGACCTGAGGGTGGAGTTAAGCAGCCAGGCTGGATATAAAACCAGTCATGTGGTTTTGGGGGAATGGGGGGGCCTCTTGGTTTTGAGCCAGCTCTCAGCCTGCTATTGGGTTCCAGCTCAGAGAAACTGGTAGGACATTTATGGATTTGTCTCCCTCTCTTCTCCATGTGCAATTTCATTACTTTATTTCCCCTTCTTTTGTAAATAAAACCCTCTATCAACTTTTGTCATGTGTGCCCACAGTTGGGGCTTATTATAAGTGCCTTTTAGGCGTGCGGGTGAGGACCCAGTGAGGCAAACCCAATTTATATCAGGGTTGCCTGTAACATATGCAGACATCTCTTTCATAAACTTACCCCTGTCAAAAATTCATCTGTTTTCTTTTAAGATGGCCTGCTATGTCTATGTCTCTCTTTCCTCTTTTTCCTTCCCTTAATAAACTTGCTGTGTGCTGATAAACAGAAACATTTACTGAATTCTTTCTTAGAGGGACCTAAGAACCCTACCCACTGAACCCCATCATCTGATACCCCAACAGTGTCAGACTGGGCAGGATGTTTTACATAGTATCCTCACAGCATAAGGTACAGATATAAATGTTGCAGTTTTTAACCAAAAACTGTAGAGGATTGGGTGGTATTTCCCCTCCCCACAGGAAGGGTTTAGCGGGTGCTGGTAAGTGGGAGGGAGAATAATAAGTCCTTTCCTAGCAAAGAGCAGTGGCCTTGTGCTGCCTCTGAGAGAAAGTCTCAATTCCTGAGTGTTTTTCAGGTACCCAACCACCTCTGCTGCACTAAGCGCGTTAACAGAAAGTACACAGGCTATTCCTATCAGGGTTTACGTCTGAGCCAGCTATCTCTCCAAGCATGTTTGCCATCAGTGCTTGTTAAGTTGCCTTAGATAACAGTGCAAATATGAGAGTGATTGCCAGAAAAGGGATGAATATGAAGTAAGAGGGTGGAAAGAATTAGCGGTGGAGAAAAGGGTCCAAAATGAAGTGTGTGTGTGTGCAGAGAGGGGATTATATTTATAAACACTTTTAATAATGGTCTGGCCTGTGCAGCTGAATAGTGCTAGGCTTGGGTGACAAGAAGCAGGCGGCCACTCTGGGGAGGAAACTGACAATTATAGATTCTTTATATGTTGTTAGGTATGTTATATGTTGTTAGATATATGTTGTTAGATGATGCGGGGATTTATTATACAGTATCTCATTAATCTTTGCAAAACCCAGTGAAATAAGCCTTATTTTTATCTCAATTTCATAGATGAGCACAATCGGCAGAGAGGTTAAGTAACTGGTTTAAAATCACACAGCTAAGTTGTAGCAAAGCTAGATTTAATGTTACACCTTTAAAACTCCAAAGGCTAACCTGTTTCCAGGGTTTCACCTGCCTTCCAGACAAATTTCTAAGGGTGGAGGTTTAATCATTGAAGGGATATTCACAAAGTTAACAGACATTCACAAATTTATTATAACCATTTGTAAAGAAATGCATTTTGCCTTTTTTGTTCATAAATATTTTAAAAATAAGAAGTCTCAAACTATAGAGAAGGGTATAAAGGAAAGTGCTCCTTGCTTGCTATCAATATTCACTCTTCCCCTCCACATCTTTTTCCATACCATTTTTTCCATTTTTTTATTAATCATGTTATATACATTAACTTACAGCTTTATTTACTTCTAACTTATGATCTATCATTATCAGTAGGTATGGATACAATTTATTAGTGACTGCATGAACCATATTTGTCTGCCCATTTTCCTAATGATGCACATTTAGTTTGATTCTGATTTTTCACTGTTACAAATAATGTTGAAATTAATTGCTGAAAAAATATTGCTTCATATTCATGCTTTCATCCTAGAAGGATATGTTTATCAAAGTGAGATTGTTGTGTCAAAGGAGATAAGGCTTTTATATTTTAATAAACACTATGGGAAAGAAATTTATATTCCCATGTACAGTGTATAACAGTCCCATGTTTCACCACAATCTTTCCAACAGGGGAAAAAAATCAACTTAAAACTTTTTGTTGATAAGCTACTATGTGAAAAAATAGCCTATCAGGTGATTTGAACTTGATATTCCCTTGGTTATTAAGGGTACAGGATAGCCAGACCTGACTGAAAGAAAGATGCTTGGGATTTCCCAACATAAGTCACTCAGATAAGTGACTCACCCGTGACCCACAGGCTAATCTCAGGGTAGGCAAGCTTAGCTCTCTAATGACAAGTGTGTGCCCTTGGCTTTCATAGAGTACTTATTCACTCTATGTACTGAGTATGTACTTTGACCCCCGCACGGTCCCCAATAATGCAGACACAGCTACAAGAAAAACAAGGTTCCTTAACCCTTGGAACTTTCTTGGTGGTAGTGTCAACAATAAACAAGTAAACACATAGACAAGGTTCTTCCTATCATGGCTAACTTTATAGGGTTGCTCAGAAACTGCTAGAACTTTGAATATCAAATCCTGTTATTATACAATAAGTGACAAAATAGGCATATGGATCCGTATACTCCTGATAGCTCTTCCTGGTTGTTTCAGACGCTAAATCAAATCATGAATCTAAATCATCATTCTTCCATAGAAACCTGATCTCTCCATGTTGCCCACTCAGTGAATGGGTAAGACAAAAACTCAGGAATCTTCCTTGACATCCTTCTTGACATTTCTTTCTCCCTCCCTCTCCATATTCAGAATCAAAATCTTAAATATTTCTGGAATCTATTCACAACTACCACACTAAAAAAGTTCCAACATTTCTTTTTTTTTAATGATTTTTTTTTTTTAAGTTCCAACATTTCTAGTCAGGATATTGCTTCAGCTTAACTGGTAGCCATGTAGTCAAGTTCTTCACCATATGGATTCCACATGGCTATCAGTCTCCCAAATCCTGCATAAAAATCTCCAAAAGTTTTCCATTTTTCTTATGTTAAACACACAGCCTCCTACCATCACCCATGAAGTCATGCATACCTGATCCTATGCATTCTGTTGGCCTTATTCCCATCACAGGCCCCATGACTTCCTTAGATCACGCTGACATTCTTCCCATCCCTCATACCCACTGACTTCCTATCCAAGCAGTCTTACACATATCATTCCTTTAGTTTGGAATGATCATCTCTCAGCTCATAACTCAAGCATTACTTCTTCAAGGCAGGCATTCCCAATGAGCAAAATTCATCTATTATATGCTCTGATGGTACCTTCTATCTCCTTCTCATGGTTCCTGCCTGCGTTGTATTCCTATATTTGCTTGTATGCCTTTAGTCCATAAACACCAAGGGGGCCAGACCCCCATGTGCACATATTGCATGTTAAATATTTGCTGAATTAAAAAGAAGAAGCCATATTCTCACAAGACAGACTAAATAGCTTGGGATGAATTGTAAGCACTCTTAAAATATTGAAAACAAGCAATTAAAATTAACCATTTGTAATACGGCCAAACAAAAAGCAAGGAAGAAGAGCATGTGTTGGGGGAGAGGGGGAGTTGGGGCAAAAGAACATGCCCACAGTAGAGCACAAGGCTGCCTGCTAGGTTAGGTCAGAATGTTTGAATTCCAAAGAGCTTTAATGCCCTCTGACAAGTTATAAGGATCTAGTGGAGATTATGTGAGGAAAGGTTAAAGGTGGGAAGATTAGCCCAGGTAAATGAATCTATCATCTGGGTAGAAGATGTTTGGAAGCCAACTTTGAGGCAAAGAGATGGCTAAGCTGCATAAAGTAGGCTAATGTGTAAGTTTTGCAACTTGGAATAAAAACAAAGGGGTAGATCCTAAACAACAGACTCTGGTGATTAACTGAGTTTCAGAAAAGAAAGAACACATCTAAATTGCTTTCCTCTGAACCACTGTACATTAAGATTTGCAGATAGAAGACCCAGCAATAAAGTATAGGGAAAGAAAAGACAGGTCTTGGAAACAACCTAAATGCCCCAAAACAGATGATTGGATCTATAAGATGTGTTACATATACACGTCTGATTACTATTCAGCAATGAAAAAAGATAAACTAGACTCATTCATAGGAACATGGATGGAGCTGGAAGGGATTATGCTCAGTGAAATAAGTCAGAAGACAAAAGAAAAATACTGATAGTTTCTCCCCTAGGAGGAATATGAGGGACCCAAATAAAGATCAAGGAAAAGAATAGTAACAATAATAATAATAAAATCACAACAAAAACAAAAAGACAAGGACAAATTGGGGACACTTGGGGGGTGGGGGAGAGGGTTGAGGGCGGATAAGAGCACAAGGGACTGAGGTGATGGTGCACTGGTGAAATGGTGATGGGGAATCCATGGGGATTATAATTGATGTCAAATATATATAAATAAAGAAGGAAAGTAAATGAAAAATCCCCCCCCCCCAAAAAAAAAAGAAAAGAAAAGAGAAGGTCACAAGGACAGAGTCTTTCTAATTCTTAAGACATGAAATCTTATTTTACCCCAAGGACTCAGTTAGCAGAAAAAAACAGCAATAAAGACACAGAAACCAAAAATGAGGACACAAGGACAGACTGGGGACACCTGGTAGGGAGAGGAGGGGGAAGGTTGAGGGAGCACGAGGGACTGAGGTGATGGTGCACTGGTGAGATGGTGATGGGGAATACATGGGGATTACAACTAATGGCAAGTATATGTAAATTTTAAAATATTTTAATAAAAAAAATTGTCATAACAGAACCCCAGGCATGAGTTATTCAGTCTCTCATTCCATTTCATTGTTGTTGGAGCAACACATAATTAGTATCTGGTTAGATATCTCAGAGACAGTCTACTTCTATTTTTGCATACCAAGATTAAATTGGATAAAACAAACCTACTCCAGGGAATGAAAAAGGGGAAAGAGCAATGGAATAAGAATGAGGATACCAGAGGTCTGATTCCAACTCTCTGACTTCATTGTATAAACCTGAGACACATTACTTCCCTGGAAACAGATTCCCTTATCTGTAAGACTGGCCAAGAGACGAAGCCAGAGAATGAGAGTGATTTCTACTTGTGTTCAATAGGATATGGGGATGCTGGCGAGGCACTTCAGAGGACTCCATGGGGGCAAGAGAGGAACCAAGTGCAGAGACTTCCATCAACCACCCCATATCTCCTTCACACTGAGTAGCTCCACTTTACTGTGTATTATTATATCAGGGATCAAGTTGTCATTAAGTCTTCTATATGATTCCAACTTCACACCTCTTACCTCTATCCCCCAGAGAAGGTTATTGGTCTGGATGTTCTCTAAAAATCTTATGCCTTTATGATGATTTCCCCAACAATGGTAATTCAAGTTGATAGTTATGTAGATATATAAATTAACACCATTCCATGACCTTAAAAAACTTTTTACAAAAGCACAAAGATGTGCCCTTTTAGAATGGGGTAGAAGGATGTGTGTGTGTGAGGGAGAGGGTGGGCTCAACTTTCATTCCAAAACTAAAACTTTGAGATTGGATCAAGGTAACCAGAGATAGTAGCCAAGAATGCAAAGGGCAGCAGTACTTACTTCCATTTTATGTTAATGTTTTGTTGAAAGGATCAACTATCATACAGGTGATAAAAATGTATTTCTTTTTAGAGAAAAAATGCTTTGGATATTTAAAAAAAGAAAACAAACCAAAAGAAGTCCCAGACAACTAATCTTTCCACAGCCCAGAGCATAGAGACTGTGGTAAATTCTCAGGGCTCTCTGACCTCAGAGGCTTCTCCAGAGACTCCCCCAAACCACGCCCACTAGCAAGGGGTGACACAATTTCACTACTGGCCTACACTTTGTCATTGTGGAAACTTGGAGGTTAATCAGAGGTTTAGGTGATTCTTCTTTACAAAGAGAAGCCAACAGAGTGAGGCACCAAAATGAACTTGGTCTAGTGCTGGGCTTTCCAAGTTCATATTGCAGTTTACAATAGGCCTTGAGAAAAATCAACTTACTGGATTTTTCTACTTAATACTGTTAATTTGGAGATTCTTTTATATGAATTTAAATGCTATTAGAATAAAATTTATATCGATTTGTCATTTTTTTAACCTGATATAATAAGTTTTTTTTTTTTCTGTAAAACTTTTTAAGTGTCAGATATGTGTTTACATATCACAATATAAACTGGGATCTGAGAGAGGAAGCTTGATCTTCAGTTTGATTTTCAGAGACATTTTAGGAAGTTTGGTTTAAAAATAAAGAAAGATGTGGGGGCAGGCGGGGAGGGACCCAGTATTTCCTTACACTGTGCTTGATTTTCACCTACCCATAAAAATTTGCCTCAGACAACTGAAAAGCATGGCTTTGGTAGAAACCCTTACCTAGGAGTGGGGTGGGAGGTGGGTAGAAGAAAGGAACTTGTAAGGAATTTTACCTTTTTTTCTAGATGCTAAAGAAATTCTTCCAGAGTCACACTAATTAAAAGGCAGATTCCAAATTCCAACTTGACTACATTCTAATTTATGAACTGCAATTTCTTAGCTGTAGGGTAAGGAGGGACAAGGTTTATGCTGTTTCTTTTAAGTTAACTTTTAAAAAATTCTCCTTGGCTCTAAATCATATTAGCCATGGCAAACACTTACTGAGCCCTCGTTCTGTTTCAGGCACTGTATTAAGAGCCTTAAAAACAGTTCAGTCTTATCAACATTATGGATGTAAGATCCAAAAGTCCATAAAACAGCTTTTCTTACAGGTCCTACTTAGGGAAATTACCCGTAAAATAGTGAATTCCTCTCATCCTTTTAGAGAAAACAACTGAAATCTCAATTTTTCAAATATAAAATAACAGTAAATTTAGATGTTTACTTAGGATTTTTGCATGTTCAGCATTCGCTGGTTCTAAAATATCATGCAGATATATTTCCATTTAAATAGCAGCAAATGGAGGGATCAAGATGAGGGCAGACAGAGTATAAAGGACTGGAGTGACAGTGCACTAGGGAAATGGTGGTGGGAACTCCATGGGGACTACGATTGATATCAAATATGTATAAATAAATTTAATAAAAAAATAAATAGCAGCAAATGTGACTTCAGCCTCCTGGCTACACACACTGGTTCATGAACACCTGGAACTCTGCTTTCTGAAGGCCCTGTCTATCTAGCAATTTGCTTATTATGAGAACATGACCTTTGGATATCATCACTGCATTAGAAAATGTTCAGTGTTCAACATTCTCCAAAAAAATAGGATCACTTTTAAAATGTTATGCTGATGACTCAAGGATTAGGGGTTTTACCTTAATGGAGTTTTTTCTTATTCTGTTGATCCAGGTAACTGCTGCCTACAAAGTTCTAATTCTGGGGTAAGGTGTCCAGGGGCCGAGGTGGGAATAGACTCTATTTTCCTGAAAAGGCAGCTCAAGCAGCTTCAGAAATCCCTACCTGCTGTGAAGTTTGAACCTATGAAGCATAGGAGAGCTGTGGAGCTGTGGGATTTTTATGAATTGGCTTTCAAAAGTTAGTCACTAATCCTGTGGAATTTTGGATACTTCAATTTCAATTAGTTTTATTCCATTTTCCTTGTGTGTCATGCATGTACACATCTAGTTTGTCAGCCTCAAATAATTTAAAAACTCTATATGCTATAGAAAATGTTGTAAACAGAGGACATTAAAGATACCAATTTTCTCATTTTCTTTATGTAATTCTCCCTTTTATTCTCAACATTAAGCTTATATTATTGTAGAATCTTGTCTGAATGAGATTTAGTTACATCTTAACAATTTTGATGTAAATTTGTAAAAATGGAATTTTACCTGTGCCTTCAAATATTACTTCTATTCCCTCAGAAAAATATGACTCAAATTATTCGTGGAAAAACTGAGGTGACCTTTCACTGATAGCTTAAAAGTAAACTATTCCTAAAAGGGAGACAGAGAAAAAAAGTCTACATGGTAGAATTCTCAAGGGAACTTACACCTTGTTTGCAATATTATACCAACATCCTAATTAGAAAGGGCTGAAAGAGCCTGGCCATCTTGCTACCCAGCCCTCCTTTCCTACCTGGTTTCACTCATGCACATACACTCACTGTCATGTGTCCAAAAGATGCACAGAATCACACTCTCTGACGCAGACGTGGGATTACTGAGGAATTAAGGCAGTGAAGGAGAGGTTGTGGGATGGGGAGATACTCTGCAGTGAGAATGTTAGGAAGTAGGTCGATAAAATCAAGTGGAAAGGTGACAATAAACATGATCACCAAAGAGCCGCAATTTGGTAAAACACAACAGATTCTGAGTTACATTGTTTACTCCTTAACACAGTGAGAACACATCATAACATTCTAGAAATGAAATAAGCGCACTTTTCGGCCAATATGCTTGTCTAAACCCTAACAGCAAGCAGCAAAACGCAGGGGCATTAGGAATTGTTGCATGGTTTGGCCTTGACCAGTTCAGCTTTTGAGACCAAGACTTGCCCCATGACAACAGGCGGGCAAGACCAGAGACCAGGTTTCTCTCTCAGTTGCACCTGTTTCTGAAGGGCCTGGACTCATAAAAGAGCAAAACAAGAGTCCCACAGGCAGAAACCCGATCCAGTTCCGTACCTCCTGGTTCCAGTGCCAAGAGCCACCAGGGCAAAGCCCAGGCCTCCTCTGCCTTGCCTGACCAGCTCAGCCACGCCAGGCCCCAAAGCTGGCTTCAGGCTCTTTGGGCCCAGGGAGTCCCCTATTCCCACGCTCACCTGCTGGGAACCAGGTGAGGAACAGCAGCCAAGGTGCAGGCAGCTCAGGACCCATGACGGCCTCTCTTTGGCCCCTTTCAGTTCAGGGTCTCCGAGGCTACTGTGTCTTTCTTCATCAGCTACTGTCCCAGGACGAACCACTTCAAAAGATCCCTCAGGTTTCCCCTCTCTGGGCAAGGCGGCGGGAGGGCCGGCCCTGGCCTTCGGGCAGGTACCGCCAGCTCATCCCCACCTGGGCGCCCCCTGAGGCCCCGCCTCCCGCACCGCGCCTCCGTTTCCTGCTCCGCCCCTAGTCCCGGAGGACCGCAGCCACCTTTCCTACCTGCCACTGCCCCCTCTGCAGGCTGCCAGGTAATTATGGAAACTCAGTCACCTGCCACTGACCCCACCAGCCCATAGAGATGTTTAACTTTTTTTTTTTTCTAGAAGTTCTCAGGAATTCTTACCGCTAACAAGTTTCTCCCTCTCTCTTAAGTAAAATTATACAGATATAACTTCCTAGGGAGTGTTTTCTGCATTACACTTCCATTCACTCATATGGGCTTGGAAAAATGTTTTCCTCATTAAAAACACCGATATGAAGTTTACATGTATCGTCTGCTCAGGTTTTCTAGTAACTAACAGTAGAGGGTGTGAACTAGAGAGACACATTTAATTTCCCACAGTTATAAAAGTAACGTGGTTATTGTAGAAAAATTAAAAAATATATAAATTAATGGAAATAAGAAAAAAATCCTGCTTCTATCCAAAGGTAGGCATGGTTAATGATGGTATATTATTTTAAAAATATTTTTTCTATTTCCCATTCTGCATATATCTCTCAGCATCCTACCACAGACCTGAGCTCTTTTAAGGTGGAAGATTGTTGGTCTCTGCAACAGGTCACTGAGGATGTAATCCTAATCCTAGGATGTAGAGATGCATCATGAGGATAAAGTGAAATAGAGGAGGGAGGCACACACATCTTCAGGAACTAACCACCATTGACGTTAGTTTGAAAAGTCCCATCTATGCTCTGGTCAGTGTAAACAGAGAGCAAGCCATTGTACATACACCTCCCTTATCAGGAGTTTCATCGTCCTCCCCCTTCTATAACAAACAGAAGTCCATTCCCTCGCAGCCATCATCTTTTTCTCAGGAAAAAAATTATAAATCATTAGACATACTTTCTGCCCCTCAGGAAGCTCCCACACTGGCCACTGACCTTAGCAGTTGATATTATTTCCCCTGAGGGTAGTTCTGCCCTGCTCTGCTGTGAAGGGTCTTCTTTGCTGGTGCTACTGTTGTTTTTATCTTGCCTCCGCCCAGAGGAGTAAGCATAATTGTCCTGAATCTGATTGGAAGTCTCAACCTTGTCCCTTCTCCACATCTCTTCCCACTCCACTCCTGGGTCTGGCCTCTGCTTCTGCCTTGGGCCTCTCCACTTTAAATGTTTCTCTTGTAGCCACTTCTGTTCCAGAAAGTAGGAAGTGAATTCAGAAAGCAATGGCCAGAGGCAGTGAAGTGTGTTTAGGAACCCTTAGATCTTGCACAGTGGGATCCTACTGCATCAGCAGCAGCAGGAGGAGGAGGAGGATGTCATACGAGGGAGCAGGGTTCCTCAGCCTCTTCCAGAGACCCTGCAGATGCTCCTGTTGTGTGTATTTGAGTTTGACCCTGAGAGAGTTGTGTGGTTATTCTAAAATGTATGAGTCCTCTTCTTCCCACACCTACCTCCATGCCTCTCAGTCTTTGTGTTGCTCTGAAGGTCATTTTAATATTCATTGATACTTAATATTAAATTTAATACTTAAATTAATATTCATTTCTCTATGTTTATTCCATGAAACTGTTTCGCAGAATGTAGTAAATAGTATACGAGCAAAGGGTTCTGTGATCAAATAAAGAAATGCTGAATTAAACTAAATGTAACCCTTTTTAGAACTTAACAAACCCTTACGGTGCTAATGTACACTGGATTTCCAAGGGAACAGATATATTATGCAGCATTTCCTAGCATTATTCACCCACAAAATTCATTTTTCTCACATATGTCTTAGGCAGATGTCCCCTAAAACACATTTTGGGAAATCCTGGTGGTCTAAATAAAATAATCAAAGGAGGACCTCCCTGGTGGTACAAGGGGTTAAGCACCACACTATGAAGCTATCCAAAGCCACCTATCCCTGGCCAGAGAGCTGACCCACATGGCGCAGCAGACCTCTCTTATCTCACCCACTGCTCCCCTTAGCAGTGTATTTCAGTAGATCTGCCTGTTCTGTTCCCTACTCTGTCTCTGGTGAATTCTCTCACCCCCTGAACCTCTGGCCTGTACCCCAGTTCTTGTAAACATAAATAAGTAAATCTTTAAAAAACTAATCAAAGGGGATGCACTGGAGACTTCTATAGGAATAGAAAAATGAGTTTAAGAAAAGCTACTGCAAGTGCAGTAGAATTATAATTTCATTATTTTCTCTTGGAAATTATTCATTCAGTTGTATATCTATCTACCTCCACTGTTTTGGAGTGAACACTTAAGTCAACTTTATCTGTTTCTCTGTCTACTGCATGCATCTTATTTTCTTCTTCATCACTTATATATTATGAACTAAGCCATGTTCTAAGTGTCTTACATGCATTATCTCATTATATAGCCACAGTAAGGAGCTGTTATTATCAATCCCATTTTACAGATATGGACACTGAGAAAAAAAACAGTGACTTGTCTAAGATAACAAAACTAGTAAGTGGTATAGTTATGAGTCTCAGTGAGACAGTCTTATTCCAGACCTTGTGCTATTACACCATAGACTTTCACCTAGCTGTGCCTCAATCTTTATTTACGGGAAGTTGACCATGAGTGTATGCTAATGAAGTTTCTTTTTATGTCACTTACCTCTACTTAAAGGAAAAGTCCATTCCACAATTATGAGGTCTCCTGGATCAGTCATTCTGCCAACACGTGTCACTGCTACAATAAAGAATAGACAAAAGAATACATTGTCACAACACCTAACAGTTCTTTACTTGCTAGAGAGAAGTACAAATCACTCGATCTACTGGAAGTGACTAAGACAAAGGTGTCCTCATGTACAAAATAATAACAATAGCTGCCATTTGTTAAATATTTGTATTGTGTTACTATTCTAAGCTCTTTTTGTATTAACTTCCATAATTGTCCCAGCAGTGTTATATGGCAGGGACTATCATTTTACTCATTTTACAGATGAGGAACTTGAGGCACAAAGGTTTAGTAACTTATCCAGGGACACCAACTTAGGAGCAGTAGAGCTGAGATGCAAACTCAGGCAACTTGCCTGCAGAGCACACATCCTCAGTCACCACTCTACCCATTCTATACTTCCGTGGGTTGACTGGTTCAGGGTCTAACCATAGATACTGAGCTCATGATCTCATCATTTATGATTACACTTCCTAGTTGAAACTGTGTACATGAATATCTCTGAATACTGTGTTTGTATGTGCATATGTATCTGTATTTGAGAATAATGTGATATTTATACGTTTATATTTGTATTTACTAAGAATGGAAAAGATATTTTTGAACTGATAGGAAAGAAAATGAAGGAACATGTAAGTGAAAATTACATTACCAGCAGCAAACCTAACCAACTGATACTGCAACATTTGGACTGCATTTTATTCATCTCTGAATGTACAGTCTAAGATAATAGCTATAGGTAGTGTTTAATAAAGATTTGTTGAGCTCTTTATCTGAAGTTTCTGCAGGAAGTGACATGTGAGCTGGGTTGAATGAATAAGAGTTTGCTAGAATAACCCAAGCAGAGACAAACACGTACAGAAACCACGGGTTCAGGAAATAGCATAGCTCAACTATAGGGCAAGGTGTAGAGAAAAGTATGTTAAAGAGCTAGCCAGGGTAAACAAAAGGTCTTGTATGACCAGTTAGAGAACTAAGAACTTCATTCAAATAGCAGACAATGGGGAGTGGGTGAGAGGTTTTAATTTAGGGAAGTCATGGCCAGACTTGCACTTTAGAAAAATAAACTTGACAGTAGTGAGAAGAGTGGGAGGCAGGAATTGAGATGGATGGCAGAGAGACCAGCTGGGAAAATAGTACTACAGTTATGGTGGAAGATACTAAGGATACAAGCCAATCATTGATGCTGGAAATGAAGAGGAGAGAATATCTGGCAGGTATGTAACATGTAGAATTGACAAGATTGATGATTAATAAGATGTGGCGATTGAGAGAAGAATATAGGTTTCTGACTACTAAAAATGTTGTGTGGATGGTGATAGCATTAAAGAACATACATAAATAGAAAATATAGCAGAAAGAAAAGATCGCAGCTTTTGAATTATGTCAGACACATTGCACCTGTGAGAATGGCAGACTATTCAGTGAATCCCTGTGGGTAGTTGGGCCCATTACAGTTGGGTACCTTAATTAAGTGCAATTTGTTGAATGAGGTTGATAGGAACTGCATACCTGTACAGCGAGCTTTGTCTCAGTAGGGAATGGGAGACTTACTTTGTTAGTAAGACTTAATAACGCAATTCTTCTTGAAATATAGGGATAAAAGCAAAAGGTGGTGTCATCTAGTGAAAGGTATTTGGGAACAACATGTTCATTACTACTCCTATTCAACATTATACTGGATGTTCTAACTAGCACGATAAGATAATAAAAATGTGGGAAATATAGAAAAAACACATTGTTATTCACAATATGGAGAATTTAGAAATTATATACAATCTGTAGAAGTATGTATGAAGTAAACACAGGTTGCTGGAAATAAGGTCGATATAGTTATGTCACTGGATTTTGGAAGACATGACTTAAAAATATACATTTGCAATAACAATACTGTATAAGGTAAGTAGGAATGAATTCAACAAAATGTGGAATAGTTTTAGGTAGAAAATTATGAAAAGTTACCGAAACATTAAAAAAAATCTCAATAAATGCAAAATTTTTCTCTGTTCACGGATAAAAACAGTCAGCATCATTAAGGTGATGATCCTCTTCAAATTAATCAATATATCCCATATCTTTCTAGTAATATGTGAAAAATTTCCCTAGAACTTCACAATCTGTTACTAAAATTAAATCTGGAATTTAATTTGAGATGCTAGGGTAGTAAATAGCATGTGTGAGTGTGTGTGTGTGTATAACAAAACATCTGGGGCTATGGGACTCACCAGTCTTAGAGTGTTGTTATTCCTCATAGGAAGAGATGAGAGTAATGGGCTAGGAGGCACTGTAGCTGAATCTGTAACATCCTATTTTTTAAACTATCTGAAACATCAAAATATAAAGCCAGTTTAAATTCAGGTGGACTAAGAGGATTAAGTGATGCTGATTATATTATTGTATGTGCTTTTCTCTATCTGACCTATTTTATGATAGGAAATGCTTTTAATACAAAAAAGAGTGGGCACTGCATGTAGAATCAGCCATGACATTTCCACTGACCTTCTAGGTCACTTTGGGCCAGGCATGTTTTTATCTAAAATGGGAAACTGGGTGAGATGACTTCTTTGGCCCTTTCCATGTCAGGCATTCTCTAGTCCAAAGTGGATTATAGAGGAATGCAGCACTAATACATCTCTAAGAGTGACTTCCCTCACACAGGACCCTTGCTGGGCTTTAGCCATTGTAAGCAGAGGTGTACAGTCTTTGCTCTGTCAAAGTCATGAATGAAACCAAGGAACTTCAACTGTACCTGTCACACAAGACCTAAGATTCTGGTTCTCTCAATATTTTATTATAAGGAGGGAAATCAGAAGCCAAAGGGGGCTGTAATCCCAGGGTTGGTGCCATAAAGAAGAGGTGCAAGTGTCTGGGTTGCAACAAAGATAGAGAATCTGCAGGTTTGCTACCACCAGGTATTTCTTTTATTTTCTCTAGAGACTTTTCCCCTGTGGCAAAGCCTAATTTGTTGTTCAGACACAGAGTTTCTAAGTTCAGGCTATAGACGTCTCAACAAAAAGGGCCAGAACAGCCTGTTCTTTTCAGCTCACTCCAGAGGGCCAGATTCTATTAGTCTACGGGAAGGCCCAGGAAGCAGTATTTTTTAAAAGTTCCCAGGTGGTTCTAATGTGTAGCCAGAGTTGACAAGCTAGTTGAAAGATGAGCTGGATGAGTAAATGCCCCACATTTTCATTACCAAATAGGGCATTCCCCAGGACAGTCCCTAAGGGAACACTTTCCGACACGTTTCCTATCTCAACATCTTTTTGGTAATTTTGCTTTGCCACTACTTCCAATGACATAATAAAATTATTTCTACCCCAATGGTACTGAGGTGAGTAACTTTTCTGACTTTTCCACCAGGACATCATAACATACTCATGGTATCTTCAGTAAGTAGTGAACTCAGGATATAACCCGATAGTAGCTTTGTAGCTCTATACACTAACACAGTCATTCTAAGCCTCGGTTTCTTTATTTGTAACTCAAGGGAGTTAGTCTATGTCAGTTATCTTCAGATTGTGCCAAAGAAGTGGGCTTGAAAAATCATAGAATCAATGATCCAGAAGCTCTTTTTCAGAAACAATATTCTATAATTCTATATACAACAGGAATAGATATAAACGACTACCAGAGTCAATCTTATTTTTTTATTTATAATTTTTTAAAATTTGCATATATTTGACATCAGTTGTAATCCCCATGTATTCCCCGTCACCATATCACCAGTGCACCATCACCTCAGTCCCCCGTGCTCCCGTCTGCCCTCCACCCTTCCCCTCTTTCCTCCCCACCAAGTGTCCCCAGTTTGTCTTTGTCTTTTCATTTTTGGTTTTTGTTTCTTTCTTGTTGTTATTATTATTGTTGTTGTTCTTATTCCTTTCCTTGATCCTTATTTGGCTCCCTTATATTCCTCCTAGGGGAGGAACCATCTGGTATTTTTCTTTTGCCTTCTGCAGAGTCAATCTTAATTCACATACTCTGAGGTTTGCTGAAGATTATCATTCCAAACCCTAGTCTAAGGCAGATATTACAAACTAGCTACTTGCAAGCCAGATTCAGCACACAGACTTATTCTATGTTTGCCTAAACAGTAAGTTTTTCTGATGTGGTGAAAAGGAATTATTACACTGCTGGTGGGAATGCAAACTGGTCCAACCCCTGTGGAAAACTGTGTGGGGCTTCCTCAAACTACTAAAAACAGAGCTACCATATGACCTGGCTAGGGATTGTACCACTCCTAGCATCTGCCTAAAGGACACAAAACATTAATTCAAAAGGAGACTTGTATCCCTGTGTTTTTTGTAGTGTTTATAATAGGCAAGACATGGAAATAACCCAAATGCCCCAAAACAGATGACTGGATCAAGATGGTGTGTGTGTGTGTGTGTGTAACAGAATACAATGCAACAATAAAAAAGATAAAATAATGTCATTTGCAGCAACATAGATGGAGCTAGAAGGGATCATGCTCAGTGAAATAAGTTAGAAGGAAAAAGGAAAATATTTGATGGTTTCACTTAGAGGAGGAATATGAGGGAACCAAGTGAGAGACCAAGGGAAAAAATATAATAACAATAAAAAAATAACAAAACCAAAAAAAGACAACTATAAATCAGAGACTTTCTGTAGGGGAGCAGAGGGAAAGAGACCAAAGTGAGGGCAGGAAGAGCACAAGGAAATATAATGGTGATGTTGCATGGGTGAATTGGTGGTAGAAATTCTATGGGAACTACACCTGAGAAAAGAAAGCAAACTTTGTAAAAATAAATAAATTTAAAAAAGAGATACAAGACAGCACTAACTACATGTGGCTAGTCCAAGTTGAGATCTGCCATAAGTATAAAATACATAATAACAAATTAAAAAGCTTAATACAAAAGGGGAATGTATACTATCTTATTAACAAGATTTTTTATTGATTACATGTTGAAATGAAAATATTTTGATTTGAAATATTCTGATGAAATGAAAATGGGTGAAATAAAATGTATTATTGGAAAAAAGAAGAATAAGTCTTTCTTGGTATCATTTTAAGCCTTTAAGAATGGGAAGCATAAGACAGTGTTACAATGTGCACAAATCAAAGGTTTTGACTCAGTGAAATATCATAATGTAAGCATGTTTTTGCAATCACTATTTGGGCAAGATATCATTTTCAGAAGCTCCCTTCATATAGTTTCTTTCTTTCTTTCTTTTAGTTCTAAGTAAATGCTATTTAATTTATTTCAGGTACAAGTTTCATTTTCCTGCATGTGGCAGACCAGTTTTGCCAGCACCATTTATTGAATAAGTTGTCCTTGTTCCATTGCATAGTCTTTGCTCCTATGTCAAAGATCAGGTGTCCATAAATAAGTGGTTTTACTTCTGGGCTTTCTATACAGTTCCATTGGTCAATGTGTTTGTCTTTGTTCCAGTACCAAGCTGTTTTAATTATTATTGCTCATATAGTTTCTTAATCACTTCCTCCTTTCTCTTCTCGAAAGATTGGTTTTGCCTCTTTTAACGATTATATGAAAGAAAGAATTAGTATACGCTTTTGAAGTTTGTCTATTTTGCTCAATATTTTGTTAATGAGATTCATCTTTGGCTTTTTGCCTGTATAGATAGTTTATTATACTAATTTTTATTTCTGAGTAGTATTCCATTATTAGAATATACTAAAATTTATTTATTCATTTGTTATTGACATATACTTTATTTGTTTCTATTATTTGGCCTTTATGAATATTGATGCTATAAAAAATTTGTAAATGTTTTGGGGGCCATACACCCACCCAATTTTTGCTTCTATAACTCAGGATAAAATTGATTATCCTGTAGTGATTTTAAATATGTCCAAAAATTCCTTGACCCACCTGCTTCAAAAGGGGAGTCCAAGTCAATAACACTTAAGTGTGGGCTGAACTTAGTGACTCATTTCTAAGGAACAGAATAGTGGAAGTGACAGTGTGTTACATCCAAGTCTAAGTCATAAAAAGCATCACAGTTTCTTCCTTGCTCACTCAGAAGGAAGCCAACTGCCCTATCATGAGGGAATGCAGGCGGTCCTATGGAGACATCCACTTGGTGAGGAACTAAGACATTCTGCCAATAGTCATGTGAGTGAGCCATCTTGAAAGGAAACTTTCAAGCCACAGGCAAGTCTTCAGTAGAGCTAACATCTTGACTGTAAACTAACAAGACACTCTGAGACAATACGACTAACCTACTGTCAACTCCTGACTCACAAAAAGAACGAGAAAATATATGGTTATTGCTTTGTCACTAAAACAATATTGCTTTTATGCAGCAATAGCTCACCAGCATAGTATGCATATATTGAGACTTAGTAGGAAATACCAAAGGTTTTTCCAAATTTACCCAGTGTACGAAAGTTCCACAAAAAATTGTTCCACATTTTGGATAATATTTGGAATCAACAGTCTTTTCATTTATAGCTCTGTTGGTGGGTATGTAACAGTATTGTATTGTAGTTTAATTTGCATTTCCCTGAGGACTACTGAAGTTGAGAAGTTTCTCATACCTTGAAGTTTTCACATTTTGGATGTTTAGATACCTATTTTGGACTTTGGTGGAATGTTTTGCTTATTTTTCTATTCAGCTTTCTATCCTTATTGATTGGTAGGAGTTTCTTTGTATCCTGGATATTGTCGTTTTTGTGGCGATATCCATAAAAATATCTTCTATTTTGTGACTTGCCTTTTTGCTTTCTAAGTGATATAATTTGGTGAATAGATGTTTTTATTTATTTAAATGAAGTTTAATTCATTAACTTTTTCCTTTAATGTCCTTAAGGTTATTGCAGCTTATTTAAGAAATATTTGCCTCCCCTACATCATGAAGATAGTCCCTCTTTTCTCTTAGGAACATTGTAGTTTGCTCCTTATATCTATATCTACAGTCCAGATAAAATTGAAGTGTAAGTAGGAGTTAATTCCCATTTTCTCTAGATGAATATCCAGTTGACCAAGTCAAATGAGAACGAATTCCTTGCCCTACTTCTACACAGTGTCAGCTTCTAAAAATCAAATGTCCATGTATGTATACATCTGATTTTAGATTTTATACAAATTAAAGCTACTCTTGGTGGAAGCCAAAATCCCTGGAGGAGAAAAACAGAAAAAAATGTTACTTCCTAGGAGAAAATCAGATATAGGTTCTTGCCCATTAATGTGACGATATTAAAGGACAGGAATTTCAAAGTGGTAATTAAGGTTAAACGATAACCTTATAAGGGTGTTGGCCGATCCCATATGACTACTGTCCTTCTAAGGAGACGAGACCCCAGGTGAGCGTGTGCAGAGGAAGGTCCATGCAAGGGTGTAGCAAGATGGTGCTTATTTGCGAGTCACAGTAGAAAACCTGCCAACACCTTGACCTTAGGCTTTCAGCTTCTAGAATGGTGAGAAATAAATTTCTTTGGTCACCCAATCTGAGATATTTTGCCATAATATACATAACATAGACTTAACCATTTTAACCATTTTTTTAAGTGTATAATTCTGTGACATTAAGTTCATACACATCGTGGTATGTTAAGTTCATATGTGGTATCAATGGTAGCCACTGATATTATCCACCTCCAGAACTTTTCTTATCTTTTCTGATTAAAGTTGTATAACCATTAAACATTAAATTCCAGTCTTCCCCAACAGCCCCTGAAATCACCATTCTATTCTATGTGTCTATGATTCTGCCTATTGTAGGACCCTCATATAGGAGGAATCATACAATATATACCCTTTTAAAATTGGTTTACTTACTTAACCTAACATCTTTGAGGTTAATCCACATTGCAGCATGTGTCAAAATTTCCTTTGTTTTTAGTGTGAGTAATATTGTATTTTATATATTTACCACATTTTGTTTACTTGTTTATCCATTGTTGGACACTTGGGTTGCTTCTGTCTTCTGGCTATTGTGAAAGATACTGCTATAAACATGGGAGCAGAAATAGCTCTTTGACAAAAGCAACTGTCAATAAATTTAATCATACCAAATATTGTTCTTATCATAATGCTATAAAACTAAAAATCAATCACAAAAATAAAACTGGAAAAACCTCAAACACACGGAGACTAAGTAAATGTTTCTCAGCAGTTATTTGGTCAATAAGGAAATTAAAGCAGAAATTTAAAAGTATTTGGAAACAAAGAAAATGAAAAGAAATTTAGAACTGATGGGATTTTATTATTAATTTATTATTTTTATTTTATTGCGGCGAAAGCAGTAATAAGAGGGAAATTAATACAAATACAAATCTAGACCAGGAAACAAGACAAGAGGAAGTAATGTCACCCCAGAGAGCTGAGAATCCAGACCATGGCTCCAAGATGAAGTTGCTTAGAATATATGTCACATCCATGTGTGAAACTATGCAAGATTGAGAAGCATAACTTCACTTATTTTTTAAATTTTATATATATTTTACATTATTTTTCACTTCTTTACACTGTATATTTCTCATCCCCATGCAATTCCCACCACCAATTCACCCGTGCACCATCACCATAGCCCTTTGTACTCTTCCCACCCATTTTGTTCCAAGAAGCAGAACTTTAAATTGCATTAATGAAACCGAAAGCTACAGAGAGATTACAAGTTAACACTATCAGAACTAATATGGAGGTATGTTTAAAGAAAGTGAAAAATGTAAGTTTTAAAAATCCCTAAACAGTCTATGAAAGTAGGCTTGTCAGACCCAAAGTGGGGAGGCCTCCCTGGTGGCACAATGGAGTAAGCAATGTATTATGAAGCAAACCGCAGCCACTGCAGCATGAGTTTGATCCCTGCTACCGGCCAGGGAGGGGACCCACATGGTGCAGCAGACCTCTCCTGCCTCCCCGCTGCTCCTGTATTTCAGTTACTCTGCCTGTTCTGTTCCCCACTCTGTCTCTGGTGGATCATCTTACCCCCAACATGTCTGGCCTGTACCTCAGTTCTTGTATGCATAAATAAATAAATTTAAAAAAAAAGAGAGAGAGAAACCCATAGTGATATTATCTAAAAAAATAGTAGATTTCAAAAGTAAAAAAAGTCCCCTAAAAAGTCTACCATATGAATGCATGAAGAAGCAGTAACCCACTCTCTCAATTCAGAATTTAAGAAGAAAATAAAGAAGAGAAAAATGGTGGATGATATTGGACCTGATTCCAAAACAAACAAACAAACAAAACAACAAAAAAAAGTAAAAACAAAAAATGAAGATGAAAGGGAATCTGAAGACTAAGATGCCCAGACTCCTGAAGAAACAGAGAACAGTATGGAGAAGCCAGGAGATAAGAAAGATAACTATGAGGTGCCCAGCCTACCTCTGGAATTGACAGGAGCTTTTGAAGATGCACATTTGTTTTGCTGCTAATCTTGTCAATGAGAGTACTCCAAGGCATAAGAGAAATGGGCTTTGTAAATATGGCTGAAATTCAACATCAAATATCACCCACTCTGGAAGGCAGGGATTTTCTAGCAGCTGCAAAAATGGTCAGAGGCAAAACGCTGGCATTTCTCATCCCTGTAATGGAACTCATTGTTAAATTAAAGTTCATGCCAGAAACGGAACAGAGGTACTTATCCTCTCACCTACTAGAGAACTGGCCATGCAGACTTTGTGTTTCCAAGGAGCTAATGTCATACCATGTTCACACATATAAGTTAATAATGAGTGACAATATTAGATCTGCTGAAGCACAAAAGCTTACTAATAGGTTCAACATCAATGTGTCCACATCAAGTTGTCTCTTGGACCATTTGCAGAGTACCCTAGGCCTTTGTGTTAGGCCTCCAGTGTCTGGTTATTGGTGAGAATGATCATATCTTGGATGTTGGGTTTGAAGAGGATTAAAAAGAATATTAAAATTCTGCCAAAGAAGCCAACAGACCATGCTCTTTTCTGTCACATAAACTTGAAAAGTTGAAGACTTGGTAAGGATTTCTTTGAAAAGGAAACCACTCACTGTGTGTTGGTGTTGATGATAATAAAGCTAATGCAATAGTGGATGGTCTTTAGCGAGGATATATTGTTTGTTCCTCAAAAAAGAGGTCCCTTTCCCTTTTTCTTTTCATTATCCTTACCAAGATTCAAAAGAAGAAATTAATGGTCTTCTTTTCATCCTGTAAGTTCATGAAATACCACTATGAGTTGCTGTACTACATTGATTTGCCTGTCTTGGCCATTTAGGGAAAGCAAAGCAAAATAAGCAAATAACCACATTATTCTGCGGTGCAGATCCAGAAATACTGTTGCATATAGATGAGGCAGCTAGAGGGATGGATGTTCCTGAAGTTGTCTGGATTGTTCAGTATGACCATGCAGATGACCCCAAGGAATATACAGATCGTGTGGGTAGGAAAGCCGGAGGACTAAATGTAAGAGGGCATGCTTTGCTCACTCTACACCCTGAAGTTAGATTTCCTTCATTTCTTCAAGCATTTCAAGGTTTCATTAAGTGAATTTGAATTTTCCTAGACCAATGTTTCTGCATTCAGTTTTAAAAATTGATCGAAAAGAGGACCTTCCTGGTGGCACAGGAGTTAAATCTCAGCACTATCAAGCTATCCACAGCCACTGCAACATGAGTTCAATCCCTGGCCAGGGAGGTGACCCATAGGGCACAGCAGACCTCTCCTGTCTTGCCCGCTGCTCCCCTCAGCGGTGTATTTCAGCGAATCTGCCTGTTTTGCTCCCCACTCTGTTTCTGGTGATGCTTTCACCTCCCCTCCCCCACTTCTGCCTACACACCAGTTTTTGTATGTGTGCATAAAAAAAAATAAATCTTTTTTTCAAATTATATTTGACATCATTTGTAGTCCCCAGGGAATTCCCACCACCATTTCACCTGTGCACCATCACCTCAGTCCCTTGTGCTCTTTCTGCCTTCATCCTGGTCTCTATCCCGCTCCTCCTAAAAGATTCCTTTGGTTTGTCTTTGACCTTTTGTTCTTGTTGTGTTTTTTGTTTGTTTGTTTGTTCTTGACTGGAATTGTTCTTTTCCTTGAGCCCTCTTTTTTTTTTCGTTCCTTTACATTCCTCCAAAAAGTGAAACCATTAGATATTTTTCTCTTGCCTTCTGACTTATTTCACTGAGCATAATTCCTTCTCATTCCATCCAAGTTTCTATAAATGACTCTAGTTTATCTTTTTTGATTGCTGAATAGTATTCCATTGTGTATATGTACCACATATTCTTATTCCAGTCCTGCTTTTGGGCATTTAGGTTGTTTCCAGGTCTTACCAATTATAAATAGTGCTGCAATAAACATAGGGATACAGGTACTCTTTTGGATCAGTGTTTTGTGTTTTGTGTCCTTTGGGGAGATCCCTAGGAGTGGAATTGCTGGGTCATACGGTAGCTCTATTAAAAATAAATCTTTTTAAAAAATTGAAAATAAATATTTAAATAAAAATAAATCTTTTTTAAAAAGTAGCTTGAAAAAAGTTACTTTCTTCATGTTAGCCCAGAATACAGGTAAGTCACATATTTGGGCTTGTAGTCCTCATTCCTAGAACAGATCGCTAATGTTAAAACTTAGATTTCCTTCAGTTGCTCTGTCACACAGTTTCAAGGTTTCTCCTTTTGTTGATTTGAACATGAACGCCAATGAAGGCAAGCAGAGCAAAAGAGGAGGTGAAGGTGGATCGGCTACCACAAAACCAAGACAGCTGAGTAGTAAAGATCATTAAGCACTTCAGCAAGACGTCATCACACAGCGGTCAGTTCTCTCACTGAACACACACCTTCCTTTCTTGAATAGCTTTGTTCTGAAATGGATTTTCCCCCTTTCTTTAAGAAAAGAATTTTTGTACCTTTAGGATTTGGGCCAATTTAACAAGAAGATTTGACTTAGGTTGTAAGCACTGAGTACAGTTATTTCCAGCAAATCTTTCATTTTTGGATATAAAAACCATTATTTCTCTTGATTGCTCAAGGACAAAGCAAGGGGTCTCTTTGGTCTTTGTTGTGATGATAGATTGTTTTAAATTTAAATTTTTAAAAAAGATTTATTTATTTATGCATACATGAGCTGGGGCACAGGCCAGAGTTGCAGGAGGTGAGAGGATTCACCAGAAACAGAGCAGGGAGCAGAACAGGCAGACTGACTGAAACACACTGCTGAGAGGAGCAGCAGCCCGAGGCAGGAGAGGTCTGCTTGCCATGTGGTCCCCTCCCTGGCCAGGATTGAACTCAAGCTGCTGAGCTGCGGATGCTTCACAGTGCAGCGCTCAACCCGCTGCACTCAATCAGGGAGGCCCTTAAATTTAAATATTATCTTCCAAAAACTTGTCATTGATTTCACAGGACTTTTTCTTTAAATTATATATATATTTATATATTTTACATCATTGTTCCTTTCTTTTTTTAACAGTGTTTGCTTTCATTTCTTAGATGTAGTCCCCTTAGAATTTCCACCACCAATTCACCTGTGCACCATCGCCACTAGCATCCCTTGTACTCTTCCCATTCCTCGTTTTGATTTCTCTCTCTTCTCCTCCCCTGCAGAATGTCTCTGATTTATAGTTGTCTGTTTATTTTTGTTTTGTTGTGTTTTTTTATTGTTATTCTTTTTTTTCCTGATCCCTTCTTTGGGTCACCTCTGTTCCTCCTCTAAGTAAAACCATCCAATATTTTTCTTTTTCCTTCTGACTTACTTCATTGAGCATAACCGGGTCTAGCTCCATCCATGTTGCTGCAAATGGCATCAGTTTATCTTTTTTGACTCCTGAATAGTAGAATTAATAGAACATTTCGTGTGCTTTTCCTTCCTGGTATCTGAAGATTCTGCAGTATACAATACATGACCACATCGATCTGCTGTAAGAGGCAGATGCCCTCAAACACTGGACAGGTGGTGGTGGTGGTGATACGGAAAATTTTCTCTACATATAATTCTTTGGTTTTGATTGCTTTTTAGATGTCGTGATCGTTTTTCCCCCTTCTGAAAATGCTGCAGTGTAAAAGGACAGAGAGCTTTTGAAATACCTAAGGAGCACCTTCGTTCAGGGATAGCACTGATCTTTTATTCTTTAGTGTACCTGATTTTAAAACAATGGATCTGTGTCAATTTTTTTTAAAGAGCAACTTATGTGGGTTGTCACTGATATTTGAATAAAGTACCCCAGCAGTCTTAACATTTATGAGGGGGGGGGAGCTGTGTAAATCTGAGGTTCTTGAAATGTGTTTATAACAATATAGATGTAATCTGATGTTCTTCACTTGATAACTTAGCAAAGACTATTTTTAAAAAATCGTACCAAATGAACAAATTCATTCAAATTTGTTGATTTCAAGTGGTTTGGATTTTGGCAAGCCCATTCAACTCTGCAAAGTACTGAGAAGATAGTCAGGCCAGTGTTCAATGTATATTAATGTTAGTATCTTTTTGAGAAAAATTACGTCTTCCAGAACTACAAAACTAAAATAAATTTATGGTGAAAACTGAAAATGACAGAGGTCAGAAAGAATAGTAAAGACAAAGTGATCTGGGCAGATGTATTTTTTCATTGTTGTAGGAGCTCATTAGATGTATTTTATATCCATTTCTAGTGTATTTTATTACTACAAAATGTTAAATTAGTAGCAATTCACAACTGAAATTGCTAGCATCATTTTGCTATCACGACAGCTGATATTCATAGAAACATTAAATTCTAAGTACACTGAGATATCAAATTAGAGCATTCCAGTAGGAAAGATCGTGAGTGATGTTCTGCATCTGTCATTGACAGTTTCACCTACTGACTGGACTTGACCTGGTATTTATCTTTTTTTTTCTTTTTTTTAATTATTAACATTTTTTATTTATATATATTTGACATCAATTGTAATCCCCATGTATTCCCCATCACCGTATCACCAGTGCACCATCACCTCAGTACCCCCTGCTCCCGTCTGCCCTCCACCCTTCCCCTCTTTCCTCCCCACCAAGTGTCCCCAGTTTGTCTTTGTCTTTTCATTTTTGGTTTTTGTTTCTTTCTTGTTGTTATTATTATTGTTGTTGTTCTTATTCCTTTCCTTGATCCTTATTTGGCTCCCTTATATTCCTCCTGGGGAGGAACCATCTGGTATTTTTCTTTTTCCTTCTGACTTACTTCGCTGAGCATAATCCCTTCCAGATCCATCCATGTTCCTATGAATGCATCTAGTTTTTCTTTTTTTGATTGCTGAATAGTATTCCATCATTTATATGTACCATAGCTTCCCGATCCACTCATCTGTTTTTGGGCATTTAGGTTGTTTCCAGGTCTTACCTATTGTAAAGAGTGCTGCTATAAATATAGGGGTGCAGGTATTCTTTTGAATCAGTGTATTTGTTTGACCTGGTATTTAGATCTTGACTACTGGGCTCCTGGCTTTATAAAAGCCACTTGTCCCAGAGTTTTTAGAATTTTGGGAGGGGAAGGGGAGAGTTGTCTATTGCAGAAATAATCATGATTCTCAAAATATGCAGAAACCAAGGGAAGAATATTTAATCTCAAAATAAAAATAAATTACTATTGATATTTTGGTATGTAACCTTCTATGTTTTGGAATAAAATTAGACTCACAGACCAATGGAGTAGAATTGCAAACTTAGACCAACCTAGAATTACAAATCAGTGTCATGATTATTCCAGAATTGTCCATGTATTTATCTTTATTGAGATCTTTTTTCTTCATTCAGCTTCAAGTTATAGTCTAGTGTGTTTTATTTCACAGTGCAGTACTCTCTCAAGGAAACTACTGATAACTCAGCTTTTGTTTATATGGGAATATATTAATTACCCTCTCACTTTCGAAAGGCAGATTTTAATATATTGAATTATTAGTGGTGTTTTTTTTTTTTTTCCTTTTAGCACTTTGAATACATTGGTCTACTGACTTCTGGTTTTCAAAGTTTCTGATGAGAAATATGGTGATAATTTTATTGGGGAACCCTTATATATGGCAAGTCACATATCTTCTGTTTTCAACATTCACTCTTTGTCTTTAGCTTTGACATTTTATTGTAATGTGTCAGCGTAGATCTCTTTGAGGTCATAATACTGGAAGCTTAGTGAGTTTCTTGGATATTTATGTTCATGTCTTTTCACCAATTTGTTAAGTTTTCAGTCATTATGTCTCTTTCAATCTGATCACATGGTAACTGTAAAAATCAGATTATCCACCTTTCCCAGTGTCTGTTGTTTTTGGTGACTGTTTTAGTTTACTAGTTTTCTTTTTTAATTATTTTGTGAGCTGTCTCTATGTTAATGATCAAACTGAGTACACAATTAAGTGTTTCTGAGCCTTTATTTTCTCTGGGGAATAAAGCAAGGTCATTTTCTATTTTTTTTCTACAAATGAAATTGCTTTTGAATTTCCTAGTCTATAATATGTAACATCAAAAAAGAGAAAAAGATCCACTCATCTGTTTTTGGGCATTTTTTTCTCTTTTTTGATGTATACACGATGGAATACTACTCAGCAATCAGAAATGAAAAACTAGACTCATTCATGGGAACATGGATGGATCTGGAGGGGATTATGCTTAGCGAAGCA